>CM024194.1:60232126-60255620 GCA_013435755.1 Amphilophus citrinellus | reverse complement strand
ATTAGTGCATTTCGGAATGATTATTAGTAAAAAATTCTTAACATTAAAAGAAGGGTGGAAGGCCCGAGGTTTAATTGATAAAAGGACCTCAAGCGTCATAAAAGTAAACCATTTGAGGGAAAATTGTTTGTTATAAAAGATATTGGAAAGAGTGAATGCGCGCGACCGTGGTATGAATGCTGGTGCACGAGCGTGGAATCAACAGCAAGATCGCAGCGAAAGGGCGATCTTGGCCTGTTGAAAGACGTCTCGGGAGCCAGATGCGTTAAAAAGAAAAAAGAAAAAAGGCGAAAACGTAGGAGAAGACGTCGAGAGTAAAATTTTTAACTGTGCAAAGAACAAAGGAGAACCAGCGGACTTGGGCGCGGTCGGCCGCTCAAAACAGGAAGTGAACTCCTCAACAGACAAAGCAAAGTGATTCTCAGAGGCGGAAGTCTCTGAGGGTGGGTGCTGAAGGAGGAGTCACGAAGGGGACTCACTCACACACACACACACACACACACACACTCATCCACACACACATACACATGCATTGGTGGAGAACTCAGAAAAGCAGAGGAATATGAAAAAAGAAGTAAAATAAAATAAAGTAAAAATAAAAAATAAAATAAAATAGAATAAAATAAACAATATATAAAATAAACAAATAAATAAAATAATAAATAAAACTTACATTAGAGTAACTGAAAATAAATTAAGGACCGAGAAGGAAAGCAGGATAACATGGAGAAAGAGTGGAAAACGGTCCATGAGCAAATTGAGGAATTGGTAACGGTGGTGAAAAAAACAGAAAGAGACCATAAGGGACAAAAAAAGGGTTGAAAAACGAGTGAGGGAACAGGTAGGTATACCCCTCAAAAACAGAAGGCGTCAGTGGTAGTGAGAGGCGCCCCCTTGAAGGAGGTGATAAGTGACGAGCTGAACCGTCACTGTGAGAGATCAAAAACAACATGCAGCCCAGAAGAGAAAGAGGGGCTCACTCTCTGGGAAAAAAGGAATGGAGAGAGAAATTGAAAATAAAGATCCAAAAGAGATGGGGAATGGAACTCCAGAACCATCGGCACCACCAGCAGAGGATTTTGACAGCTCTCCTAAGGAAAAGGAGATGGAAGATGACCAGTTCCTGTTTGGAGGAGCCCACTTAACAGAGGGAGAGTCTCCGATGGAGCGGAGACGGAGAAAGAAAGGTAAGAAAAAGGAAACAGAGAAACTAAAGGACCCAGAGAGGGAAAGGGGTAAAAGGCAAATCAACCGTCCAGTGGGACCTGAAGTAAAACGTTGCCCACACAAATGCCATTATTAGCTAGAATAAAAGGAGGTCCCCTGCAGTATAAACCCTTTGGTTTAGGTGACATTCAAACATTGGCAGATCAGCTACCTCCCCCACCTGAAGGAGGAGCTAAATTTCTACATGCGCTAGATCGCCTTACACAAGGCTACGTAGTCGCAGTGGGTGATTTCAGGGCTGTGGCAGCACAACTGATGTCGAGAAGGGACCTTAAAGAGGTCCAAGAATTGGCCCAAATGGAGAATGACCCAGACAATACTCCCCTGCACCACAGAGGAGTTGCCTTGGGTGCACCTATGCGGGAGGTTTTCCCTAGGAATGTAGCTCTAGCCATTCCTAAACTCATGTGGGACTCATCTGAGGCCCCTAGAGTTTATCTGGATAAGGTTAAAGACACCTAGCTCCAAGAGACAGGTGTTCATCCTTATAAAGAAAGAGCGAACAAAGAGTGGTTCAGGAAGGTGGTACTGGAGGGAATGCCAGGGGAAATTAAGACACTGATGCAAAACAATTCTGATATACCAGGGTGTGAAGACACCAAATGGGAAAGACATTTAGTACATTACATGCAGCAACATAAAGACACAAAAGATGAAGAATCCAGTAAGGTGAAGGACTTACAGGCCCAGCTGTTGAAACTCCAACTCGGCAAACCAAGACAAGAAGTGACTGAGTTAAAGAAAAACAGTAAAACAGATCACAAGAACAAATGGTGGTTCGCATGGCGAACCCAGAGGAACCTAATTGGCTGGATTTGGATCCGGATTCGGATCCTGCTGGTCATCGGTTACCATTCCCACAGAGGAACCCACAGCATGGGTGGGGGGTCTCAGAGGGGGAGACGGTTGAGACCGTTTGGCGGACCAGGGGGACCACCTCGTACATTAGCCTGTTTTCTGTGTGGTCAGATGGATCACTGGGCCAAGAACTCCCCTAGGAACAGACAAGGACCAGCAAGCCGTGGGAGAGCGTGTGGCAACCCTCCCCCAAACACATGGGCACCACTACAACGCCCAGGAGGGTGGACAGCGCCTAATACACAGGCCGCACCCGATCATCATTTTGCACCAGGAGTGCAGTACCAGGCTTCAGGGGGCCAGTACCCCATGTGGGAGGACACCTGAGGTTTGGATCCAGGACAGTATTGACACACCCCACAGGGAGGCCACAGAGAAGAGGGAACGGCAGAACCACTTCTCCCAGTGATGGTGGCAGACAAGATGATGCCATTTTTGGTTGACACAGGAGCAACTCATTCCACAATAAGACAATTATATAGACTGACAATTACCCTACCTGATGGGCAAACAAGGACGTGTGATTATTAGCCCTCCAGTTGGAAGCACCAACTATTGATGCAACCCCTCGCCACACAGATACACACTGAAACCAGAAATGCCAACACAGACAGGCATATTGACTTTGTTTTGTAGGTGGGAACCTTGGATCGCTGGATTGGGACCATATGTCTCTTCGCCTGACCCTCCCCATGTCACGTTGTTTTATGACCGAGATGACACAAATTGGTATAAAGATGTTTTTGCCGAGTTGGAGGGTCAACAATGAGAGGTAGCAGTTTCTGATTTTTATGTGGCTCCGGAGGGAGTCGCAGCGGCGATTATTCTCACCTCTGATCAGCAAAATTGGTATATGATGGCGGAGACATCTGTTCCACATGTCTCGCTGGCATTACACTCAGGGCACGCGGCCAAAGAATTAGGGCCCATGATGAAACGCGCAGGCGGCCTGACAGATTGGGTCCCGACACAGATCCTCGGAATCACGTACTCTCCAAGTACCAAAATGTATCGAATTTATGCGCGTGCAAACAATCAGGATAATTTGGAACGCGTCACGCTCGACCGCGAACATGGCCGAGAACACTCCGATCACGAGCAGGCAGAAGTCATAATTGCCCGGCGACCTCGTACTCTGTGGTCAACCGGACCAGCGGATGCGGGACATTGTCAGTGGGTACCTCATATTACATTCCAAGTTTAAAAGGTCCATCCCATTTGGATTCCCCAGTACCCTCACAAACCTGTGGCTGAAGCTGGTATCACAGATACCATTCACATGGACTCTTGAAGATGGGAGTCTTTGAACTTTAACAGTTCAATTGGAACACCCCAATTCTCCCTGTGGAGAAGGCGGGGACCGGTAAGTACTGAATGGCTCATGATTTGCGGGCCAGAAATAAAATTGTGTTAACTCCCACCGTACCAGTGCTAAATCCCTACAAAGCTCTTTCATCGCTTCTTCCTACACAGAAATGGCTTTCTTGTATAGACCTGGCAAATGCATTCTTCTGCCTTCCTCTGGCAGAGAGTTGTAGAGACATGTTCTCCTTCACCTTCCAGGGGCGACAACTCCGGTACACATGGGTCCCGCAGGGATTCATTTTGTCACCGGGACGCTTCAATCAGGCCCTGAAAGAAGCCTTATCGGACTGCAAATTTCCACCTGACTGTACACTGATTCAGTACGTGGATGACATTTTTCTAGCAGCCACAACAGCAGCAGATTGTCTCCAGGCCACATGTGATGTGCTCTGGCGGTTACATGCCCGCGGCTTTAAGGCTAGCAAAGACAAACTACAGATAGCCCGTTTTGGGTCTTGCAGGGTGCAGCAGAAGCTATGCACCAGATTTTGTGAACCTGACCAATCACCTCAGAGAAATGGTGAGAGAAAAGGGCATGAGAAATCTCACAACCCCACTACAGTGGACAGTCCCAGCAGAAGAGGCATTCACAAAACTGAAACAATCTCTAGCGGGAGCAGCGGATCTGGCTCGGCCAGATTACGCACTTCCCTTTTTCCTGGATGTTTCTGTACAGGACAACGTGGTTAACGGTGTCCTGTATCAGAAACAAAGGGGGAGAAGGTGTATTCTAATGTATCTAAGCGTGATGCTGGACCCATTAGAAAGAAGGCACCCGGTCTGTACACAACATGCAGCAGGAATAGCAAAACTTATTCAAAAAACAGCACACATAGTGATGGGACACCAGTTGGTGGTCCTAACAACACACAGCGTAGTAGCATTTGTGAATTCACAGATTTTCACATTGGCTCCGCTGAGACAAGGGAGATTGAGTAAGATCTTGGAGGCCCCGAACCTGGTGTTTACACACCAAGGGATCAATGTGGCTGACCAGATCTTAGGTGGGGAACCACATGACTGCCAATAGAAGGTCTTGGAAAACCTAAAAATCAGACCAGACCTAGCCAGCGAACCGATAGAGGGCGCTGAAAACTGGTACACAGATGGATGCTGCCATGAAGACAAACAGGGAGACCTCCAAGCAGGGTATGCAGTAGTTAGGGAGACAGAGGCAGGTTACCAGGTTGTGAGAGCAGAGAAGTTAACAGAAAGACCATCAGCTCAGAGAGCAGAGCTTCTTGCAATGATCACAGCACTGCAACATGCAAAGGACAGAGAAGTGAACATCTACACTGACTCAGCCTATGTGGCAGGAGCCGTGCATGTGGAACTCAAGCAATGGGAAAGAGCAGGATATCGAACGGCCAACATGACCCCTGTAAAACATGCAGAAGAAATGGTGATCTTGGCTCATGCCATTCAGGGACCAACCAGAGTGGCAGTCATAAAATGTAAAGGACATGACAGAGAAGGGAGCAGAGTGGCAAAAGGAAATGAGGAGGCTGATCAGCGAGCCAAAGAAGCAGCAGGATACACCCATAGATATTAAATGATGTGGAGCCACCCACAGGTAAGTGATCTACTCCCGAGGATTGACATGGATATGATCAAAGATTGTCAAAAGAGAGCATCACTTCAGGAGAAGACTGTTTGGAAACAACAAGGAGGCACCGAAACTGAAGGTGTGTGGAGAGGACCAGATGGTCGACCCATTCTTCCCCCAGAATTGACACCAAGTCTAATAGAAGAAGCCCACGGGCCGGGACATGTGGGGGCACAACAAATTATGAGAGATTTGAGCCACTGGTGGCACCCCTACCTGGCTGACATGGCAAAGAGATGGGTAAGAGACTGTGAAATTTGTGGTAAGTATAACCCAAAGCCAACGGTGAAACCCCACAGGGGAGCGTTCCCATTGCAGGTAAGACCAGGGGAAGAGATTGTGATTGACTATACTGATATGATTGACAGAGTTCGAGGGTATCGCTACCTCCTGGTGATGGTCAAATCGATCACAGGATGGCCCGAAGCGTATCCCGCAAAAGAAAAATCAAGACAGTAAAACAGTGATCAAATGTCTGATAAATCATTATATACTAACCCTAACCCAACCTCAAGACCCTCCAGATAACTGCATCTGCAATAAGAGAACTGCAGTAAATATCTTCTTGCTGATTTCAGTCCTTTGAGCATAAGGACATATTGTAACGTTGAGAACAGTTTAAACAGAAGCAGCAGATCAGAGTTCTCATCCAGTCTCCCACCTGTGGTCTGTTAAGCAACAAAAGTCCTTTGGTTGAGGTCAGGAATCATTGTGGCTGCAGCTCAATGGAAAGAAACACGCTGGGTCTCAATTTACTGCAAATGACTTCAACTAAACTCAGTAAAGTAGAATATTGTCTGTGGACATTTATGTGAATTATAAACAGACTTAAAAATAGAGCCCTTCTGATATTAGCTATTCACTCTTTGTATTTCTAACAGGCACTAAATGAAAATGAAAGAAGGCAGAGAAACACCCTTCAACCATGTTATGAGTGCTGAGCTTGCATAGTTTGGCCACCAGAGGGCACTCTACAAATCCCTTGGAAAAGAAAACTGAACACACAAACACACACACACACACACACACACACACACACACACACACACACACACACACACACACACACACACACACACATTAAACCAAAGCTGTTCCAAAGCTCCTTTTCTTAGTTTTCCTTGCTCCTAAGTTCTGACTCAACTCAGTGAATTTTGTCCACATTTGCTCACACATCAGCTGGAAGCTGGATTTTCAGCACAGGTCATAATACAGTAACAGCTGCACAAATGATCTGTGGCTGCAGTTTCTGGAGACACACCCTAGAGTTCTCGTTTTCAGGTAGGTCAGGTGACCTACAACCTACCTGCAGCCATTGGCCCATTTTCTAAAGAGCGATGCATGCACACAGGTAACTGCTGCAACATGCAGCCATCAGGAGCAGGCTTTTTAAATCCACCATGCTTTCCCTTCTTTGGTCAGAGAGCTGCCCTGGTACATGTGTCCCTCTCCTCTGTGATGGTAACTCTGCTTGTTTACAGGTTAGTGTGAAAGAAAACAACAAAGTGGAGCTTCAAACAGCTGTTTTGGCCTGTTGGAATAAAGTGTCCTTATCAGAGAGCCACAGCAGAGAACCCAGATGTACTAACAGCCAATGAGCACACAGACCGGAGAGTTCATGTAAATTTCACTGCATGTTCTATATGATTGACTTTGCTTTCTTCTGCTGTCTCCATGTTCAGCTGCGCCTCTTTGGTGGCTCGGAGACGAGCAGGTGGTGTCACTGCAGAGGTGTGGCTGTGGAATCCACGGCATCGTCCAGCACCGGCTGCTGCACCCACTTGGTTTTTACCACGAGCACACTCAGAGTGACCGCGACCACAATATCAGAGTCAGCTGGGACAACATCCACCAAGGTCAACATCTCACAGCATCATTTAGGATTAATCACTAAGACCCTTTGAATCATTTTAAAACATTTCCCACAGCTTTTTGAAACAACTTTGACAAGATATACACAAATAATGTGAACAGTGCACATGATCACTCATCTATAACACACTGTGGAAGGTCAGGCTGAACAACAATGCAGCCTTAAGTCAAATACACTAAATCTAATTTAAATCATTTTCTGCTCATTACAATTGTGTCAATGTTCAGAAGTGCCTTTGGAATGAGTCCAGAATGGGAAACCTGAACTCCCATCCCTGATCCCACTGTTCCCATTGGCCAGACTCAAGCATGTGTGACACTGACACTGATTTGATTTGATTTTGGCCTTTTTTACTTCCTGTTGAATATGAATCAAAATGATGGCAAAATCTCAATTATTAGAGCCACGAGGAATTTTTAAATCAGCTTCTATAAGGTGGTCAGATTTATAATCTCTGCATATTATAGAGCCGGTCTGGGCGCTTCAGAAGGAAATGTTACATACCTATCATTTTACTTATGGGATATGAGGCATGAGGAGGATCTTTATCCACAATCTGAGGTTCAGTTTGACTAAATTCAAAGTTTCTAGCCGAGGTTGTGAGTGTTGTTTTTAAAAGCATCAGCTGCACAGTTAGAATCAAAGATAATTCAGCTGATTTATCTTCCATAAACTTGTAGAGGCATATTTGCAGTCACACTGTGTCAGAGATGCTGTGATTGGGCAGAGACTCACCTGTAAAGAGTACATTTTTTAATATGTTCAAAAATAATCAATCAAATGTGAGACACGTGATAAAAAATCATTTCAAATGAAAGCTGCAGCAGTGATCGGGCCCTCGTACCTCGGCGCACACTCGAGGCGTTCCAGAAGATTCCTGCAGTCATTTAGACGTCTGATCCCTGGATGATGATTGGCTGTTGTACCAACAAGGTACTTATTAGATCCTGTGCCCACTATATGGCATTGGAGAACACCCACTAATTATATGTCATGCTGCTGTTTCTAATGTATGGAAGCCTAAATGAAACTTTCATGGACATCGGATGAGCTTGATTGCCTACAGCTGATTTCCTCTGGGCACTAGATGGCGCTGTGACATTAAACATGTGTTCAGGGGCGGAGTCTTATGACTCGTGAGGAGTTTGAGCCAGATTACACAATGTATGAGTGAATCATAACAAATCAACATTTGATGGCAAATGATCCAAATTTTCCAAGATGCCATGGACACGTCTGGCCGAGGTCTGTCCCAACTGATGCTATAAAATTCCTCGGAGTTTGGAAATTTACACCTGGAAATGGCAAAAAGGTCAGAAAATCACCCATTGAACTCCAAATGTTGGGCTTCTAGTCAGGTTTAGGTCTCCAAGAGGATTTTTGTGTTTCTTGGTATGTTACATGTGTGTACCAAATTTAATACAATGTTTAACAAATTTATTAGATCACCTGTCATAAAAAATACTAATATTTTATAGTATATCTGTCAAATGCTTGTTTCAAACTGGACTGATCTTTATAGCTGCATTTGAGACAGCACACTGGACTTCTTTGACAAGTCAGAAATTAATGAACCACAACATTCAAAAGCTCATTTTTCTGTTCAGGAAGTAAAAACCTATAATTTGGCATCTTAATCAATAATAATAATAATATGCTTTATTATTTTTCTGCTTTTCTGTAAAAGTGTCAATTTGAAAATTAATCGATAACAACAATAATTGTATTTTAGCATTAAAAAGATCATTTGGATTAAAGAGCTTACACATATTGATGGATGTACATTACAGAAACATAACAATGATTTTGGTCATCAAGAATACTGTTAATTTAGGGCAGCTGTGGCATGAGCCTTACATTAGATGCTGCTCTAATTAACATGTTCAGCACTGTAGGTGATAACAGTGATGTGGCTCCTCTTTTGTAGGGGGCGCTATGGAGCCATTTTGTATTGCCCATTTGTAAGAGCCACAGAATCAAGACAGTGTGTACAGGTAAGTTAAAAACTGCAGATATATATAATTGTTCAGATCCAGCAGTGAATGTAGTTCCATTGATCTCACTTCAAGGATTGAATGTAGGACCAAGAACGTCGGTAGGATCAGTTTCAAAGCCGTTTACTTCTCAGATTAAATTTAGAAAACATCATTATTGGGATAGAATATGTGGGCTTTTGTGTGCTCAGCACAAATTTGGGCCTCCAGCAACATTTTTGGTGATATCCAAATGATGCTTGGAAATAAAGATGAAAATGGTGCCTTCCATGAGCTCCCAGAGCCTAAATCAGCAACACTGAGCCATGTGATGGCATCCATACATACAGACTCTAATTTTGGCTGCTTCAGCTGCTGGACAGGACAGCTTTGAAAAACCAACAGTGTTGTGAAGGAGTGCTGTGCCTGTGTGTGTCTGCCTGTCTGCATCAAGCTGTGTCAGCTGGAGGAGGCCCGACAGCACGGCTGCTACTGATGCTGTTAGAAACCAGCGTCTAATCGATGCTCGTTTTTAGGATTAATTAGTATCTGAGGATGGACTTTTTTCATACTTTGACTTTATTTTGATTGTGTTTGTTTCACTCTGCAAAGCACTCTGAGCTGTTTCACAAATATGCCACACAAATGAAGCGCTCTGGCTTTGCCTGATTTTGACTTTGTCTCAGTCAGTGATGAAAACATCAGTCGACTGTTAGAAGCTTTTTGCCAACAGCAAAAATACAAAATCTAATTTGATCTAATGAGAAACATCTGCCAATGTAGTCGAGACGCAATGTGGGGAAAAAGGTTTGTGAGCAGAGCTGCATTTGAAAGCAGACCATCAATAATATTGATCTGACCTGTCAGTGTTCACTAATGAAAGGAATGGAAGCAATAATGGAAGCAGTTAGCTCTGATAGCAATGAATAACTACAGTACTGTCATTGCTTTAAGGCAGCACCAAAGGATATTAGAGATCCTGAAGATCCTGCACACCCAACACTAGTTCTCACTGTGTGTTTCTACACATTTAGAGGTGTTCAAAAATCACCAATAGATCCAAAAGTCAAAGGTTCAAGAACAGGAAATAACAGCAGTCCATGTTATTGTGGCCACGCCTCTTCATTTATTCATTTAAACTTGATGAGTTTTCAAGGCAGCGTGTGCTGAGACACAGTGAAGCTGCTGCATTCAACAATGTCCGAGCTTTTCCTTCACTCCACCTTCTGATTATGAATCCTTTCATCATTGGCTCTGCTGGCAGTGTGATGTCACAGCTGATGGCAGAAGCAGAGGGAAGGTGGAGGACTCCAATGAGACTCAGAACAATGTTAAATATGAGAGCAGCTCTGAAACAAATCACCATCTGAGGCTACACGAGGAATTCTAGCAGATACATCAAGTTTGATTCAACTGCATCATCATCACACAAATGACAGCTGTCACACTTTGGCAGCAGCTGATTGGTTTGTGTCATTGAAGCTGGCTGATAGAAAGCCAGCCTCCTCTCCTGATGTGTTTACCTGTCCAAGACTGCACAGGTGTGTGTGACTCTGTGAGCTCAGCAGGATTCAGCCTGCAGACTCTGCAGCTCAAAGACAGAACACACAGAAATCACTGAGTTTCTGTGTGAAAGCAGAAAGGTGAGAAACACACAGATGTGCATTAAAAGCACTAAAATATCCTGATAGCTGTTAAAGCTGCCTGCTGACACATGAGCCTCAGTAATCTGTGCTTGGAGCTCAAATCTGTTCCTGTTTCTCAGAGAAACTCCACCTCTGTCACACAAACAGTGCAGCACAGCTTTGTTTGGATCTCTCATGTTGAAAGTGTGACGGGACCAGAGTGTTTCCTCAGCACACACACTGAGGCTCACCTGTCTGACTCCCTGAGCTGACATCACTGAGGCTCACCTGTCTGACTCTCTGAGCTGACATCACTGAGACTCACCTGTCTGACTCTCTGAGCTGACATCACTGAGGCTCACCTGTCTGACTCTCTGAGCCGACATCACTGAGGCTCACCTGTCTGACTCACCGAGCTGACATCACTGAGGCTCACCTGTCTGACTCACTGAGCTGACATCACTGAGGCTCACCTGTCTGACTCTCTGAGCTGACATCACTGAGGCTCACCTGTCTGACTCTCTGAGCTGACATCACTGAGGCTCACCTGTCTGACTCTCTGAGCTGACATCACTGAGACTCACCTGTCTGACTCTCTGAGCTGACATCACTGAGGCTCACCTGTCTGACTCACTGAGCTGACATCACTGAGACTCACCTGTCTGATTCTCTGAGCTGACATCACTGAGGCTCACCTGTCTGACTCACTGAGCTGACATCACAGAGACTCACCTGTCTGATTCTCTGAGCTGACATCACTGAGGCTCACCTGTGTGAAAGGCTTCAGACTGATTGGTCAGAAAGATGACTCTCAGGTATGATTGCTGCAAACAGCATGAAGGAGACTGGCAGCCACAAAGGAATTCATTTTCCAATCTTTCTCCAATCAAAGATCAAAGATGAAGCTGTGACTGTTGGTTAGCAGACAATGTTGAAATGTCAGAAATGAGCATCAGCAGCAGCTCTGACTGTGCTGATGAAATCTGGGAGGAAGAACAGCTGACTTATGAATCTGCATCCAAAGATTCAGCTGCACACATTTATTTCACTGTGGCATCAAAACTGCTGCAGATCAATACATTTATTGACTAATGACCAAAAACAAACCTCTGTCTCTGGATCTGTTTATTGAATCATGATGACCCCCCCACTGATGCCCCTCTGAGGGCTCCTACCTATAAAAGCAGCGACCAATCAGCTGTGTGTAAAATGCTGTCACCTGGAAGCTCCCTCAGAGCTTTGAAGCTTTTAAAGAATGACTGAAGTCTCTTTGTGGTCAGCATCAGAAATATGAAACATATTGACCCTGTTAGCCGTTTGAATGTTGCAGAAGTCGTCACGAGCTCGCAGCACCTCAGCCGGACTCCTGCTGACTGCTCTAAAATCTGCAGCTTTGAATCCCTTTGAGAAGCTTTACAGGGGCAGAGCTGAAGGAGAAAGACTCAAACATGAAGAAAGAGAAACTCACAGCACAGTTACTGAATGATGGAGACGTTTGTTTCTGAGCTTGGTGGAGGAGGGCTCTCTGAATGTGGCTCTTCTTCATATTATTATTGGATGCAGCAGTGAGACAGCAGAGTGAGCAATAAGACAGATGTGCAGCCACACAAAGTTTCTATTTGATTCATTCAAGCAAAGACGGAAGCTCACCTCTGCACCGTGTGTGCTCACATGATACAGGAGCTCACTGTGACATCATCACAGGTGAAACAGGAAGTGGACCCCTTCATGCACAGTAACAGGTTGTGATTTGTAGCTGTGTGACATTAAATGTGATTTGTAATGGATGCTGTTTGGTTTTTCTAGCAGAGCTCGATGACTGCAGCTGATCTGACGTCTCCTCTCTGAAAGCTGCAGCACAGCTGAAGCAAAGCAGCCAATCAGAGAAGAAGCCACAGGTAACAGGAAGCTTTCACGTCTCTGAGTTCTTCCAAATGATTTGTGCAGCTCAAATATCCTGTGTTCCTAACATCCATCCAGCTGAAGTGACAAACAGGAAAACTAAGCTCATTTTATCCACAGTTTGACTTGAACTTAGTTTGTAAACCAACTATAGAATTTGAGTTAGTTCCACTTTTTTCCTTTGCTCATTTTGATTGATTTCAGTGAAGCAAAATGTTTTGGACTCTTTGTTATTTGCTTGGTTTTGGTTCACTAGAATAACCTGCAGAGAGCTCAAACAGTCAGAGTGGCCTCATCTCTGTTCACTCCAATGGAGCTTTGTTTGTGAAATATCAGCTAAATCTAATCTAGAAATAATTGTGTGTGTGAGCTCAGGAGGATTGAGCCTGAAGACTCTGCAGTGAGACAGCACCCTGACCCTGAGACTCCCCCTGACAGCTTCAAGCTTCTGATTTGGAAGAAAGCCAACATGACGCTTCCCAGTGCTCTGACCTTTGGAAGGAAAAGAAAAGGTCAAAGGTGGAGCCTGAATAGGATTCATTTGCATATTTGCTGCTGTTTGAATCCATAGCTGAGATTGTTGTTTGTAAATGAAGCCAAACATTTGTCTCCTCCTGGTGTCGCTGGGATAACTGTACATGTACTCTGATCTGTGAGTGAGTGCAGCACAGCACACAGCAGCAGAGGCTGGATACAAGGAGAAGAGCACAAAGGACACACAAACACTGGGAGACATGCTGTTCATTTGATGACTTTATTAGAGATTTCCATCATGAAGTCATTGTGGGAACGAACTGCAGGGAAAAGAGCAAAGATCCAGAAATCCAATCCAGAGTTTCTCTGTGACAAACACAAACATGTTAAAGACACAAATAGACATTAATAGTCTTTAGTGACTGTTCATCCACATCAGTGTTTGTGTTGAAGACATCAGTGTTGGTCTCAGTGTGGTTAACAGCAGTCAGCAGTCCAATTAGAAAAAGCTCATTTCAAACACTTCATGCAGTTCATCTTCTCACCAGCAGAGGGCCACAAATCACCATCAATGAAGACTTCAAGGAGATGTTAGTGACATCAGAGCTGCACATCAACATCTGATCAATATGGAAGTTCATGTTTCTGTCATTGGATCAGTTCAAAAGCACAAAGCATGCAAATGTGCTCTTATTGTGAAAAGGTGCTCCTGCTGAGAGCTTCCTTCCTGTCCTGCTTCCATCACAGCTTCCAAAAATGAGTCCAACAGTAAGAGCATGTGGAGAGGTTGGAAAAATGGCATTAAGAAAGAGAAATCAAAGATTTGGATGGATTTGAAGGAGCTCAGACTTGTTGAAAATGCAGAGGAGCTGGTTGTGAAGTGAGCTTCAAAGAAACACAACATCCTGATATTCACTGTGAAGCTTTGAGTGGAAAAAGACAGAAAAACAACATGTGGATCCTGGAATAATGGCAGCTTCCATCTTTAAAGGACTGAAGAGGAAGAAGTTTACAAGGAATCATTGAGAACAGTTTCAAACATCAACTGATTGAATCCATGAATGTGAAAACGTGTTTGTGAGTCAAAGAGACAGACATGTACAGACTGAACTATCTGTTCAACAGTCAGAGTGTTTCTCTAACAGGAGGACGCTCTTTACACTCAGCTCAGCACACACACACTGAGGAACCAGACCAGAACATAAACCCAGGATAAAGAGGTTCAGTGAAGGTGGTGTTGAAGGTGTGGAGGTGGATCAGAGTGTCAGAGGAGACTCTGTAGAAGGACAGAGTGCCAGCAGGACAGTCCACATACACTGCTACTCTGTTAGAGCCAGAGGAG
This sequence comes from Amphilophus citrinellus, assembly GCA_013435755.1. Taxonomy (NCBI): domain Eukaryota; kingdom Metazoa; phylum Chordata; class Actinopteri; order Cichliformes; family Cichlidae; genus Amphilophus; species Amphilophus citrinellus. Next base: position 60,241,375 of record CM024194.1, on the reverse strand, counting down.
GAGGAGATGGATGTTTGTCTGTCATTGTGAATGACAAACTGAGGACCATCATCAGAGCAGATCAGACTCCAGGACTGATCATTGTATCCAAACCAACAGTCATAACTGTTTCCTTTCCTTCTGATTCTTCTGTAACTCACTGATATATAAACCTCTCCTCTCCACTCGACCTCCCAGTAACAGCGACCAGTCAGACCATTTCTACACAGCAGCTGATAATAATCAAACCTGTCTGGATGATCAGGATATGACTGAACCTTCATCACATGTGTCACCTTCCTGTTGTTGTCAGACAGTTGTAGCTTTGTGTTCACTGTGTTTGTGTCGATTGTGAGTTGACAGGAATCTGATGGAGAGAACAAACACAATCCAGCTGCAGTTATTGATCCATCATCTGTTCATTGATTGACACTTTGATGATGACTCCTGACATCAGAGATGTGAATGAGTGATGTGACAGTTTGAAGATGGTTGAATGTGTGCTGCTTTGTTTTCATCAATCACATTAAAAACACACTTACACTTCCTCAGACCCGGGCTCAGCCATCGCACTCCAGCAGGCTCCGCCCTGAAAGGAGGAGGGGGGTCAGAGGTTATTTCCTGTCTTCCTCTGAGCGTCTGCGTCTCTGTTTTCTACATGTTTTTGTTCTGGCTCGGCCGCACGGCTAATTTCCCTTTAGGGCCGATGAAAGCGAAGCTGCGAGCACCACGAGGGATGACCGCATCATTGAACTGTTCTCAGATCAGCATCAAAACCCTGCAGCTGCAGGTCTGACCCGGCTACAGGCAGAGGCAGCGATGGCCAGTGGGAGCCTGTTTGAACACTTTGGAGTTCATTCTTTGAAGCTTTCAGTCTGGATGTTGTTGATGAGAAAGAAAGCATTCAAATGCAGCACTGGTCTCATCAAACTTCTTCTCCATCATTAAGTAGAGGAAAAGAAGTGACAGAGTCACAGCTGTGCTTCAGAGGCACACACACACTTGAAGATGTCTGACCTTTGAATATGACAAGTATAGGAAAATGATCCACGGATCAAGGAGATCAGATCCTGTGGATTAGTCTGCAGCACCATCAGATTGTTTTCCTGTTTTTGTCTCAAAGTGTCCTTTATACAGTCAGAAAGGCACAAAAGTCAAGAGGATTTAACCCAACAGCTGAAATGATGTTAGAACAGAGGATGTCCACGTGTTGGGCTCTTTGTCTTTCAGCAGTGCTTCACAGGATCTTCCAGTTACACATTGTTTTCACACTGGAACAACATTTGAATCTTCATTTGAACATCAATTCAAAATGACTCATTGAAGGGAATTTGCAGCTTTTGTCTTCCAGCTGAGAACTTAGAAGATCTGCAAACTGCACAAGGTTGTTAAAAGACTTGAAGCTGGAAATGAGCTGGCCCTGGTCAGAAGCTTCCAGAAACAGGTAAGGGTACCAGAGCGGGCCTATCCAGGCTGTGGGTCAGGACCCCTCCCACCGTTCCTTCACAGTCCCAAGTGTGTAATCCTTAATCCAAGAACAAGCGACAGCAGCAACAGCATCCAGGAAGAATTCCAAAAGCCCACCAATCCTGACACGGACACACCGTCCAATCAGCTCGTCTCTCAGCGTCTGCACCTGTGCTTTGCTCCCACCTGTCTCTGGTTTGCAGGTAGCTCCCAGTGGATATCCTGTCCTCTTTTCCTGCCTGCTTTGGATTTCTCTTTGATGGACTTTGTGTTTCCTCATTTTGGACTTTTGCATTTGGCCCAATAAACGCTCCTTTTTCTCACTTCCTTCCTGCCTCTGGATCTGCACCTGGCTCCTCTCTAAATGCACTGATTTATTGCATTGTTGTCACTTCCATTATTTTATAGTGTGTGTTGGCTTTTCAAAGCACACTGTGACCTTTGTCTCTGAAAGAAATGCAGAAATGCATTTGTGCAGGGCTGCTGCCTTTAAATGAAAACATCTCCCTGTAGCTGTCAGCTTCTACCACAGCTCTGATTAGAAAACTTTGATCAGTTTGTTCTTCTTTGGATCAAGCTAGGCTAACAGTTTCCTGCTTCCAGTGTTTGTAGGAAGCTAGGATCAATATGTCCTCGGCCTCTCTGTGCACACATTCATCTGATCTGAATCAGGCTCAGAGGGAAAAATGAGTTTTCCCAAAATCCTGCACTGTTAAATATCCTGAGATATCTACAACTTGTTCCTGGAGACGTTCTCCTTGGAGACCCCCTACATTAATATCCCTTATTGTTCACTTCCAAGAGTGTTTTTGTTGTGAGTGTTAGGGATTATTATAATAAAGGACAAATGTTTAAAGATAAACTCTAGTAAATTAAATAATAAACAGTGGATCAACCAAATAATAAACAATTAAATAATACATTAGACAGAGAGCAACTGATCAGAAGGTACTAGACTAACTTCTCTGTTCCAGTACAACTTATCTTGAGGACTGGCCACAAGGACGCATAATTAAAAGATCAGGAAGATGATGTGCTTATGACTCCACAGCTGAGATATCATGAGTCATGAAAACCAGCTTGGACGAGACTGACGAAGGTCAAGTCATAGCACCCAGAGATTGTTTCTGTTATAGATAACAGGAGGCTGACAGTATAAAAATGTTTTGGTCAGACAGGAACACGGGCTCAGAGAGAGAGTGCTCACACTCTTACTCTGAGTCCCCACATGCATGTGTAATTTTTCTGATCCTTTAATGTATTAAATGTTTTACTTTTTTAATTAAAGTGTTTCAGGTGTCTTCCTTCACAAAAAAACCTGCTTACCTGACAGATGGTGACTCCGAAATGATCAAGGACTGATAACAGGTAATGACAGGTGATTTGTGAAGGAGGATGATTGGCAAAAGAGGACAAAGGGGAATATTTTTTCCAGGACTCACCTTGGGACTTTAACTCCTCAAAACACTCACAGGAGGCCTCATAAAAAGGTAAGCAGAAACCTGTTGTTTTTAAATAACCGAATTCTGCAGAATTGGATGTTAAAATTTTTTTTGTGAGTGAGGAGGAGGTAAGGTCTCGAGAGAACAAATTTTAGAGGATCTGTTAAACTGTTTAAAGCTTGAAAATATTAAAGTGTCAGAAAAACAAAAAGGGGTTGACTTTAAAAAATGAATAAATAGATAATGGGTAAAAGAAACAAAATAAGTGAAGTGATAAGAGTTGAAATGAGTGAGAAAAGGATTGTGAGAGATATTGGAATCGTAAAACTGAATATAAACAATATTCCTGGCGATCTTTCATGGTATACATTGGCAGATAAAAATTGTAACAAAAGTGTTGTATGAATAAAATAGAAACTATGGAATTGGCATGAAATTGTTAGTAAAAGTTGTAGCTAAAAGTGTGAATGAGGAGGCCTCTGTGTGTGTATATGTGTGTGTGTGTGTGTATCTGTGTATGGGGAAACAAGTGGGCTGATACTGCAGTGAAAAAAAAAAGGGATGAAATCCTAAAGAAACCAGTAAAACAAAATTAAGGGTGAATAAAGTCCAGAGGACAAATATCAAGGTTGCAGTAAATGTAAACAATTATGAGGGAGACGTCCCTTGGTCAGTTATTAGATAAAACAAAAGCTTAAATAAATTCTTTGTTTTAAATTATGCACCTGAAAACAAAAGGTCAGGAATCTGGGAAAAAGCTGAATCACAGAGGAAAAGGAAACGTGTCTGTTACTATCTGTGTGTGTGTATGTGTCTGAGTCAGTGTGTGTGTGCGTTGCAGAGAAGGAAAACAATTGAAGTTGGTGTGTGAGAACGAGACTCAGAGAGTTGCTGTGTGTGCGTTTGTATCTGCATCTGTGCGAGTGTGCATGTGAGTGTGTGTGGCTCAGAGACAGACACAGAGAGAAAGAGAAAAAGGAAAAATAGTTGAAATGTTTAGCAACTGTAGTGTGTGTGTGTGTGCGTATGTGTGAGCATCTCTCTGAGCAGTGCGGTATGTGTGCAGTATATGTGTGTGTCAATTACAGGGTTGTTGTGTCTGTGCGTGCGTCTGTAACTGAGCGGAGTGTGTATGAGTGAGACACAGCATGTGTGTGCGTGTGTGTGCACATCTCTGAGCATTGCGGTATGTGTGTGTCCCTTTACAGCTTTAGTGTGTGTGAGCCTGTGTCTAAGATTGTGTGTGTGTCACAGGGACACAGCTTGTGTGCGTGTGATTGAGAGACAGATGAGTTATGAGTGCTATAAGTTGTTGTGTTTTTTGTTTTGTTTTTTTCCCCTTTTGTTTTTGTTTGTTTGTTTGTTTGTTTGTTTGTTTTTGGTATGGATGGCACAGTTAGGGAGTCGGTGTCAAGAGCTCTCAGGGATAAGGTTTACCCCTGATACAAAGTGAGTGTTGCCCACCAGTCAGGGGTTCATTGTTTTTAGAGAATATCATTTACTTTATTCCTTTTTCTCTCTTGGTTTTTGGGTTGTCTGGAGCTTTGCTTAGTTCTTTTGTTCCCTGGGGAGCAAAATATTTTTATTTCACCCCCATTTCTTTTCTTTCTTTTCAGTTTTTGCACATTCTTAGAGAGTGGTTTGATAAATAATCCTGAATATACTGGGAAAATTTGGGGAGGGGATATTTATTTATATATATATATATATAATATATATATATAATATATTATTATATATTTATTATATATATATATATATATATATATATATAATATAATATATATATATATATATATATATATGTGTGTGTGTGTGTCTACATAAACATATGTATGTCTACATGCGTATATATACATAAATATATAGAACAATGATCTCATTGATTGCAAGCATTGATATAAACCCCTTATAAACATTGAGAAGCAGATATATATATATTTTTTTTTCTTTATTTTTTCTTTATTTAATTATTTCTTCTTGATTGTTTTTATTTGACTTTATTTCAATTTCACTCTTTAAATTTTAGTTCTTTTATTTTAAAGGGGAGCACACTCGTGGGTCTCTGACTATCATACTAGAGACGATTAGTGGAGAAAAGCTAAACTTGATTGATTTTCCTAAAATAAAAGCCAATATAACAGACAAATGCCTTGATCATCACAAATTATGTTAAATTGTTGTTAAATTTCAAGAAAAAGTTTCAATGAGGAACACAGTTTTGGTGAAACCCTAAAAGAAAAGTTAGAGGAAAAAATAAATCAGTTTGTGTGAATATTTTGTGACACACTTGTATCAAAGCAAAACAAAGTGCCAAACCTTGAGCTGCTGCTCTGTTACAAAACAAACAGAGAACTAAAAAACCTATTTATGAAAATGTAGGATAAAATAAAATCATCTGATTTACTCTTTTGTGCATTTACATTTATTTATTTGGTAGATTTGTTTAAAGCTAAGATTATAAGAGAAAAGCACAGAACATTTGAATTTTGAATGTCTGAACAAATTCATATTAAATCAAGCATTAAAGGAATAAACCAAAAAGCTAATAATATAAAATCAGTATGCCCTTTAGATAAATAAGCTAAATTAAGTTAAATTATTGAGACAAAAAACAGAGTTTATGTCTCAAAGGAGGGATATAAACTAGGAGAAGAGTAAAGATGTAACTAATAAAGATTTCTCAGTTTCATTGTAACAGGAGCCTGAACAACAACACTGCAGAGACTGGATCAGCTACCAATAAAGAAACTGGTGCAGATCGAGGTGTTTAAGATCATACCAAGCTCTCCTGAACAGACTGACAGCTCTAAAGACTCAGGAAAAAGGCTCCTGGTTCCACATGACCCTCAATAAGAAGCCCAGCTTCAGACAAACAGGTGAACTGTGAGTTCCTTGACCCCTGACCTCTGTGTAAAGTCTGAGCCCAGGAGGAGGGTCATCAGCAGGAGATCTCTTCGATGTGGGGAGTGTTAGGCCTTAAGCACGCTCAGTCACAGGCTCTCAGTGAAGAACCAAAACATATTAATGGTCAAAGGTCAAAGAACTGCAGGAAAATAACAACTGACTGCAATGTTTCAGGTCCAGTCTGAACATTCTCAGTAGTCTGACTCATAATCTGTTTGGATCATTTATCATTGGAAGGCCACAGGAATATAATCTGCTTTGTTTCTTGTAACACTGATTATTGTTTTTTCTTGACATGAGGTCTAAGGAGGGACACGTCCTGATTTCAGTTAGATCATCACAGAAAACTATTTTGCTGTGAGCTCTGTGTAAAAGGACGACAAAGGAGGGAAGTGTGAGTATGACCTCTGACCCCAGAATTACCAGAATGTTTCACTGACTGCACTACATGGTGTTATATTCAGAACAAGACCAATAAAGATATGCAAATTACAAAATAAATAAATGAATGAGGTTATGAAAGTAAAATGGTAAATGGACTAGTTCTTATATAGCGCTTTGCTGCTCTGAGCACTCAAAGTGCTTATACAACACATTTACCCCGTTCATACAAGCACTTCCATGATTAACTAAGCTAAGTGCTTTTTATTATCTAACATTCACGCTCCAACACTTGCGTCGGAGAGCAACTTGGGGTTAAGTATCTTGCCGAAGGTTACATTGGCATGCAGTCCGGAATTGAACCGCAGACCTTGTGATCAGTAGGTGACCTGCTCTATCTCCTGAGCTACAGCCAGCCCTGTCAAATAAATAATCAAGGTTTCTCTCACTAACACTAAAATTATCAGGGCCTTGCGTACCAAGCATGTTTCCCAAAGTCATGACAGCCGAACAACAAGATTATTACATCATTGAAGTCTGAATTTATCAAGGTTCTTGTACAGGACATATTTTCACGGCTGATCACTGAGATTAATGCATCTTTTTATAGCTGTGAGAACTCTGACCTCTGGTTTCACATTTTATCTGCTCCCTGTGTCTATCTAATTTATTTGAATTATTTTGACCCACTGCTTCAGACACCACTTAGTTATTTGGTTCAATCGTTGTTTGGGTCTGGTAATGGTTTTTAATTCCCCTCTGCCCTTTAGAGTTTTGAGTCAGCTGCTGCATTATTATTTACTACTAATTGCATTTAATTTAATCATTTGCTTGATTCGGTTTTTTTAAAGTGATCAACTGATTGATTTACTACATAATAATCTGAATGATTTCACTTTGCAACATTGTAATCTTTATTAAGTGAGAAGAGTAAAATCAGGGAGTAAAAACAAGTCCCGACAGCACCCCTGGTTCTCACCTTTTAGGTGTGAATCCACCCTTTTGGTTGATTCACCATTCGATTGGTCACTTGATTGCAACTTTATTCATTAAATGAAAGGAAAAAAGAAAAATTAAAGATAAACCCGCACTAACAGTCATAAATAGAAAGCAGACTGTTTGTATATGATGTAAGACAGACTTAAGTCCAATTAGTTTTCCTTTCTTTTTAACAATTAGGACAAGAATAATATCTGTAATTTTGGCAAATTTTCCATTACAACAACATTTAATAACATGCTTAATGAGAACTCAAATATTAATGCTGTCATTGAAAGATAACCAAATAATGAAAACAAATATCAAATCAATGCCTATTGTTTTTATTGTTTGTTTTTTTTTATTTTTGTATTTTGTACATTATTTTTAATAAATTTGACAAAAAAGGAGAAAATAAATGGCTAAATTCTGAAATGTCAAATATAAGGTTTGGGGGCCATAATTGGCCAGTAAAGTCTTAAAACTGGCTGACTGGGTGTTTCTGGAGGCCAAAGGAGGGAGCTGTTCTAAAGCTTTATAATTTTATCAATTAAGTGAAAAAGTAAATAACAGATCCAAATCTGGCTCCTTTCCAAAAACTCCCTGTTGAATTGTTAAAGACAAAGTATTGTTGGATCTTGGTATCACAATTTTATATGTTTGTTTTTATGTTAGCTTCTGCCTTTAGTCTTCAGTGTTTTTGTTTTCATTTTATTCCATAGCTGTAACACATGGACCCATGTGCAAATTTAAACTGTAGGATTCTAGGATGACTAATCATAGACTGTGTGAGCTTTAGCATATATTTTTATATTTCCTGGTTTCTGACCTAAATCTGTGTTAAGTGTTGATTTCAGAGCATTAATTCATTTTTATTTTTTATCTGAATAAATTGAATCATTTCTAGAATAGAAAATTTAGACTGAGTTAAACTAATAAAGAGATATTTAACATGAAGACACTGAATAATAGATCTTTCAAACATACACTTCTGCTGTTAAATATGTCTCTTGGCAAACTGTAGTGTGTAGATTTTAATTTGATAGTCTTTGAGTCAGGGTGTTATATTTAGTGGGTAAAATTAATAAATAAAATCATGTTGAATAGATCAGACCACAGGTTCCTTTCAAATTTAGATATTGATCCCAAAGGCCTGCAGCTCAGACTCAATTTTCAAACTAAAGACAGCAGGAAAAATCAGTACAATACAACTGGACTAGTTTTCATAGATCCCAGTAACTGCTCCCTGCTGATAAGGAAATGTGCCTTTTTACAGGGAATGTTTGGCCTCGGACTAGGACACCTGTCCGTCACACTGTGGATGGGAACATCTCAGTGTGACGGCCTGTTATCTGAGTATAAACGGCACTAAAAATCCCTGGTTTGCCAAACAGAGGACTGACGTGTGGAGGATGGGAGTCTTGGGAAAATGGGATGGTGTCTGAATGAGTCCAGGTTGTAATAAAACAATCAGCCTGAAAGGTTCTTCATGCCTCAGAGTTCCTGGTGGAGTTCTTAACAAATTTAAGGTACAGCAGCAGAGTTTGAGTCACTGTATGACTTTGGGTCAAAATTAAACAAAACTTAGATTGAGTTAATTATAATATTAAATCAGGAATGTTGATTAACCTCACAGAGGCTGATTGGAAAACTTAGTGATAGACCTGAACATCATTAACAGCAGAATAAAATGACAGATGTTACTTGTGTGGTTTACTCAGTCTAAATAATCTTTAATCATAGCAGTTCAATTCTCCAGAGCATTGTCAAAATTAGTAGAGAACTCAAATAAATAAATAAATCCTGTATCTTTAATGATGGGAAAATGTTTTGGGAAATCAGATGGACAAATTCTAACTTTTCCTCTTCTCCTAGGAATTAGTCACCTGGGAAAAGATATTAAAAAAAGGGGTTTGAACCTGTAACGACGGGATCAATTATTCAGCAAATAAATACTAATTGATGAAAATGTGATAATAAATCTTTGTTTCATGTGATGTGCTCTAAACAGAAATATTCTGACGTTATGTTTTATGATCTTGTGTCTCGTGCTTTAGTCACTTGTTTGTTATTTTTGTTTGTTTGGTCTTACTTT
>CM024194.1:60190653-60231626 GCA_013435755.1 Amphilophus citrinellus | reverse complement strand
CGATCTGAGCCTAAACGGAGGAATAATAACAGATAAGAGACAATCGTACTGCGTATCCTCCATCACCGGCTTATCTCGTACAAAGGGATTAAATACACAAACCCATATAATTAATGTCTCATTTATAGCGCTATAATCAGGGGTCACAGCAGGCCGGACCGAGTCCGTAAGTTGTGCTCGCGGCACATAAACAGCTTAGCTAGCGCTACTGAAGAGGAGCGAGCATGAAGGGAGTAACGTGTGGCAGGTAAATACAACGTTTCTAAATGCTCAACAAATATCAGCAAACACACAAAGTGTGTGCAGTTTGTCACACAGTGTGTCTGCTAGCTAAAAGAAGAGCTGCTGTATTTCAGGGAGCGCAAAGAGAGAGAAGTTCACTCAGAGATGGAGAAAGAGGACAGGAGAGGAAGAAGAGAGGTTAGAATTAAAGGTAAGGACTGGAAAATAAACTGAAGTATGCTGACTTTGTGTTATTCAAAGATTGTATGAAAATACTGCAGTTTAGTGCGTAATAAACAGGTCAGCTTGTTGTACTGTATTTACAGTAAAGCTCTGTGTTGGTGCACAGAGGCTGTGTTCATGGTCAGAGTTACAGGTTACATCAGTGCAGCAGAGATGAGTCTGAATCAAAGCTGCTGATGCTGAGATTCATTCACTGAATCCAACATTTCTACAGCCTGTATGCTGTCAGTGTAGGGGATGGAGATCAGCTCAGAGAGCTGTGAAATACTGGGTTACATCTTTGTGAGTTCACTTCATCCACACAGAGCAGTAAACCTCAGAGCAGCAGCAGCAGCAGGTCAGCTGATCACAGCCTGCACACCAACATCATTTACTGCAGCTACAATAGAAAGCTGTGGTTCTTCTCCCCATGCAGAGACACTACAGCTGATCTTAGGGTTCCTCCACCTTCTGAATCCCACTGGAACCCCTGAGGATCCTCATGTTGGTGTTTAGGTGGAGGCACAGTCACCCTCTACTATGGAGGACACAGAGAACAGAGCTGTGTTTAAATTCCCTTTCACAGTTTGTGTCCTACAGAACAGATTCAAGCTGAGTGCATTCATTAGGATTCACATTTAGATTGAATAATGTTTCTATTCTCATCTTTATATTATTACAATAATATATAATGAGCTTCAGTCAGCTTTACACAACAATATCAGGTAGAAACATCCTCCAAAGAACTACTTTTACTTTTTTACTTTGAGTACATTTCAGAGCCTGTACTTTTTTACTTTTACTGCAGTAAAGAAGTTGAACCAGTACTTTGACTTTTACCAAAGTGTTTTTAACACAAGTACTTGTACTTCTACTTAACTATAGAATGTCAGTACTTTTGCCACCTCTGGTGTTTGCCAAAAATTTACAGAGAGGCACACTGTCTCACTTCCCCTCTTTAAGGGACATTTTTCATTAGTTTTTTTAAGAGTTCAAAATGTATTCATGACATGAAGAAAATTCCATTTTCTCTGTAGTACTTCATGGATTTCATAAGCAACACACTACACTTGTACAAAGCGTAAAGGTAAAATAATAATAACAATATATACAGTGTTATCTACGTTTTAGATGCCAAAAAAGTATCTGTGGCTCTCTGTGTTTTCTTTTCTGTTGAAACTGGGTCCAAATGGCTCTTTGCGTGTTAAAGGTTGCTGACCCCTGCTTTAGATATTAGTACTGAAGGAAGTGAGTTTTTATGACGGTTTAAATATGATCATGATATGCATTTGCTTTTATTATTCTCACATTTATTTGCCTGAGCAACTTTGCCTTAGAGTGTAACAGTATGTTTGGTGGGGCAGGCACACTGTGTTCTTGGTGGGTATGTGTTTATCAAGCACAGATGACCGACGTTCTGACAATGGTCGGTCAAAATGGCGCCCTGAGCAGACAATAAGGAAACCCAAGCAAGCGATAAGAAGAAACTCCGAGGCCATCTGAGAAGTGGCTGCTGAGATCCGTCTTCTTGCACATTTCTTGCTTTGCATATGATTTAGCAGAAGCTGATGAGCTCTGAGTTTATGAGATCTGGACTAGGCTTAGACAGGGATCAGACTTTGTGCCCTGATTCTCCTTCTCATTACTTAGTCATGGTTCACAGTCAACGAACATGCCAAAACCTGGAAGGAATAAGCTGGAAGCAGGTTTCTTCAGTATTTATCTAAACCTGACATCCCGGTATAACCAGAGTAGATAAATAACTTTACCTGGTATAAAATGGGCGCTTCAAATGCGAGCATTTCTGGTCATGTCCTCAGTCCAAATTTCATCAGTACATTTGATGGCTTGCAACTACAGACGCCTCCGTTTTCTCTCAAACGGCCGTGATCCCGTGGGATTCGGTACAACTTCAGCCCGCTTTTGGTAGAGTAGAAATTCTGACAGCCAAACACTCAACAGCAGACATTTTGATGCTGATATCACTTTTAAATCACGTTTAACCGCTGTGCAGTCTCCCTGTTCTTTTTGATTTGAATGGAGCAGCAGTTCACTTCTGTTGCCAGAATGCGCGCATCCTTTGATGACGTAGGCTGTAAAAGGGTCTCTAGCCTGCTCCCGTCCAGTGATAGCCCACCTCACACCTCCACTCCTCCCCCACACACCACCTCTACAGTTAGTCTGACTGCAAGCCCTGATGGGGTCTCCCCGGGTGCAGTGGCGGATCTAGGATTTTTCCGAGTAAGGGGCCATCAAGGGGCCAGCGTATTCATAGAGGGGCCAAGTATTTGTGGTAGATGTGGTGATATACGGACCAATAAAAATTAAAGCCATTACATTAAAGCTATGGTAAATCTTATCACCATGAGGTGTAAGAATTCAGTGAACTTATGTGCCATTTCACTAAATAACAATATCAGACATTTCATACATTACAGCATTAACTGTTGTTGCTCTCTAAATGATTTCTGACCTGATGAAGAGGGACTGGAGGTGACCCTCCTCTCACCCTGCTCATCTTCAGCTGCAGACTCACTCTGCTCAGAAACTGCTGAATTCCTGCCTGAGACTGAGCCTTTCTTTTCATATTCTTCTCTGTCACTGCCAAACATTATAGTTAATGTTAACACACAAACGCAAATTACAAAGAAGTACATGAATTGTGTTACAAGAATTAGTGAAATGCAAACATTCATGTCCAAACACAAGTAGGGCCTCAGTTAACATTACTCTTAACTAGAAGAAGAAGAAGAAGAAACAGCCTTTATTGTCCCGCAAAGGGGAAATTTAGGTGTAACAGCAGCAAAAATGTCAAAACACAACAGGACAAGATTAATAATACTGCTACTACTACTACTAATAATAATAAACTAAAACAATATATACTGTACAGGATTATAACTACAGGAAATGACAATATACTATGTATTACTATACGATATATACATGCTATTGGTTCTATTCTTGTTTTTGTTGGGAGCAGTGATGGTTATACAGTCTTACAGCTGCTGGGAGGAAGGATCTACGGTAACGCTCCTCTGTGCATTTAGGATGCAGCAGTCTGTCACTGAAGGAGCTCTCCAGCTCAGTAAGAGTTTCATGCATGGGGTGGGAGACTTTGTCCATCAGTGATGTTATTTTGGTCAGAGTCCTTCTGTCTCCCACACCTGCACTGGGTCGAGAGGACATCCTAGGACAGAGCTGGCTTTCCTGATGAGCTTGTCTATCCTCTTCCTCTCAGCTGTAGATAAGCTGCTGCTCCAACATACTGCTGCATAGAAGATTTTAATTTAATGTTTGTCACGCTATGTGTCATCTGTGAGTAAAAAGGGATTTATGACTTATCATTACCAACAAACTCCTCAAAACGTAGACTGGCATCGGTTGTCGGTTAAAAAACTTTCTCCACGAGATCGTTCAAATCTTCTTTCTCTTCTGTAAGCTTTATTCACACTGGACATTCCTATTTGGCTCATTAGCACTGCTGGTGTTTCGGCATGGAATTGCATCAACCTATAATTTGATCCTCACTCTCGGACAAAAGACAGATGAGTGACAAGACAGGGGCACTTCAGGGGGCCAATCAGATTTCAGATGGGGCCAATGCCCCTGTGGCCCCGCCCCTAGAACCGCCCCTGCCCGGGTGCTTAGACAGGGTTCTAGCCAGAAATTTGTTTCAGCCCAGCGCACCCCCTCCTCACCTCCCTCCCACCCTCCCGGGGGGGTGGTAATGCCAATTAACGAGCTAATGCCTCAACCTCACCAGCCCCACCCTCATCCTGAGCACCAGCGTTCCACAGGACTGTGTGCTGAGCCCTCTCCTCTACTCCCCTCTTCACTCACGACTGTGTGGTTCCAACACCATCATCAAGTACGCAGACAACACGACAGTGATCGGCCTCATCACCAACAACAAGAAGGACTACAGGGAGGAGGTACAGCACTTGGAGTCATGGTGCGCCGACAACAACCTATCCATCAACACCAAAAAGACCAAGGAGATCATTGTGGACTTCAGGAGAACCGCTGGAGGCACACACACACACACACACACACACACACACACACACACACACACACACCCCATCCAGATTCACGGAGCTGAGGTGAAGCCTGTCTCCAGTTTTAAGTTTCTGGGGGTCCACCTCTCTGAGGATCTTTCTTGGTCAGTCAACACCTCCATCCTGAGAAAAATAAAGAAGGCCCATCTGTCTCGTCAGATCCTGGTGAACGTCTACCGCAGCACCATCAAGAGCATCCTTACCAGCTGCATCACAGTCTGGTATGGTAACTGCTCCGTCACAGACCGGAAGGCTCTGCAGCGGATGGTGAAAACTGCCCAGCACATAACCGGCTTACCGCTCCTCACCATCGAGGCTGTTCACAGTAAGCAGTGCCTACAGAGGGCACACAGCATTGCCAGAGGCGGCTCTCACCAAGGCTACAGACTGTTTACCCTCCTCCCCTCCAGGAGGCGCTACAGGTCCCTACATTCCAGAACAAGCAGGTTCAGGAACAGCTTTTACCCCACAGCTGTCACCCTGCTAAACTCCACACGGGGTGACACCCCCCTGGACTGATTGAACACTCCACACCTACGACTAATGACTCTCTGTTTATCAAACTTTATATTTAACAACTGTTCATAACTGTCTATATTGTACATACATGTTAGTATATTCATCTTCTGTATATATCTATAGTATATTCAATTCATACCTGCAGTAATGCACTGTGTGTGTGTGTGTGTGTGTGTGTGTGTGTGTGTGTGTGTGTGTGTGTGTGTGTGTGTGTGTGTGTGTGTGTGTATATATACAGTAGGTAGAGAAAGTATTCAGACCCCTTTAAATTTTTCACTCTGTTTCATTGCAGCATTTGCTAAAATCAACAAAGTTCATTTTATTTCTCATTAATGTGCACTCAGCACCACATCTTGACAGTAAAAACCAGAAATTTTTGCAAATGTATTAAAAAAGAAAAACTGAAATATCACATGTTCATAAGTATTCATACCTTTTGCTGTGACACTCATATTTAACTCCTATTTAACTCCTTGAGATGGTTCTACTCCTTCATTGGAGTCCAGCTGTGCTTAATTAAATTGATTGGACTTGATTAAGAAAGGCACATACCAGAATTTCTTTTAACCCCCCTTTTCTGTGTTTTTTTTTTAATTCAAATGACTCATTTTATCTCATGAAGACAGTGCTAACCAATAGGGACACATCTTATATCATTCCTCTTTAGGCCCCTCCCAGGATGTTCATGTTCCCAGCACTCAAAACTATTTGAGTTCAACCAAAAACAGGGGGCATCAAAACCAAAGGTTTGAGAATTTTAACCAAAGATTTCTGACATGCGCAAATAAAATTTTATGTTTTGCAAATAACTTTTTCTTTTCATGAGAAAAAAATTAGTCATTTAAATAATTTATTGACAAAACTTTTTTTTCCAAAATAAAATTACATTACAAAAAAAAATTTCACTACAATTCCAAAAGTTTTGACCACAATTTATTTTTTTGATTGAGATTATTTTTTATTTGATTGAATAATATTGAGACAAATTTATCTCCATATTCTTCATGTTGCTGATCAGGTGGTTGATGAAGGACCTCCGGCTGTTTCCCAATAAAGGTTTTAAGGTGGTTACAGGAGCAAGCACTACTGCACCTGAGCGCACCCTCTCAGTAACAGCTCCGCCTATTTGCACTTGCTGCATGTGTTGTTGTCAGACTGCACGTAAAACAGCTGCTGCTGTGTTTTTGTTGAAAAACTGGGGGCTGCATGAGCTTAATGCTGTAATGCTTTTTATTCACAAGCATCCTCCAAATTAGCTTTTACTGCAGGTCTACTTTTTTTTTTATCGCTAATCAGGGATTAAAGCATAAAAAATATTCTGACGGAGCCCCTTGATACTGGGGGGGGGGCACCAAACATTCGCCAGTGCAACAATGACAGCCCACGCTATTACAGCTGACGTAAAGAAAAAATAACAGCTGACATTCTCTGCACAGTGAGCAAAACGGTCCGCGCAGCCACACACGCGCACTAACAGCACATTGGAGGTGTGGTGTGGTGTGACAAGTTTTACCACACCTCCAATGTGCACTAACAGCACATTGGAGGTGTGGTGTGGTGTGGTGTGGTGTGACAAGTTTTACCACACCTCTGTGGTAAAACTTGTCAGCGATGATCCACTTGTTTTAAATCAGGCCTGAAATTTTCATTTGATCTTCATTTTTCCTCTTAGTTCTCGTCCCATTCATGCCGGTTCTCATTTTGATTTCTGTAGCCCGTGAAATCAAGCGTGCGCACGACTGGAGGGAGATCAAACGTGCACATTGTGAACTGTCCATGCTCTGTGGTAGATTGCAAATTGCAGTAAAATAATACAGGCACAAGCAGCGATAAAAGCAGCGATCTAGCTGGGACGGAGTCCACGGGGCGGGCTCCTGTTTGCTAAATGCAGTGACAGCAGAGCTCCGAAAGTGCAGCCGTGAAATCCTCAGCCTGGCGCTGCGCCTGGCGATTAACCGCTAGCTAGAACACTGCTTAAAGCCTGTGTCACTCAGCTATGTGGAGTACTTCATGTTTTCAACATGAGCCTGAGTCTCCAGAGGGTCCCTGTGATGTGGAAAACATCTTGCATTGTTCCTGTTCCGAAGACAGTGCAACCCACTGATGCTAAGGACTACAGGCCAGTGGCACTGATGTCCCACATAATGAAGACCATGGAGAGGCTTATCCTGGATCAGCTCCGGCCCATGGTCCAGCCATTTCTGGACCCCATCCAGTTTGCCTACCAGCCCCGCCTTTGAATTGACAATGCCATCATCTACATGCTAAACCGAGTCTATGCTCACCTGGATACACCAGCCAGCACTGTGAGGATCATGTTCTTTGACTTCTCAAGTGCATTCAACACCATTCAGCCTGCTCTTCTGGGTGATAAGGTGACATTGATTCAGGTAGATGCCCCCCTTTGTGTCCTGGATTGTTGACTACCTGACTGGCAGACCACAGTATGTACAACTGCAGCACTGTGTGTCTGACAGAGTAGTCAGCAACACTTGAGCCCCACAGGGAACTGTCCTCTCTCCCTTCCTCTTCACCCTCTACACCACAGACTTCAGCTACTGCTCAGAGACCTGCCATCTTCAGAAGTTTTGTTGGATGTATCAGCAGGGATGATGAGGATGAGTACAGGACAATGGCGAAGGACTTTGTTACGTGGTGCGAGCAGAACCATCTAGAGTGCAACATGACAAAGACGGTAGGAACTGGTGGTGGACTTGAGGAGGGATCAAACACTGGTGGCCCCTGTGTCCATCAGGGAGTCAGCATGGCCACTGTAGAGCAGTGGTCCCCAACCTTTTTGAGCCACGGACCGGTTTAGCGTTAGAAAATATTTCCACGGACCTTTAAGGTGTGGCGGATAAATACACCACAACGCTCTCTGGTCGCCATGGTAACATTTAAACATGCCTTCAAAATACGATACACCTCAAAAACATGCATACAGTAGAAATCTCTTCTGTCAGGTTCAAATGCCCCATGGAATTTCATCTGACGTATAATAAAATTTTTTTTTAAAAAATCCACGAGATAAAATCCGTTTCTTCAAAATATCCAACAGTTTGGGGTCTAATATCGAATTTCGCTGCAATTGCTCCTGCTTCATCTCTGGATTTGCTTCTGCAAATTTTATAATCTCATATTTTCGCTTGTAAGTGTGAGTTTGTAGCTTATGCTTGCCAGGATTGTCTCCGGTGAACTGAACTCATATAGATACTAAAGCCTCTCCAGGCGTTCTTGTGTAGTTAGATGCATGGAAGTAGGCTGAGGGGAGCAGAGGAGGGCTTTAGCGCTAAACTCATCCGACTGATGGATCACAACTAATTGGAAATGTATTACAATGGGAGCAGATTTTTCATCCAAAGTAGGTGAATATCCGACTGATTTAGGAGATGATTTTATTGGAATTAACATCAGGAAAAATCAAGACCTGCAGATGTCATCTGACTAGAGCGAAAATCCGATTTGCGCAACTTCAACTTAGGCGATTTGTACTGCATAAAGCGCATGAAAAATACAACTCACTATAACAGCAAACCATTGTGAGTCCTGAGCTTGTTTCTCTGCAACTCATTTTTGCTAGCTTGTGGGTTGGCTGGGTTCAGCATCACCAATTCAAGCTTTGATTTCACATGGAGAGAGGCCACAGAGCCGCGGTGTCAAGCGCCAGAGAGAGTCAGCTTGATGGCTGGGTTGTCCTCACTGCTATCCCCGTGTTCCTAAATAAAAATGTAAATAGACTATTTCTTATATGGCACTTTTCTACTCTTGTTTAGCACTCAAATAGTTAAGCAAGCATAACGGAGGTCAGTCAACCTATTTCATTAGACAGGTACGGGAACCAGCGAAGCTTGTGGGTTTAATTTTAGCGGTGAGTATCACGTGACCAAGACAAGCGTCTTGACACACGTCAAGAGAGAGTCATAGACGATGTAGCGGAGAGGATCTGCCAATTTTTCAAAATAAAACATCGTTCAGCCTCAGATGAGTAAAACGGAAATAATCTAAATTATTTTGTCTTTAAGCGCGACCCGTTACCAAACGACCCATGGCCCGTTACCGGTCCGGAGCCTGGGGGTTAGGGAACCTCTGCTGTAGAGGACTACAAATACGTGGGAGTGCACAGTTACAATAAACTGGACTGGGCTAAGAAGACTGATGCTCTACACAGGAAGGTCATCTCTATTTTTTCAGACGCCTAAGGTATTTCAACATCTGCCGGACTATGCTCAGGATCTTTTATGAGTCTGTGGTGGCGAATGCCATCCTCTATGCTATTGCATTCTGGGGCAGCAGGCTGAGGGCAGCAGATGCCAGTTATGTTGTGGGAGTGGAGCTGGACTCGCTGATGGCAGTGTAAGAGAGGAGGATGCTGTCTAAGCTGCAGACCATTATGGACAATGGCTCTCAGAAAAAGTGATGCGACACAGGAGCACAATCAGTGCAAGACTCCACCAAAATGCACCACACAACACCACAGGAGGTCATTCCTGCTTGTGGCCATCAAACTCTCTAACTCCTCCCTTAAAGGGCACATATCATGCTTTTAAATCCTTGCTTTTCATATGTAAATCATTCATTGTGGTCTACATAAAGTAGAACTGCAATGCTTTGGTCTGAACTCCTTGTTATTGGAGCTCCACAGACCCCTCTTTAACATCTTTTCTGAGGTGTCTTAGAGCAGCTCGTTTTGGTGCGGTCTCTTTAAATGTGAATGAGACATTTCATGCCTTGCCCCCTCCAGGTCACAGAGCATTCCACTCCACCCCGTTCGGCCATTTTTGTAGTTTGATAGCAACTATACGATTATCTACTGGCAGAGAAACAAGCACTTCAAAGAGGCTCTGATGCGGGTGTGGGAAGGAATCATGTTGGTTATTACACCCAACAACTGAACATTTTGATTTGTCTGCTTGCAAGTTCAGCACAACTGAAGGCTTTTCAGGGATCTTTGAGAAGAAGCTACTAATAATGAATTAGAATAATTGAGCCAAGAAGTACCAAGTGTGTCAACAGGTTTGTCAACACCACCCTGAGATAGAATGTTTTTAATTTAATCAATATTGATCACAGGGAAGGCCATACTATATGTATCTTTAATATGCACATTATAAGATATAAGTTAATCATAAAGAACTCTAAGATCCTTTCGAATGTTATGAAAATCTTTACAGACAGTAATTCAGAGTCTAATAATCCACCCAAAGGTAAATAAAAGGTACCTGACAATTCTTTAAGTATTAACTATTTATACAAATCCTGACCTGAGGGTTTCCAGCATACAATGTGGACTCTGCAGTCCAGCAGACAGAAGCTTCAGTCCTGAATCCTGCAGGTCATTAATACTCAGGTCCAGCTCCCTCAGACTAGAAGACTGGGAGCTGAGAACTGAGGACAGAGCTTCACAACTTCTCTCTGAGAGGTTACAAACACTCAGTCTGAAAAATAAAGAACATAAAGACAATTACAACAACACTGGCATTAAAGTGTAGTGTTTCTGGGCTGACTGGAATCTTTTTTTTTTTAACTCAGAAATGTGACAGTTTACTTTGAATTAGAAATAATACTAAGATACAACAAGAAATAGATGATGACTGATTAGAAAAATTTTTTTAATTAGTCAATTATGTCATTTGATGAAAATTAAACTATAACTTGATCTGACCTGAGAGTTTCCAGTGTGCAATGTGGACTCTGCAGTCCAGCAGACAGAAGTTTCACGCTTGGATCCTGCAGGTTGTTGTTACTCAGGTCCAGCTCTCTCAGACTAGAGGACTGGGAGCTGAGAACTGAGGACAGAGCTTCACAACTTCTCTCTGAGAGGTTACAAACACTCAGTCTGAAAAATAAAGAACATAAAGACAATTACAACAACACTGGCATTAACGTGTATTGTTTTTGGGCTGACTGGAATTCTTATTTTATTTTTTTTTTAAACTGAGAAATGTGACAGTTTACATTGAATTAGAAATAATAGTAAGATACAACAAGAAATAGATGATGACTTATTAGAAAAAATTTTTTAATTAGTCAATTATGTCATTTGACGAAAATTAAACTATAACTTGATCTGACCTGAGAGTTTCCAGTGTGCAGTGTGGACTCTGCAGTCCAGCAGACAGAAGTTTCATGCTTGAATCCTGCAGGTTGTTGTTACTCAGGTCCAGCTCTCTCAGACTACAGGACTGGGAGCTGAGAACTGAGGACAGAGCTTCACAGCTTTTCTCTGAGAGGTCACAATGAATCAGTCTGAAAAATGATAAACACAAAGACAAAAAACACTGATGTTAAACCGCAATCAGGATAACAATGATATTTGTGATCAAATGAAATCACTTTATATAATTATCATAGACAAAAAGAAAAAAAAAAAAAAAAAAAAAATATATATATATATATATATATATATATATATATATATATATATATATATATATATATATATATATATATATATATATATATATATATTAGGAGTGGGACTTTAACGCGTTAATTTCAATTAATTAATTACGGGGAAATTAACGAATTAAAAATTTTAAAGCATTTTAATCGCACTTTGCAGCATGGAATGTTTCTCAGTGCATGAGTTCCAGGCATACAGATTATATTGAGGCACAATGTCCAAATTCAGGGGCCGCATCCTGCGAAGGACCCGGCCCACGTCCTTCACAGCCCACGAAGACCACAAAGGCCGGAAGTGAGCAGCTAGCCTTCATATCAGCGTCACCTGCCGTCACCTCTGCGTAGCTCATGTCGCCTAGCAATGTGAGTGTGAAGCACAGCTGTGTAAAAGCAGCTGGTTAAACGAAGAATGAACTTTTTCTCCTTTTTGTGGTTTAATTTTAATTCTTTTAATGAAAATAAGCTGTTAAAACAAGCATAACACATTTCAGTATCAAGGAATACAGCTGAGCGAATGATTAATTTCCAACTATATTAAGTGAGACATTAATGTTGAATAAAACTATCCAGTTATGATGCTTAACTTTAATTTCAGGAGTTTGATTATCACAGGAGCACTTCCACCCTTCATTGGTCTGTGTAGCAGACTGGTGGGAAAATAAACAAGATTTTGAAGTGTAAGCTTATGTATATTTATTCATTCATCAACCAAACTTAAATTAATATTTCTCATGTCAAATATTGAAATGTGATTAAAATGCGATTTATTTCGATTAATTAATTACAAAGCTTCTAATTAATTCGATAATTTTTTTTAATCGAGTCCCACCCCTAATATATATATAAAACACTTGGAGTTTGCTCAGTAAAAATATAATTAGACCTCTTTATCTAAATGAAACCAATGAGAAACCGGTAGATTTAGTGCTACTAATTCAGTACCTGCTGACTAATTCTAATATCTGTGATTATTGTTGCTGTGTTATTGATGCAGTTCAAAAGCTTCAGAAGCCCCTTAGTTCATTCTCTATCTCAAACAAGCTCCTCCTTTAGCTCCATTCCCTTTAATCCAGTCTCCCCAAGAGACTAAGAGAGAATAACACAGCCTCTTTCCTTCTTAGAGGAAAGAGGAGAGATTGCAGTGGATTTTCCAACCAGATTGTTTAACACAATCTTGACAAGTGATGGAAAACCTAAGGAAGGGAGAAGAGTGCACTGGTACTGATTTTCAAGAATAAGAGCTGCAGTAACTACATTGGGATAAAGCTGATGAGCCACACCATGAAGATATGGGAAAGAGCTGTTGAAGCTAGGTTAAAAAGAGAGGTGATGATCAGTGAGCAGTAGTTTGGCTTCATGCTGAGAAAGAGCACTACAGATGTGACATCTGCTTTGAGGGTGTTGATGGAGAAGTACAGAGGCGTATCTGTGAACATGCAAGAGGCAGAGGGAGTAAAGGTGGATGAGTTTAAAAACCTGGGATTAACCATCCAAACCAATGGACAGTACACAAGAGAGGTAAAAAAAAAAAAGAGAGTGCAGGCAGGGTGGAGTGGGTGGAGATGAGTGTTAGGTGTGATTTGTAACAGAAGGAGAGCAGCAAGTGGGAAAGGGAAGGTTTACAAGATGGTAGAGAGACCTGCTATTTGGAGATGATGGCACTGACAAAAAGACAGGAAGCACAGCTGAAGATGCTAAGATCTTCACTGGGAATGACTAGGGCTATGGCAAAAATCATAATCACAATTATTTAGAGCTGGTGACGCCCAGGCCTACAGTGCATCCAGAGCTAACCTGAACAGGGGCGTCATGGAGGCCAAGCACAGCCACAAGCTAACGACTGAGGAGCACTTCAGTAACTCCAGCCCCCAATACATGTGGCAAGGCATCCACGCCATTTCTGACTACAAAGCCACCATCACCACCCCACAAACCGACGACATCTCCCTGTGAGACGAGCTCAACAACTTCTGTGCACGTTTTGACAGGGAGAACCAGGAGGCAGCCACTAAGACAGTACTACCTGCAGACCACCAACCAATCACACTCTCCCCCACTGATGTGTGTGCTGCACTGAGCAGGACAAATGCACGTAAGGCTGCTGGCCCTGATGGCATCCCCGGCTGCGTGCTCAAGGCCTGTGCTGGACAACTAACTGGGGTCCTGACTGACATATTCAGTCTGTCTCTGGTCCAATCAGTCGTCCCCACGTGCTTTAAGACCACGTCCATCGTGCCAGTGCTGAAACATTCAGCTGCTACATGTCACAATGACTTCCGCCCTGTTGCACTCACCCCTACCATCATGAAGTGCTTCGAGAGGCTGGTCCTGGCTCACCTCAAAACCAGCCTATCTCCCACCCTGGACCCTTTCCAATTAGCCAACCGCCAGAATAGGAGTACTGATCACGACAGTGATCGGCCTCATCACCAACAAGCACAGGAATAATCGATGGTGCTGACCAGGCCAATCAAAATAACTGCAGGCTGCATCAATCCTAAATGTAGTTGCATATCTCGGGGAGTGGACTTTAGGTTACACCACAGATTAAGGCTTAGATTCCCCACTCGGTGAGTAATGGTAATTAACACATAATGCACCTGCACAAGCCTAATGGCAATATCCCTGACCACTTATATAGGTTATGTTGTAGGCCCCACAATGACTCAATGCTGCAGCATAAATCACGGCTAAGAGTATACTTACAGAGTGTATGTGACAAATTAATTTTAATAATCATTTTTTTTGTTGATTACACTGTTTTTGTGATCATTTTCAGACAAAATTCAAATTCAATTAATTGCACAGGCCTTGGCGTGACCAGGGTGGACAGGGTTACAAATGAGTATATCACAGAGACAGCCCAAGGTGGGTGGTTTTGAGACAAAGAGAGTCAAGGCTGAGATGGTTTGGATATGGAGGGACAGCCTTTACTTTCAAACCATTTTCTAACCCACTTCTCTTTACTGCTAAAGATCAGATTAAAAAAATATTAATCTGACAACTTTAACTCAACTCACTTGGACATTTAACACCACACAGCTGGTTAAGAGGGGTCAACAGCAGTGAGGGAGTTTGGTGTGTCAACCAAGATCCTGAGCAACTTCTACAGCTGCATGGTTGAGAGCATCTTGCATCAACGTGTGGTATGGCAATGCCAGTGCCATGGTCTGAAAATGCCTGCGGAGAGTGGTGAAGACTGCTGAAAAGATCATTAGGACTCCAGTGCCCTCTCTGTCCACAGGACAGCTGCCTCCATCCTCAAAGACTCCACCTACCCCAACATGGACTGCTCACACTTCTACCCTCAGGCTCACTTTACACAAGAACGTTTTCAGATGAAAACGGTAAAGTTTTGATGCATTTCAGCCTCCCGTTTACACGAGAATGGCATGAAAACGGGCTCCAGACTGGAGCATTTTCAAAACACCCCAGTCTCTGTTTCTGTGTAAAACACGAAAATGATACTTTTTGAAAATGGGGCACTGGCACATGTGCATGATGTTTGTGGCTCCTTTATCCACACTACCAACTTGTGGCCTGGCAATAGGCACTACACTGTTTTCAATGTCTTGCATTTCCATGTAAATGGAGATCCTTTATGAAACCTTTCTGTCTGAATTCACTACTTTTGGAAAACAAAAATGTCAAAATGACATTGTTTCCACTGAAAACAGTCTTGTGTTTGTGGGGCCTCAGGTCGGAGGTATAGAAGTGTGAAATCCAGGACCTCTAGACTGAACACCTGATAGGAGTTTACAACCTTGGTCTACCTTAGCCCACAGTTATATTTGACTGTTTACAGCACAACTGCACATTCCTGTTTACTGCACTATACAAATGATATAGCACACATTAGACAAATCTGTACATAGCCTACTGCAGCTCAGATTCTTGCGTACATATACATGTTGTGATGACCCCAGCCTGTTTTCAATTTCCAGGTGCTTCAGGCCTTGGGTGGGCAGAGATTGTCAGTGCCAACTGGGAACACCTGGGCCCTGTGTTCCCAGGGTATAAATCAGAGGCAGGAAATTCTCGTGGGTGCTGTGCACCAGCCCGCTGCCAACATGTTTTGTGTTACCTAGGTTTTCTTATTTACTGCATTCACAACACTTACAAACATCTCTACACACATGCACACCCTACACCACTTATTTACTGATTCCATACCTCATCTGCATTTAGTTCTGTTGTTTAATAAAACCAAAGGTTGTGACAATGTTCGGGCTGCAACGATTCATCGATTAACTCGAATAATTCAATTATAAAAAGTCTTCGACACAAATGCTGCTCCGATGCTTCGTTTAAACTCTGCAGCGCTCAGGTATCTCCATGTAAATGGAGCGTTTCACCCACATCAGCACCTTTACAGTTCTCCGTAGTTGTCCTCTGTTTCTTCTTGTGTGTGTAATGGCGGTAGGCAAACCAACTTGGAGCTGCATTACCGCCACTTACTGGACTGGAGTCTGTATCAGGCCTTAGATTCTAAAAACTCTGTCGCTGAGACAGAATCCCTTTGACACTTAAAGTGGATATGATCGACTTCCCAAGATGGCGCCGAGGTGAACAGACGCACTGAACGAGCGATCCCAACACGGCTGATTAGCTCCCCTACGCCAAAGCTGTATTGACATTTTTGAATTCATAAATTTATGATGAGAAGGGGAAAGACACTAAAAGGTAACTGTAAATCAAACCAGATACAAGAAACAGGCGAGAGAGACTCTAAAGGGAAAGCCGACGAAGACGTAAACGACCAACACATGGCTGTGGCAGGCCTCCAAGCTAGCATCGAAGCCATCCACAAAGAGATTGTAGCCATTCGCACAGACGTGAAAGAAGAACTAAGCTGCTTTCGTGACAACCTCTCCGGCGACATGAAGAGAGATCTAACCATTTTCAAAGAGGAGGTTAACGAAAAGCTAAACGCAATTGCGACCGACATGAAGGAGACCAGAGACAGAGCGGAGGAGTCGTTAAAACGAGTGGCAGAAATGGAGGAATGGACTGTGGTGGCGAAAGAGGTACTGTCCCAAACCACAAGCAACCAAGATAAGATTCAAGCCAAGCTGACTGAGTTAGAAGCACGCTCACGAAGAAATAACATCCGTATATACGGGATTCCTGAAGACACAGAGGGTGAGAATTTATTGGAGTTTATTGAAAGTCTTATCAAGGCTGAGCTGTCACTCCAGGATAACGATCTGGCTATACAACGTTGCCACCGTGCTTTGGGCCCCAGACCACCGCAGAATGCCAACCCCCGCTCCGTCGTGATTTATTTTTTGGCATACAGAACTTAGGATTTAGTGCTTCGCTCTGCATGGAAGAAAGGAGAGATTCGCCTCAATCAGCAACGTGTATACTTTGACCATGACTACGCCGCAGAGACCCAAAAGAAGCGGAAAGCTTACGCCCCCATCACAAAATTTCTGAAAGAAAAAGGTCTCCGCTTTCAAACCCCACCTGCGGCTAAGCTCCGTGTGTTTTTTGACAGTGGCTCGGTCACATATAACAGCGCAGATGAAGCCATAAAGGATCTAAAGAAGAGGGGACTCACACTTGACTACAACAGTAATGACAATCCCCCCACGACACCACCGATGGAGAGACTGGGCAGACTGTCCTGGGAGAGGGTGGAGGCCAAACGACCAAACCCAGATACGCACGGAGAAAGAGCACGGGAAAAACTCAGCGGATTTCGTCATGATGCCGGGGACACACCCCCCCCGCCAAGATAAACTCATTCATGTAACTTCCTTGTGGTAAGATTCGCAATCACAGTGCCTTAATCAAGCATATGGACTAAAAACAGAACATTTGCATAAAGAGACACTGTCAGATTTCACCTTAACCATCTCTCACCCTGTCTTTGCTAATGTTAACAAGATAGACACCAGTTACCGTTACACACAGATTACAAGATTAGACCGTTGTGTTGGGTGCTTGTTTAAAGGCTCTGATTGTGCACTGACCTTATACTCATTACCGAGCAATGCCAGTTTGCACTGGAGAGACCCCCCCCCCATTTTCCGGGGACTTTTCTCTCCAACCAAGACTCTCATATGAGTCATTTTGTCTTGGAAGTCGCTTTTTCACTATCTTTACTTGGACATTCACAAGTTACAAGTTCATTGGTTTTATTTTTTATCCATGTTCAAATGTTAAGGTCACCCTGTATGTGTAAGATAGAGGGAACTATTTCATTTAAAGATTTATGTTTCACCAACAATATAAAATAATAACTCTTAATGTGCATGGGTTACAAAACCCAATCAAAAGAGGAAAGCTCATAGCTAAGATGAAGAGAGAACAGCAACACATTATCTTCTGGCAAGAAACCCACCTAACAAAAGAAGACCATGAGAAATTTTAAAAAATGGGGTTTAAAAAGACATTTTACTCTTTCCATACAAATGGACATATGAGGGGTGTTGCAATACTAATTGCAAATAGGATAGACTTCAGGCTATCTAAACAGATCACGGACAAGGAAGGGCGTTTTGTTTTGGTGAGGGGGACATTAGACTCAAAGGAAGTAACTCTACTCAACGTATACAGGCCACCAGGTTGACAGAATATTTGATCTCATAGTGGCAGAAACCTCAGGTGTTTTGATATGCGGAGGGGATTGGAATGTACAACTGCATCCCCCCTGGACTCCTCAAACCCAATTAAAAAAATTAACTCTGAATCACTGTATATTAAAAAAATGATCAAAAAGATACGCCTAATTGATGTACGGAGGGAATGCCACCCATCGACCAAGGAGTTCACCTTTTTTTCTCACCCCCACGCAGTCTACTCACGAATCGACTATTTCTTCTTATTCCGAGCAGAAAGACACAGAAACCTAGATTGTAATATTGGCACTAGGGATGTATCAGACCATTCTGGACTATACCTGAAACTACATTTAGAAGTTCAACCTAAGACAACAATATGGAGACTTAACACAGCTCTGTTAAATGACAATAAATTTAAGGAATTCATTAACAAAGAACTCGCAGAATATGTAGAATTTAACAATAGCACAGAAGTGTCTCCGAGTACCCTATGGGATGCTGCAAAAGCAGTACTGCGAGGAAAAAGCATAATGTGGGCATCAAGGAAGAAAAAGGAAAAATCCGAGCAATTCAATTACCTGACTAAACGACTAGACACATTAGAGCAGAAGCATATTGAGACCAAAGACCCTACCTTACTAGAGCAAACTGCAACCAGAAAAGAGGAATTAAATAAGAAACTTGATGACAAAGTGGAACTTAAACTCAAATATATTAAACAAACCTACTACGAAAATGGACCGAGAGCAAAAAAAACACTGGCCTGGCGACTCAAAAAACAACAATTAGACAGATCCATCTATAAAATTAAAAACCCGGTTACCAATCAGATGTGCTTATTAATGAAATTAATAAGTCTTTTGAAATATATTATAAGAATTTATATAGTCAACCCGAACTAACCGAGCTTTCATTGGTAAAGCAATATCTAGATTCTTTGGACCTGCCCTCAATCGGCCTAGATCAAAATAAAGGGATAACTGCAGAAATAACACAATCGATATTGATAACGCCATCTCAAAACTGAAGGCAAGCAAGACACCAGGTGGAGATGGACTACCAGCTGAATGGTAAAAGACCTTTAAGAAGTCTATAACACCTTTGCTGTTAAAATCTTTTAACTACGTGCTTAAAGGGGGCGAGACCCCACCATCCTGGAAACAAGCAATAATTTCTATAATACCAAAACCGGGAAAAGATAAAACTGAGTGTAATTCATATCGGCCCATCTCTGTTTTGAACACCGATTATAAAATATTCACTTCAATAATCGTTAACAGACTGGAAAATATTATCCCTGATCTGATCAATACAGACCAGACAGGCTTCATCAAAAATAGACGTACACAGGACAATGTGAGGCGGGCACTACACCTTATTGACACTGTGAATAAGAATAATATGAAATCCCTGGCAATTAGTTTCGATGCAGAAAAAGCCTTTGATTCTGTACGCTGGGAATACTTATATCTGGTCTTACTACATTTTGGCTTCAGTAATACAATCATAAGCTGTCTGAAGTCAATATACAATCTGCCGGTGGCCCGGATTAAAATAAATGGCAGCCTTACAGATACAATCCCTCTGGAACGAGGCTGCCGGCAGGGATGCCCACTGAGCCCCATTCTCTTCGCACTTTTTATAGAACCACTTGTTCAAAAAATTAAGGAAGACCCAGAAATCAAGAGAATCCTATACAGAGAATACAAAACATATCTATATGCCGACGATATTCTGGTGACCTTATCTGACCCAGAGTTTAGTTTACCCAAACTCATGTCCTGCCTCCACCAATTTGGACTCCACTTGGGCTATAAGCTGAATATAGAAAAAACCCAGATCCTCTCCTTTAACTACTCACCCCAAGAAGATATAAGTAAAATGCTCGAATTTAAATGGAAAACAAAGACCCTGAAATACCTAGGCATTAACATTACCAAAAATCTAAACAAAATATATAAAGCAAATTATGGTACCATGACTAATAAAATTAAAAATGATCTGGACAGGTGGGCCCCTTTGACACTTGACTTATATAACCGCATAGAAATAATAAAGATGATTGTATTACCCCAAGTATTATTTATTTTTCAATCCTTATCAGTGAAAATCCCTACCAAGCAGTTTAATAAGTGGAACCGATCCATCTCTAGGTTTATATGGCAGAACAAGAAACCGAGGGTACGCTACAAAACTTTACAATTACCAAAAGATAAAGGAGGAATGTCACTCCCATGTCTAGAAAATTACTACAAAGCAGCACAACTGCAGTATGCTGCTTATTGGTGTGAAGAAGGGTATGATGCAAAATGGAAAGAACTAGAAGTAAATCAAACAGACATCCCCCTTCAAGCCCTGCTGGGAGATAAACACCTCAAGAATACATATTCAGAAAAGTTGTGTGTTTTTACAAAAGCCCCTCTCAACACCTGGTTTAGAGATTTCCGCAACCCCCTCACAGAGAGGAGAACATGGCTATTTAGATGGATTGAATATGATAAGGACTTTAGACCCACACAGCTTGATTCCAGATTCAAGGAATTGACCAGAAAAGGTATTACGTCATACTGTGTGATCTCTTCTGGAACCGACTTGGAAAGCTTCCAACATTTACAAGAAAAATTTGACCTTGACAAGTGTGACTTTTTCAGATACTTACAGCTCAGGCATCACTTTAATAAAAATGTCAAAATACTAGAAAGAAACTATCAGGATTTAGCTAATATTTTTATTGATGCTTATAAGGGTAAATCCAATAAGAAGAAACTATCCAGAATACATGCATGCCTAGAAGCATACAATAAAACATCAACACTACACATTAAAAATAAGTGGGAGAAGGACGCCAAAATAACATTGACAGACAATGAGTGGCTAAACATATGCCAAATTAATTCCACCACCACCAGCTCAGGGCTATGGAGGGAATATTCATGGAAAATATCATTAGGTTTTTTATAACCCCCAAAATAACATACTCTCAGACTGGCAGAACTGATTCTGGGCATTGTTGGAGACAATGTAACAATGTGATGGCAGATCATTTTCATGTTTTCTGGGGATGCCCACTGATTCATTCCTACTGGTCAAAGATAGCCAAAGAGATAAGAATCATTCTTGGATTTTAAATTGACTTTAACTTTCAAACTATATGTTTATGTAATTTACCAACTGAACTCAACTCTCCAGATAAATACCTTCTGAAAATACTACTGATAGCAGGGAAAAAAGCAATAACAAGGAAATGGCTTAGTGGGAGCCCACCAACACTGAAAGAATGGTCTGGAGATGCTCACCTACTCCCTGAGACTTCAATGCAACAAGGCCGAAGAATACTGGTCAAAATGGTTAATATATGCAAATATAATAATACTGTGACGTAATTATTTATTTATTTTTCAAATTTTTTTTTCTTTCACTCCTTTTCTCTCACCCCTCTCTCTCTCTCTCTATTTTCCCTCTGTTATACTTTGTGATAAAGGTGACTTGATATCAGATAATAAGACATTACTGAAATTTTCACACAGGGGTCTCCATGTTCTCCATGGGACCTCAATAAGTTTTATTGTAACCCGGTGCTATTTGGAACATTAATTGCCTATTTTTTAATTTTTTGTGACACACCACTGTCTCTCTCCCTCAGTGACCCATTTGTTCAATGTTCTATATGTTGTTCAATTCCTATGCTGTGTGCACCTTTGTAAGACTATAAAACTGTTTAAAAATAAAGTTTAAAAAAAAAAAAAGTGGATATGATCGCTGACATGGTTTTCACGCCTCCACCACTCTCTACCATGTTTGTGTGTTCAGCTTCCAGTTTAACCATGGCTTACTAGCGAGTGCCCCCATTAGCACTAGCGATCGTCCGGTACCGGAAGGACCCCGTCCCCCATCATACTTAAATCCTCGATCAGTGACTAAATATAGACCTGCAGTAGAAACGTGTTTAGGAGAATGCTTGTGAATATAAAGCATTACAAGATTGCACTCTAGAAGCCCCAGTTTTTCAACATAAACTCTGATAATACAACAACAGCAGCAGTCAGCTGTTCTACGTGCAGTCTGTCTGCACAAGCGCAAAGAGGCAGAGCCGGTGAGCTCAGATGGAAAGACGCTTCCAAAAGAAGCTTTTCCCCCTGCAACCACCTTAAACCGGAGGTCCTTCATCAACCACCTGATCAGTAAGTGAAGAAAAGAGAACTTTGTAGCTGCTCCATCCACCCTGTTTGTTTCACACAGGGAAAAACTGCAGTACGGAAGGTAAAATATGCAGATGAACTGTTAATGTGAATAAAGTATTTCTTATCCAGTTACTCAGGTAAGTGATGGTATAATTGATAGTACACTCAATTTCTAAAATAATCAGTAGTTGCAGCCCTAATGAAATTTGCATCATACCATAAGCCAATGCATCACCTTCTCACACAGGAGCAACAGGATTCAGGTGATAGAGCGATTGTTGTAAGTAAAGTTTATTTATTTAGTGCTTTACACAGACCAAAAGTCACAAAGTGCTGCACAATAATTAAAACACAATATCAAAAAAACCCAGATAAAACACCATAAATTACCATATTAAAAGAAAAGGAATAAAATAAAGTCAACAGAAAGCCTGGTTAAACAGAAAGGTTTTCAACTGTTTTTTTAAGACTCCACAGAATCAGCTAAATGGAGCTGGAGTGTAAACAGTTCCAGAGCTTTGGTGCCACTGCCTCAAAAGCTCTGCCCCTCCCTGGTTCTTAGTCTTGTACATGGGACAACTAAAAGATTTTGATTTTGTTGTGTGAGAGACTGTTGACTTATGTAAAATTGATCCAGGCATTTAAAATCAATTGGGGTGTTTTGGGGGGGGGGGGGGGGTGTTAAAAAGATTTGATTTGTATGGTATCGGCAGATATCCAAATGTAAAATATCGATATCGGACATAAAAAAGTGGTATCGTGCTATAACAAGACAGACGTACTGCGGCCAATCACAATTCATGTTCTGTTGAGTGCATATGCGTACCGAGGGCCCTTTCTGAGACAGGACAAACTTTGATTTTCCTTTTTTCTTTATTACTTTTTACTTGATTGACATTTTATTTCACCCTGTCTTTTACCCTATGTCAGCTGGGATAGGGTCCAGCCCTTCTGCAACCCTGAATTGGATAAGTGTAAGAAAGTGGACGGATGGATAATTTTATTTGAGTTGTTTTATACATCATTAACTCTATGCTTTTGAGTTATATTAGCAACTTTATATTAAAGGTTGCAGCTGTTGTTTAAAATAAATGCCTGGTGTTTAGGTTCAGTGGAGGTCATCTCACAGTAATAATGCAATCGCTGTAATTAGCACTTCAAAAAAATCTACAGACTGTTAACTGGAGAATCTCAGACTATCAATCAACCTTGTTTAATTGCTTATCTAATTTAGGGTCACAGGACTGACTATCCCCGCTGTTATCGGCTGAGAGGCAGGTACGCCTGCACCAATTAATAATCCTATATAATCAGCAGTAAACTGAGTAGCACCATCATCTTCTTCTTCCACCCAGGTGTACTGAGGTTTCATTGAGTGGCCTCATTTTACTGTGTAAAAACTCTGTTAGAAAAAGCTTAGCCTTAGCCCTAACCCTAACCCTGACCCTGCAGAGTGAGACTAAAAGTAATGAGCACAGTTTAGTACTTTGAAGAACCGAAGTACTAATCTACTCTGATTAATGATGTTAACGAGCACATCTGGACTCACCGAGCCTTTCTGCAGTTCCTCACAGCTGGAATCAGTCTCTGTCGTCCCTGCTCTGTTGTGTTGCACTTCTGGAAGTCCAATTCATCCAGAACCTCCTCTGATAGCTGCAGCATGCAAGACAGAGCTGAGCAGTGGATCGCAGAGAGTTTTGTTGATCTGTTCTCTGATTTCAGGAACTTCTGGATATTCTGATGTATTGACAGGTGGTGCATCTCCATCAGACAGTGGAAGATGTTGATGTTTCTGTCAGGAGATATTTTATCACTGTTCATCTTTTTCAGGTTCTTGATGGCTTTCTTGATGATTTCAGGACTGTTCTCTGTCTGACCCAGCAGAAGTCCTAAGAGTCTCTGGTTGGACTCCAGAGAGAGGCCATGAAGGAAGCGAACAAACAGGTCCAGGTGGCCGTTTTCACTCTGGAGGGATTTCTGCATGACTCTCTGCAGGAAATCATCCAGAGATAACGGATTAAATTCTTCCCCCAGGAACTTCTTCAGCTCCTCTGTCCTCCTGCTGGTGAAACAGTGGAACATGTAGACTGCAGCCAGAAACTCCTGAATGCTCAGATGAACAAAGCAGTAGACTGGTTTCTGGAAGATCACACACTCTCTCTTGAAGATCTCTGTACAAACTCCTGAGTACACCGAGGCCTCTGTCACATCCAGACCACACTGCTCCAGGTCTTCTTGGTAGAACATGATGTTTCCTTTCTCCAGATGTTCAAAGGCCAGCCTCCCCAGCTTCAGAAGAACTTCCCTGTCAGCCTCCGTCAGCTCCTGTGGACTCGTCTCATGTCCCTCATGGTACTTGTTCTTCTTCCTCTTTGTCTGAACCAGCAGGAAGTGTGAGTACATGTCAGTCAGGGTCTTGGGCAGCTCTCCTCTCTGCTCTGTGTTCAACATGTGCTCCAGAACTGTAGCAGTGATCCAGCAGAAGACTGGGATGCTGCACATGATGTGGAGGCTCCTGGATGTCTTCATGTGGGAGCTGATTCTGCTGGACAGCTCTTCATTACTGAATCTCCTCCTGAAGTACTCCTCCTTCTGGGCGTCAGTGAAGCCTCGTACTTCAGTCAGCCTGTCCACACATCTAGGAGGGATCTGATTGGCTGCTGCGGGTCGGGAAGTTATCCAGACGAGAGCCGAGGGAAGCAGCTTCCCCTCGATGAGGTTTGTCAGCAGCTCGCTGACTGATGACTTCTGTGTGACATCAGACACGAGCTTCCTGTTGGTGAAATCCAATGAAAGTCTGCTTTCATCCAGGCCGTCAAAGATGAACAGAAGCTTCCAGACAGCGAGCTTCTCTGCTGTGACCTTCTGTAATGTTGGATGGAAAACACGGAGCAGCTCCAGAAGACTGTACTGCTGATCTCTGATCAGGTTCAGCTCCCTGAATGAAAGCAGCATCACCACACTGACATGTTGGTTCTCCAAGCCCTCGGCCCAGTCCAGACTGAACTTCTGCACTGAGAAGGTTTTTCCAACACCAGCAACGCCGTTGGTCAGAACCACTCTGATGGGTCTCTGTTGGTCAGGGAAGGCTTTAAAGATGTCGTGGCACCTGATTGGACGGTCATGGAGGACGTCCATCTTGGAAGCTGTCTCCAGCTGCCTCACCTCATGTTGGGTATGAACCTCTTCACTCTGTCCCTCTGTGATGTAGAGCTCAGTGTAGATCCTGTTCAGGAGGGTTCCACTTCCTGTTTCATCACTTCCTTCAGTCACACGTTCACATCTCCTCCTCAGACTGATCTTATGTTCCTCTAAAACCTCCTGCAGACCAGCATCTGCTGAAAGACAGAAAAACACTGAGACTAAAGAGAAAGAAACTCTGAAATGTGTCAACAACACAACAAGAAGTCCAGTTTTCAGAAATGAGTCCATCAGCAGACAGATGTTCAGTCTTACTTTGTCCACAGCTGCTCTGACTGGCTGTCTGCAGTCCAGCTGTGGTTCTGGGTCTTTTTCCACACTGGGGACAGGAGGAGTCTCCTGATGAAGCAGACTGGTCCCAGTATGAGGAGATGCACTGTCTGCAGAACCAGTGTCCACAGCTGGTAGAGACCGGATCCTTCAGGACGTCCTGACAGGAAGCACAGCAGGACGGCCGCTCCTCCACACAGACCCCGCTCCTCTTCCTCTCTCTGTGGACACATTTCTTTATGACTAAAATCATTTGCTGACTGCTGCTGACAAAGATCCAGATGTGAGGACACTGTGCAGAAGCTCTGATGGTCACAGAGAACAGGAAACGTGGAGCTACTTCCTGTTTGAATCCAGCATTCAGGCTGGAACCAAAGTGATGCTTCCTTTGATCTCAGCAGCACTAATGAACTGCTTTTCCTGTCTGATTAAACACTGAGTGATGTGCCTGCAGTTTGCTATCAATACAAACTCAGCACTTCCTGCAGAGCCTTCACAGTAAAAGCCTTCCATCACAGAGAGCTGATTCTGTCCTTCACTGTGTTACAGTCACTGTGTGCAGCTCAGCTTGGGTTAGTTCACTTTGACCTGAGCTTAGAAGGACTCTGTGGGAGAGCAGCAGACTCACACACACAGCTTTCAGCTTTCATTGGAAAGCTTTCCGTCATCAGGAAGGTGACCTCTGACCTCTGATCCTAATATTCTGCATTAATTCTTCTCAAAATGTTTTTAGTATTGAAATGCTTAATGCTGGACAGCATAACACATGTTTCAGTGTAATGGTTATGATTTCATGTGTGATCCAAACCTGTGAACAAACTCAGTGCTTTGATGTTATTGGCTGTGCTGCGTTCAGTGTACTGAGAGGGTAACTGTGCAAACTGCTGGAAGAGGCTCTGTGCTGCATTCAGGGACAGAAAGAGAAATGAGAACAGAGATGCTCCCAGAGAGGAGCTGTGTCTGCTGCTTTTAAACAACACAGCTCCTTCAGCTTCATCTCTGCTTCTCTACTGGACTGTTGCTGTGGGCGGGGCTTCATGCAGCACCACCCACCCACCCTCAGCCACCATATGAGGCAAAAATAGGTTTTACTTAAATGATTTTACTGCTGCTTTTAAACAGTCAGGCTGAACTCCAAAAGTCCCTCCTATGTCCTCCTGCTGTCCCACGGATAGGGAAAGGGAAAACTGAGAGTCCAAACGCCCTCACACTGCTCTCATCAGTGCGACACCGCATGGCCGCTGTGTTGAAACTACAACGTGCAGAAGATGGACTCCAAGATGTGCATAATAATTCACATGTTCATAACCTGCTGTTTCAGACAGGTCCTGTGAATCATATTCCTTCACTGCAAAGGCTGGAACTCTAAAAGAGGAGGAACATTTGTAGGAGCAGATTCACCAGCATTGGTGGCAGCAGAGAGTTAAAAAGCTGCTGCTGGGATTTACTGATGGAGCTCAGCAGCTGCTTTGTGGCTCAAGTTATGGACAGGAGGATTTTTGGCCTTATGGTTAATGTGTTTGCAGAAATTTCCCTTTCAGGAGCAGAATATTTATACGGATCATGCAAACTGCACTAACTTGAAGAGGAAAAATCACGTCTTAGGCCTGATGTGGTTGTGACAGCTGCTTCTAGGACTGTTTGATTTGTCTGGAATGAGACTCAGAGCTGTGAGCAGAGCCAAAACTCTGTCCTAAACTCTTCACTCAGTCCTCACGCTGACTGTTCCTGACTGCTCCTCAGGGATGCTGATGTTACTGAGACAGCACCAATGAACTGAGCTGCTTTTCTCACACAGAGAGCCACTTCTCTCTGCTCAGTCTGAACCAATCAGAGTGAAATGCAGCTCTTACTGGGACTGTTAGATTAATGTGTGCATGCTGCAACATGTGACTGCTCAAAGAAACCCAGAGGGATCAATGGAGCTCTGATCCCAGGATTCACTGATCCTGTTGGGACAAAATGAGCTCCTATGAAAGGATCCAAAACAGCGCTGAGAAATGAGAACATCACTTCCTAACTTTACATCTGATCTGAGATCTGATTACTCAGCTGTGAGCTGACCAGGAGCCATAAACTGCAGACAGAAGCAGCTCACACACACTTTATGAGCACTTCATTTTTCAGTATTGTTTAGTGAAGCTTTAAGGTGCTGATGGGCTGCAACAACCTGCATCATTTCTGCCATCACTGCATACAAATGCTTCCTGAGATTTACAGCTGGAACGTTTCTAATCTGATCTCAGATCAGCCTCACTGATAGAGGACGGCTCTCTGAGCACAGGTGTTTCACTGAGTTAACAGTTCAGGTTAGAAATGCAGCTCTGACACATTCTGGATATCTGAGTACAGTTTGGGATGATGAGTCATTTTAAAGATCCCGTTCTAAACAGATCCAGAACTGGGAACTGGATCCGGGCCTGATCTGATCTTTTCATGGCTCTGATAATCTGTGCACAGACTCAGGCTCTCTCCTTTCTGCTGCCCTCATCTCACTTAAAGGAACTGATGCTCAACATTTAGGAGCTCAGACTCCAACACGAGCCGCTCAGCTCCGTCTGCACTGCTGCATGTTTACAACACATTCAACACAGCGCAGGACCACCAGCGCCACCTAATGGTTGTGGCTGTAATTACAGAGTGATGCACACATGCTGGATAAACTGAGATCTACTGCAGCTGCATCTGATTTGCACAAACAGCAGGAAGCTGGAGGTCTTTGTTTGAGTGAGAGGGGTCAGAGGTCCTTCAGGGTTCGATTAGGAACACAAACCAAAGTTTCCATTAAACAGCCTTTATGCTCTTATATGTGTTTATTACAGAGAAAACCAGATCATGAACCACAGCATCAAGATGAGAACATCAATGACAGAAAGCATTTTATACATGCACTAAAGAAATGAATGGTTCTCTCACAGTGTGGCTGCAGGTCCATCACTGAATGTTGGAGGTTGTTCTTTGGACCAGTCACTCCTCACAGACAGGCAGCTGGATGCTGAAGACTTTGACCTTTGACCTCTGCAAACATAAACATATTCCCATCATCATCATCATCACACAGACTACCTATGAATTATATTATGAAAGACATTTATTATCTGAGTGACCATAAGCAGTCAGCAGCCTCAGATATTATATCAGACGTGCACCTGGTCAGAAATGTAACTGCGCCTTCATCACAAAGCAGACCTCACCTGCTGTGATTGTTCTGCCAGGTAAAAATGTGCCGTCCAACCTCCACAGATCGCTATAACACAGTGTGCTGATTTGATCACTGATATTTCTTCTATGAAGCAAACAGTAATGAGCTGTAATTGTCTGCATCGTAATTCTAATGTTGACACTAACAGAGCAGCCAATAATCAGCCAGTGTAACATCTTTTCCTGCTTTTTAAGGCTCTGATGATCTGTGTCTGAACTCAGTTTGTTCTCAGCTTCTCTCTGAGTGTGCTGCACTGATTTCACTTAAAGTACACTTTAAAAAGAATAAGTGCATATGCTGTCAAAGAAAGTTCTTCAAATAAAGATCAGAACTGAATCAAAATTGGCCAACATTAAGGTTTCTGTGGAACAGAAGCTGCTGCTGACTCCAAAGCTGTGACAATAGCTCAACTTTTCCTTCAAAACAGCCGAGCTCAAAGGGATTGAATGCAGTTCTTACATTGTCCCTGCAGGTCCATCACTGAAGTCTGGAGGTTCTCCTTTGGACCAGTCACTCCTCACAGACAGGCAGCTGGATGCTGAAGACCTCAGTCTGTCATCCTCTTCTTCCACATTCATCTTGATTAATCTGGGAGGTCAAACCGTGAACATTCAGTTAGTGGACAGAGGACAGAGAAGGATCAATCACTCACTCCAGTAGGTGGCGGTAATGCAGCTCAATCACTAGAAAACACAGCAAACTACGACCTCAGTCTGAGAGTGAACACTGGTGCTGTGTAAAGGCAGGACTGCTGGCTGTAGATAACTGTAATCCCTGTGAGCTACAGCTCGGGCTGCAGCCTGCTCTTGAACTCTGTTTCACAGTTTCTCCTCTCTTGGATCTTTGTGATGTCACAGACCTAGGGTAACAGCACCCCTCCAAAAGGATGAAAAACCTTTAGTTTAAGGGACATTTTATACCCACCATGCTGAGCCTCTCAAACTGCACCGTACAACAACGTTTACATCAAATATCAGCGTAGATGTGGAGGTTTTGTCTGAGTGGAGATGCCTATCATTCAGTAGAATACTGCAGTGGACCTGTAGCCTAACAGGAGCATAAATGGATGTGTGATGATGTTACTGACAGTGTGAAGTGACCAACATGGCAGCTGCACGGCAGCCTTAAGAGGGTCCCACATTTTACAACCCACCTATCAAATAATTTAGAGTTTAAGCACCACACACAGGTTCAGGAGGGCCACACTCACTGGAATGAACCACGTGTCAAACTCAAGGCTCGTGGGCCACATCCAGCCCGCGATCTAATTTTATAAGGCCCGTGAGATGATTTCATATACAGTGTTCTAGCTAGCGGTTGATCGCCAGGTGCTGCGCCAGGCTGAGACGCCCTCGCGCTGGGCTGAGGATTTCACCGCTTCGCTTTCGGAGCTCTGCTGTCGCTGCATTTAGCAAACAGGAGCCCCGCGGACTCCGACCCGGCTAGACTGACGCTTTTATCGCTGCTTGCGCCTGGATTATTTCGCTGCAATTTGTAATCTACCACAGAGCACGGACAGTTCACAATGTGCACGTTTGATCTCCCTACAGTCGTGCACGGGCTTGATTTTGCAGGCTAAAGAAACTGAAATGACAACCAGCATGAACGCGAGGAGAAGTAAGAGGAAAAACGAAGATCAAATGAAAATTTCAGGCATGATTTGACACGAGTGGATCATCGCTGACAAGTTTTTCCACGCCTCCATTGTGCTGTCCTGTGAGTGTGCGCGTGTCAGCTGTTTTTTCTTTACATCAGCTGTAGCCACCAGAACAATCACTATAACCACAGTTTACTAGCAGGGGCTGTCATTAGCACAAGCGATGGTCAAAATGTTTTTAATGCTTTAATCCCTGATTAGTGACTAAACCTGCAGTAGAAACATAATCTGCTTGTGAATAAAAAGTATTACAGCATTAAGCAGAAAGAGGCGGAGCCGTTACTGAGACGGTGCGCTCAGGTGGAGCGAAAGGAGACGTCCAAAGCAGCAGCACTTGTTCCTGTAACCACCTTAAAACCTTTACTGGGAAACAGCTGGAGGTCCTTCATCAACCACCTGATCAACAACATGAAGAACAGAGAACTTTGTAGCTGCTCCATCCACCCTGTTTGTTTCACACAGAGAAACATCTGCAGCACGGAAGTTAAAATGTGCAGATGAACTGTTAATATGAAAAATTATTTCTTATCCAATTACTTGATTAATTGATGGAGTAATTGATAGAATACTCGATTACTAAAATAATCGATAGTTGCAGCCCTACTTGTATTCAGAAAGCCATAGTCAAACATTAGTTTTCAGCACCAGTGGAGTTATGAGAGGCCTTCAAGAAAAAACTACAGTTCCCAGCACGATGATGTCACTTCCTGTTGTTGCATTAAAATCGTGATAATTTATGCGTACAACATAGTGGCTGATATTTGAACACAGAAAATGCTTTTAGCAGCTGATTGATAAAACATCTGGATTCTGTTTTTGTTGGGTATGCTTTTCACGTGATTTCTGCAAACCCATTAGTGGAAGTAAACAGCACTCTTAGACACATTAAATACATCATATATAATTAACGAAGCATCGACACAGTAAATTTGTGTCAATAATTTTTTAGACTCGAATTAATCGAGTTAATCGATGAATCATTGCAGCCCTAGTGTGTGTGTGTGCTTTTTACGTGATTTCTGCAAACCCATTAGTGGAAGGAAACGGCACTCTGGGACACATTAAATGATGATATATAAGTGTAACTCTTCTGGATTATATGCAAAAATTATCATCCATCAATCTAATAAAGCCTGATTTAGAGTTCTGCGTCGGTCCTACGGACATAACCGACACGCACCTCGAGAAATGTAACGACACGTCCACAAAGACTGTGATTACTGCCGAGGCTTCAGAGCTGCTTTCAGTTACATACGCAGTTTAGCGGTTAGCATTCAGCACTGAAGCAAACAGATCTCATTTTATATTTTGATTAGTGATGGTATAGTTACCGTGAAAAAGTAACCCGATTACTGATTACTGACTACTCCTTTAAAAAGTAACTTATTTACTTTACTGATTACTTAATTGTAGAAGTAACTAAGTTAGATTACAAGTTACTTTATTAGTTACATCAACAGCTGCCAGTGTTGTGCCAAAAAGTGATCGTCTGTCATAAAGTGATCCTGATGTTTCTGTGTGCTTTTATGTGTAATGTCTTTGCTTATATTGGTAAACAGAGTGCAGTCAACATGATTTATGAAGGGCTTTTATATCAAATGCAGAAATAACCTGTTTGTCAACAATCTTTAGGAGTCTGTGTTATTGTACCTACATTATAATCAATCCAGAGCTTTTTGGCCTCTTCAAATATCTTTATTGATCTGTTATGTTATATTTGTTGTGATTTCTGCAGCTTTCTGAGCCAGATTTATGTTTAAAAATACATTTTTAATGTCAATGACAGTTTTTACCTTGATGAAAAATTGCTATATAAAAGTCACTTTGCCAAAAACTGAGTGCAGCTTCTACCTTGTGATAGAAATGCTGTTTCTCACTCACAATGACCTGAAATCATTCATGGGAGATATGTTTGATATATGCTTCACAGATTATAGGTCAACAAGTCATTTACAGCTG
The DNA here is from genome assembly GCA_013435755.1 of Amphilophus citrinellus. Lineage (NCBI taxonomy): Eukaryota > Metazoa > Chordata > Actinopteri > Cichliformes > Cichlidae > Amphilophus > Amphilophus citrinellus. The sequence continues at coordinate 60,199,161 of CM024194.1, read as the reverse complement.
TTTCAATACAGACAGTCAATTTATGGCAAATACCGAAAATGGGGTGGCTGTAGCTCAGTAGGTAGAGCAGATCACCCACTGACTGGAAGGTCAGTGGTTCGATTCCTGGCTACTCCAGGCTACATGCCAATGTATCCTTGGGCAAGACACTTAACCCCAAGTTGCTCTCCGACACAACCGTTGGAGTGTGAATGTGTGTGAATGTTAGATAATAAAAGCACTTAGCTTAGTTAATCATGGGTGTGATATGAATGGGTAAATGCAAATGTGTTGTATAAGAGCTTTGAGTGCTCATACTGAGTAGAAAAGCGCTATATAAGAACTAGTATTTACTTTTTGTCGCAGCACCACCCACCCCGCTACCTCAACATAAAAATGACAATCATGAAACGAGGGCGAGTCAGGCGTGTTTAAGGGCAGCATTTCCTGTACTACATACTGTCAGACCAGCTTCTTCAGCTCCCCCCACTTACTGGTTTGTACTGAATTTTGTTGATTGGGCGATGGGGGGCCTTCTGCATTAGCCGCATTAGCTCTGCTTCACCACCTGGTGGGACTCTTTCTGTGTGACCGTGCCGTGACTCCAGATGTTTCTTCAACTTTGAAGTAGTGTTTTTGCAGCTAGATAGCACTTTGTCACCAGCACAGAGTGCATAACTAACCTTGATGTCATCTTTAGCTGACACAGACTCACAATAGTGCCTGTATTTCAGCTAGAAAACGCGCATCTCTCTCCTCCCTCCATTGTCTACGTTTGTGTCGCTGTGTTGTTGTTGTCCTCGTGATGAAAACGGGACTTAACTGTCGCATAGGTCAGACGTCACTCCCCGAGACACAAGAAGAAAGCAAAAATACATCTTTGTACTGAGGAACATGACAAAACAGTAACACACAGTGACTTGGACAAGTAACTTTAATCTGATTACTGGACTGCAAATAGTAACGCGTTAGATTACTCGTTACCGAGAAAAAGTAGTCAGATTAGAGTAACACGTTACTGACAACACTGATTTCGAAACACTCAGACCAGAAAAACTGCACTAAGAACCTGATTGAACCTGTTGATCTCTGCAACAAATACAAAGTTAGATCTCATGAAGCAATCCTCTGTTCTTCTCTATGTTACAAAGTCCTGTATATTCTATGGCTGCAGCTACATCAGGGGTGCCCAAACTCCCGACCCGCGGGAGTTCACCTTCCCCTCCAATTAAGAGGAGTTAGCCAAATGTCAAAGAAGTAACTTAAAGGGCCAAATTGTCTGATATTTATGCGGCCCGCGGGCCGGGAGTTTGAGACCGCTGTTCTATATGATTGTATCTGATTATCTCGTAATGATCGTATTGTTGACAGAAAGTATTGTAAAGCTTTCACAGTTCAATCAAAATGAAAAGTGTGCGTCAGCATCAAGTTTGATCAACATCAGAATGACTGTGATTGATTTCCTTGAAGCTTTATTGAAGCAGACACGTTATTCTGAACTAAATCTTCTTCCAGCAGCGGCTGTAAAAGTCAAAGAAGAGACTCACACTGCTGAGCTGGGACTCTTCTTCTTCCTCTACAGTCACACACTCAGAGACAGGACAACAACAACAATGTTGTGTTACACTCACCCCGCCTCAGCTCCTCTTTCCTCCTCCTGCTCTCTGAAGGAAAGTGGAGGCTCAGCTAACGGCCTGCTGCAACCTTTCTGTCACAGACTCGCTGTGGGCTCTCTGCGGTCTAAAGGGGGTCCCCCTCGGTGCCGAAGCTGCGGAGAGCTGCGTGGACACACAACACGGGGACGGCTTTCCGGGAAAACTCCACAAACTCTACAAACTCTACGGAGAAAGGCGCTAAGTTTCCAACACCGACTAACAGACTCACTTTAACTTTCACTTCTCCTCCCTCCGTTTACAGGAAACCAGCTGACAGGAATGAGGAAGCTGGGACTTGTAGTTTTTACCCTCGGACTTGTAGTTTTGCCCTCGGTGCGGTCTTCCTCCTTGTAGAGGCTTGAATCCATCCAGGACGTGCAGTGCATGCTGGGACAGCTCGGTCCAAAAACAGCGTCTCTGTGAACATGGATCCACTCTGTGAGCTGGAAACAGCTTCTTTCTAACCGGGAGGAGGCGCTAGCATGGCTGATAAAGCATCTGTAGCTGCTGATGCTGTGAAAAACACCTGTACAGGTAACACTGTGCTCTGTGATGCTGATGTGGAAGGTGACTGATCTGTCAGTCAGTGAATATAACGAGCTCACTGTGAGCATCTCTGATATCTGTGGCTGTAACACTGAATCAGAGCATGAAGACTTCCTGTTCTCAGACTTCAGCCCATCAGTCTGTGACTCTGATCATTGTTCAGGTCTTCATTGTTTCCAGGAGGAGAAGCACCTCTGAGCTTCTGCTGAGGAGGAGCTCCAGGAGAGCCTCGCTCTCTGAAAGACCTCCATGAACAGCTGCAGCAGCTCTGCACTTTTACAGCCACTTCTGTTCATCCCAAAGCTGTGAAGAGAGCACAGCTTCTTCCTCAGAGTCAGCTCAGCTTCATCACATTAATACTACAGACCAGGGACGCCCAAAGGGTGGCCCGCGGCCCCTGCTGGGCCTTGGAGGTGGTGCAGGTGGGCCACAAGAACTGGGTTTAAAGAGGACTCGTAACTTTATGAGATCAAAAACAGTAAAATGTGATAAATGATGCTCATTAAACATGAGGAATGAGCACAGGTGAGTTGTGTCCAGGTAAACAGTCCCTCTGAGAGGAAACAGTGCTGATGGGAATCAAACAGGAAACAGGAACTGATCTGAGTTTGGAGAACTTTGATTGTTTCAGCAGCTCTAAACCAGAGGTGGCAAAAGTACTGACATTCTATAGTTAAGTAGAAGTACAAGTACTTGTGTTAAAAATACTTTGGTAAAAGTCAAAGTACTGGTTCAACTTCTTTACTGCAGTAAAAGTAAAAAAGTACAGGCTCTGAAATGTACTCAGAGTAAGAAAGTAAAAGTAGTTCTTTGGAGGACGTTTCTACCTGATATTGTTGTGTAAAGCTGACTGAAGCTCATTATATATTATTGTAATAATATAAAGATGAGAATAGAAACATGATTCAATCTAAATGTGAATCCTAATGAATGCTCTCAGCTTGAATCTGTTCTGTAGGACACAAACTGTGAAAGTGAATTTAAACCCAGCTCTATTCTCTGTGTCCTCCATAGTAGAGGGTGACTGTGCCTCCACCTAAACACCAACATGAGGATCCTCAGGGGTTCCAGTGGGATTCAGAAGGTGGAGGAACCCTAAGATCAGCTGTAGTGTCTCTGCATGGGGAGAAGAACCACAGCTTTCTATTGTGAGCTGCAGTAAATGATGTTGGTGTGCAGGCTGTGATCAGCTGACCTGCTGCTCTCTGCTTCCTCTTTCTTCCATCTTTCTCCATCTGAGTGAAGTTATCGCTCATTCTTTGCTCTCCCTGAAATACAGCAGCTCTTCTTTTAGCTCGCAGACACACTGTGTGACAAACTGCACACACTTTGTGTGTTTGCTGATGTTTGTTGAGCATTTAGAAATGTTGCATTTCCCTGACACACGTTACTGTCTTTATTTTTGCTCCTCTGTAGCACAACTATGAACATCTGCCCTCAGTGCGGCCCGCTGTAACCCCTCATTATAGCTATAAATGATACATTAATTATACGGTTTGGCCTCTTTAATGTCTTTGTATGTGATGAGCCCGGTGATGGAGGACACGCCTGTACGATTGTCTCTTATACTGTACTAAACTTCCCTTATGAACATATTTTGTCTATGAACAGCTTTCCATCTTACAGTTTCAACCAAAGAAAACAAAATCTATTTTTCAGTCAAGGTTAGCACAGGAAACCTAATCTATTGATGCCTGGTGCATGATAAGTCATTTTTGCTATCTTTATTTTATCACACAAAGCATAGAAATAATCAAGTATATGAGTTGTAGAAAAATGCATTATCACATCCACAGTTTGGCAACAGCCTTTTTAAAATTCTAAAGAAGTTGCAGCTTTTAAAGAAACATAATTTCCCAAGAGTTATTGTTCAGTCACTTACATCTAATACAGGAACTAAAGTCATTTTGTCATTTGCTAAAGGAACACTTCTCTATATGACAAAACATTTCACTGAGATCGATGTGCAAAAAATAGCATTGGCACCAGTGACCTCAGTTTCTTCACCAGTTCTGAGGTAATGGTGAAAGAAAAGCCTGGGCTGAAATTGATGGAGAGGAACCTCGCATAGGCATCTCAATGTTTTTAGATGATCAATGCACATATTAAACAAATATGTAGGACCGCTTTTTTTCATTTGCGCAATATTTCTAAAATTAGAAACATCCTTTCTCAGAGTGATGCTGAAAAGCTCATTCATGCATTTATTACTTCTAGGCTGGACTATTGTAATTCATTATTATCAGGCTGTCCTAAAAGCTCCCTGAAAAGCCTTCAGCTGATCCAAAATGCTGCAGCTAGAGTACTGACAGGGACTAGAAAGAGAGAGCATATTTCTCCCATATTGGCTTCTCTTCATTGGCTCCCTGTTAAATCTAGAATAGAATTTAAAATTCTTCTCCTCACCTACAAGGTCTTGAATAATCAGGCCCCATCTTATCTCAAAGACCTCATAGTCCCATATCACCCCAACAGAGCACTTCTCTCTCAGACTGCTGGCTTACTTGTGGTTCCTCGGATACTTAAGAGTAGAATGGGAGGCAGAGCCTTCAGCTTTCAGGCCCCTCTTCTGTGGAACCAGCTCCCAGCTTGGATTCAGGAGACACCCTCTCTATTTTTAAGATTAGGCTTAAAACTTTCCTTTATGATCAAGCTTATAGTTAGGGCTGGATCAGGTGACCCTGAACCCTCCCTTAGTTATGCTGCTATAGGCCTAGGCTGCTGGGGGGTTCACATAATGCACTGTTTCTTCTCATTCACCTTAGTTACTTTGTTTATACTCCACTCTGCATTTAATCATTAATTGATATTAATCTCTGGCTCTCTTCCACAGCATGTCTTTTCTCTCTCCTCAGCCCAACCGGTCGCGGCAGATGACTGTCCCTCCCTGAGCCTGGTTCTGCTGGAGGTTTCTTCCTGTTAAAAGGGAGTTTTTCCTTCCCACTGTAGATGAGAGAGTATCACGTGGAGGTTCGTGGTATAAATTTATTGAAACGTAATGATTGAATCAGTAGGTTGTTCCTAAGGCAGCCATTTGTCCTGTCTCTCTCCACTCAGCCCCAATTGGTCGACTGCCGTCCCGAAGCCTGGTTCTGCTGGAGGTTTCTTCCTGTTAAAGGGAGTTTTTCCTTCCCACTGTCGCCAAGTGCTGCTCATAGGGGGTCGTTTTGACTGTTGGGTTTTCTCTGTATTATTGTAGGGTCTTTACCCACAATACAAAGCGCCTTGAGGCGACTGTTTGTTGTGATTTGGCGCTATATAAATAAAATTGAATTGAATTGAATTGAATTGAATTGAATTGAACTGAATTGAATTGAAAACCTCAAAATTAAAAGTGCAAACAGAGCCTAATAACATTTTTTCTCTTAAAATGAATAAGTCCAAGCCTAGAGAATTGAAGGCTTACACTTCAAGTAAAAAGTTAACAAAAAAGTTAACTTTAGAAAACAGAAAACAATAATTAAAAAGTGGCTCTTTTTTACGAAAAAAACAAGTGCAAACAGAACAAGCAACCTTTTTCCTCTTTTTTTTAAAACTTACATTAAAGCAGTACAACTTATTAAAAAAATCAAGTTTTCAAGTAAAACAGGTCAGCATATTCAAAAAACAATAAATAAAAAAGACTCTTTTAGAAGAAAACAGAGCTTTTAACACCACCTTTTCTCTATCAATATTCTTTACTTTTCTTAATGAGAGAAATGGGCGTGGCCTTGCCCTGCCAGTAATTGAAATCTTGGTTGGAATGGAGTCAGTGCCATTCTCATGCAGACATGTAGGTGTTCATTTGTGAGTCTAGAACGGTGCTTGTTTTTTATCAAGTTCATAGTGGAAAAAGCTGACTCACAGCTGTAAGTTGATCCAAACATAGTCAGTGTGTGCAGTGCTACTTTGGTTAGACCAGGGAACACACTCTCAGACACAAGCTGTAGCCAGAAGGTAGCAGGGTCAGTTGCCTCAAAATGCTCTCTTAATTCTGCATTTGCTTGCAGATCAATGAGCTCAAGCTGTAGAGATCCTGCATGTGCCCACTTATATGTCTGTGTTGCCTCCTTTGAAAAGCCTTTGATTTCTCTAATGAGAAAAGGATTCTGGATCAGCAGGAGGAGCTGCTGCCCAAGGCAGAAGCTGTCAAACCTTTGACTGAAGTTTCCGATCAGTTTGTTTATGAAGTCAACATAGGGAGAAACATCTCTCTCACCCCGAATCTGTTCCTGCAGTTTTGGGAAGTGTTCACGCTCTCCTTCAAGATCATCTTTGAAAATGTCCAGCTTCCTCTGGAAGGATCGAACAGCTGTCATCAAATCAGCAACTGAATTGTTCTTGCCCTGCAGCTTTAAATTAAGCTCATTAAGATGTGATGTAATGTCAACTAAAAAAGCAACAATATCCATCTTGTGCTCTTCTTGCAGAAAAAGTGAAAACTGTGTTGCTCTCTGACTCTTTAACAGCTTTAAGAACGCAGCAATTTCTTTTCGGATAGACCAGAAGCGTCCCAGCGCATCGCCTTTACTAAGCCACCTCACATTGTTGTGCAATAGCAGATCATCAGCGTTTGCCTCAACATCTTCCAGGAATTCTCTCAGGAGGCGATGCTGAAGAGATGAGGATGCCCTAAGGAAGTTGATGAGCTTCATCACTGTGTTCATTACTTCAGCAAAATGTTCTGATAGAGTGGCACACAGAACAGTCTGATGGCTGAGACAGTGGTAAGCAATAAGATCTGGGTTGTTCTCTTTCATCCGTGTCACAGCGCCTTGCTCTTTTCCCACCATGGCAGGACCACCATCTGTGGTAACAGAGACAACCTGCTTCAGATCTATGTGCCTTATTCTCAGCATCTCTTTTATTGCTGCATATATGTCCTCTCCTCTTGTATGCGTTTCCAGTGGTGTTACACCCAGCAGATCCTCCCAGAGCTCCTTCCTATCTTTGTGATAAAATCTCACATACACTAAAAGCTGGGCATTATCAGTAACACCTGTAGACTCATCGATGGCCAGAGATATGCATTGTGCACTCTGAATAGCTGCATCAAGCTGTGCCAGTACATCACCTGCTAATATTTCTGATTTTCTGGTTGCTGTTGAAGCTGATATAGGGATTTGTTTGATCTTTTCACATATATCGTCTTTTTGTTTTCCATCGAATAAGGTCTCAGCAACAGCATTTAAGCACTCCTTCACGAGTGTCCCATTATTAAATGTCTTTTTATGTTGCCCCAAAATCCACGATACCTCGAGTGAACATTCGTTTGCACGTTGCTGGGCTGTAAAAGTATTTGTGATGAGTCGGGTAGATCTGTCATACTGGGCTTGCAGTTCGGTTAATTTGCGTGCTCTCTGCTCGGACTTCAGCGGATAACTTTGCTCAAAAGAGCTGTGCTTCGTTTCGTAGTGGCGTTTCACGTTGCCACTTTTAATTAAAGCAACCGTTTCTGAGCATATAAGACAAACAGGTTTTGACCTGCCTGCAGGAAGAATGAACATAAACTTATCTGTCCACTCATCTTTAAAGCAGCGGTTTTCAGCATCAACTTTTCTTATTTTGGAACAAGCCATAACCTCCTCCGCTCTGCTCGGCTCTGCCCGGGTGAGCTCGCGGCACTGGCTGCACAGGGCAAACAAAAGATTTGATTGGCTCAACTGAGTGACGCTATTACCGTAATAACTGTAGAAGAGGTAACCTCTTGCCCACATTTCTGCTTGACTCTGCGCCTGTGTTTCGCCGGAAAAAATGCTCCATGAAAATGATCTAATTTTGTGAATTCATCATATTGGGCATGGGTCCGGACAGAATCATCACTCGGTCCGGATTCGGACCGAGGTCCGCCATTTGGGGATGCCTGGCCTAGAGTATGCACTTTGGTAGTGAGAATATCTGGATGACTGTGTTGAAAATTGAGCTGTAATCCACAAAGAGCATGGCTCAAGTGGCTCAGCACAGAGTGGAGAGCTACAGCGATGGCGTCCTCAGTGGATCTGTTTGCACGATATGCAAACTGATGGGTGCCGAGTGTGTGTGTGTGTGTGTGTGTGTGTGTGTGTGTGTGTGTGTGTGTGTGTGTGTGTGTGTGTGTGTGTGTGTGTGTGTGTTTGTGTGTTTTGGGGGGGTGTCTTTGATGTGCTGAGAACCAGCCTCTCCGGTGTGAGGGCCACAGGGCAGTAATCATTTAGGCTGGTGAAGGATGACCTTATTGGTACGGGGATATTTATGGCTGTTTTTAGGCGGGGGTGGGGGTGGGGGGGTGACTGCTTGGGCCAGGGAAACGGTGAAAATCCTGGTGAGAATGAGGGTGAGCTGGTGAGCACACACTCTGGTCACCTTGCCA
>CM024194.1:60133123-60190153 GCA_013435755.1 Amphilophus citrinellus | reverse complement strand
TCCTGTTTGTATTTGTGAGGTTTATTTAGTTCCCTCACTGCTCCTCTTCCTCTCTTTGCTAAGGTCACTCAGGTTTCTGTGTTTCAGTCATGCTTCCTCTTTTATTTTGGTAGGTATCGTCTCTGGTGTCTTAGGTCTAGTTTGACTTCCTCTCCTGTAGTTGTCTAATTATTTTCAGCTGTGTGTTGTTACCTGCTGTGTTCAGTTTCCTGATGACCTCAGGTGTATAAATATCCTTGTCCTTCCTCTCAGTCTGTGAGTGCTTCCCAATGATCCATTTTGCTGAGGAAGGTTCCTCACTGAGAGAAGTGGCCCAGAAATCTCTGCATGGAGGCCATAATAAGAGCAGTTTGAATTCTCCTGATACTCATCACTTTGACAAACACATTTTAATGAGCACTGACTCACTGTAATGTTTCCTCTCCACAATAATGAGTTAACACAATAAAACACATCTTTGAGCTTTTTATGGACTCTGAAACTGGACTTTTTTGGAGACCAGGGCCCTGCACTACGAAGCCAGCTCAGCATACCCAGGGTCTCTTTGGGGGATCTGGGTTCACTGAGCCTAACACTGGTGATCAGGATAAACCATGGTTATCAGGTTAAGTTAACCCAGGGTTTCTGCTGCAGGGTCACATGAAAGGGGCGGGGCTGGCAGCATCTAACCAATCTAACAGAGTTTTCACAGGTCACATGACTCTTCTTCCACAGACAATGATCCCTATGAGTGCCGCCTGCTCCTGAGACATTATCACATAAATGAGATAAAAATATCCCAGTAAAGTGGAACACTGCTGTGAAAAAGGACCCAGATTAATGCAGAGCAAATCATTAATGTGCTGATTCAGTGCACAGAGGCTAACATCAACATTTTTATTGCTCTTAATTATTGTATTAGTGAGTGCACTCTGAGTGCTGCTGAACATCAGAGCTGTGAAACAGCAGCATTGAAACATTTGCTGTCCCACAGCCTGATAAAGGAGACGTAGGAATGGCTGCAGTTTGTCACAGATCACAGTGAAATGAATGTGATTAACAGCTGTTCTTGGTGTGTCTTTGTGTTTCCATCAAAGAGACTCACAGCAGATCAGAATCAAGGAGAACAACATTTTCTACATTTGCTGAATCACCAAATGAATACACACACATTCCTGTGATGAGGCCACACACAGTTTGTGCTTCATTCAGGGTTTTAGTAGGTCCGGATTAACAAGCTGCACATAGAAACGTGTTCCCAGCAGAGAGTCTGTACTGCACTTTAGACCTGCTTCAAATTGAATGTGTGAAATCGTGGAGCTTCCAGCTGATTATAAACTGAAACTGTGAACATAACCTGATTCACTGTAACAATCATAGACTTAGTGTAGTAACAATGTGATGAGTCAGCACAAAGGGTCAGTCTGAATGGAATAATCTGACAGAGTTTAGTGGACTGAAGCCTGTCTGAATGTAGTCTGTAGGAAATGAGAGCTGCAGTAACAGCTGAGATGAGCAGTTCCACTTTAACATGAACTAATGCTGAAGAAGCCACATGATGATGACTGAAACATCACTTTGACCTCTGTATGAGCTACCTGGATATTCTTTGGCTCTCTGACTGTGACCTCTGACCTCTGTGCTGGGGTCTGGGGTCAGTGCCGCTGAGTCACGTGACTGCAGACAGCTAATCAGAGCAGAGCAGGGAGGAGGGGGCGGAGCAAAGAAGGCCAGTGTTTGCACAGACATGCCTGCTTTCTGATGAAGGGGAGAAACGCTCTGAACTTCCAGGAGACAAACAAACTGAAGCATCGATCTTATCGCGCCAGCATTGATCTGATATGATCGATATTTAGATCGATCCGCACACCACTGTAATTCTGACGGTGGAACAAGGAAATGTTTGCACATACGTGAGCACACAGCGACTAGCCAAACTCTCCACCATCACCGTCTGCTGGGTACATAGAGCAGCTGTACCCCCACTTCACCACAAGGGGGACACCCCCACCCTCCGACGTCACTTCGCGTGGGGCATGAAAACATTTCACCTGGTGAAGTGGGGCATGATGGGAAATGTTTGAGAACCAGTGCTTTATGAAAGGAGAGGAGAAAATAATTGTGCTTCAATTATTTGTAAAGATTTAAATGGAATCCCTTTAAAATGGTTCAGTGTGTTAAATCAGTTTAAAAGAGTCTTTACATTATATATGGTTCATGTTTACAAGCTTCCTGTTTTATTGTGAAGGACTCATGATTGTAACAGGAAGTAGTTTTCATGATCAGAGTGCTGCTGCTCTGCTGTTGGTTGGAGAAGAAGGAAGTGTGTGTGTGTGTGTGTGTGTGTGTGTGTGTGTGTGTGTGTGTGTGTGTGTGTGTGTGTGTGTGTGTGTGTGTGAGCTCATTAGCTTGCTGAGTCCATGTTAGCATTCATTAGCAGAGTGAATGGACTCATAGCCACTGTTTAGCTCCCTCAGCTGATATTATAGGCTGTAGTTGACTGTTACTGATGAGGAAGACTGTGAAGCTCCATCAGCTGGAGCTACAGAGTTACCACGGAGACGGCACCATCTCGGGATCGTTCCTCGGCTGACTGAGAGACTCCAGCAGAGATGAGCTGGAGGTGCAGAGACTTGTGCATCAGCAGAGATCTTCATCAGCCTGCTCTCCTCCTCCTCCTGCTCCTCCCAGACTGTAAATGTGCAGCTTCAGCATTATAAGGAGCAGATTTTCTTTTTGCTCCTGGAGTGAAACGGCCGACCAGTTTGTGCCACAGAGCTCCGAGCATCACTTCAGGCCTGCAGCAGCTTTCATTGGTGTTCCAGTTGGTTTATTGGAAGAATATCTGCTGGCTGGAGTGTGTGTGCAGAGAGAGTGTGGGCCCACCTTTGCTTCATGGAGCCTCATTGAGACTTTTGTCATTGAGCAAACTTAAAGGGACATTTCAGAGAAATTCTAATCTTTCATTTCATTGTTAAACATTTCCAAATCATTTCAGTTCATTGTGTTCTGCAGCTGCTTTGAGTGCTGTTTGCTTCTTCCTCTTATTTCCTGCTAATAAGTTCAGAGGATTTGGTGACTCAGTGTTACACTGAGCATTTGTGAGTGTGCTAACTTTGCTGCCCACACTGCACAGTTTGCAGTGCAGCTATTCTAGTGTTCTTCTAGTTCATCTGAAGGGAAGAACAAGACTCAGGACACTAAATCTTCTTGGAAGTCCTCGTGTTTCATGAAGGCTGTTTGCTTTAAAGAACCCAGGGCCCTTACCTGCCACAGTGAGCACAGGTGGGCTGCAGGTATCATTGACTTAGTGGGCTTTGTTGTTGTGTTGCAGGATTCTCATTGGTTTGGACTTCAGCTCAGCTGGGATCAGAGATGGATGGAGGGAATTTAATGTCAGTCCTAGAAATCCTAAACAAGGAGCAGGAAAGGAGTTTGAGTGGATCAGCAGGAACATAGAACATGGGATTTTTGAACAGCACATTGCAGCATTCAGGCATGAATCTAACACACTCACACAGATTGATGGAGAGCTGCATTGTCACAGCTTTGATTGGTCACAGATTGAGCAGAGAGAAGTGGCTCTCTGTGTGCGCACTGCTGAGAAAAAGCAGCTCAGTTCATTTGTGCTCTGTTTCAGTCAGATCAGCATTACTGAGGAGCAGGAAGTGGAGCTCAGCTCTAAACACTCAGCGTGAGGACTGAGTGAAGAGTTTGAGGACAGAGTTTTGGAGCTGCGCTCACAGCTTTGAGCCGTCCATGCAGAGGCTCATTCTGATAACATGTCCCCTCCTAAAAACACTCCTCTGAGCATCCATCACAACCACAGCAGGTAGAAGATGGGCTTTGTTTCTCTCACTGATGTTTGTGGGATTCATTGAAATCTTCTCCTCCTCAAAGTCAAACTCCTCCAAATCCAGATGCCATCAGGACAGCAGCAAAAATCCTGGTGTCCACAACTTTGAGTCCCAAACTGACTCTGAGCCTCTTTAGTGAATCCAGCAGCTTTTGAACTTCCAAAGAAGTCTTTGAGCTGCAGACGTCAGGAAATCTGAGCCCAAATGTTCCTTTTTCTTTCAGATTCCACCTTTGGAATGAAGCTTTTCACAGGCTGCTCTCCTTTAAATGAGCTGCATCAAACAGCAGGGGAAGAACACACTGTGCTGAAGGAAGATGTGGGTTTTGTAGTCCATCTTCTGCACATTGTAGTTCCAACACATCCAGCATCACGTTGTTAAGGAGAGACGAGTGTGAAGCGGTTCAGATTCTCAGCGCTCTTCTCTTTTCCTGAGTCCTTATTAATTCTTCTGCCACCTCCCAGCTTAGGAAAAGGAGATAGGAGACACTTTTAGGATGTCCACTTTGTCTCAGGCTCAGTTTGTCCTCCTCAGGTGCTGCCTGCCTCTCTGGATCCTCCTCCTAGTTTTTCATGGCTTTTTCTTCTGCACTTTGTTTCCATCAAACTAATCAAAGGTTCAGTCAGTCTGCTTCTGCATCTGGATTTGGCTCCTCTCCTCCTCAACACTCCAGGACATGACAGGATACCAAGGCCAGATGTTCTTGTGCAGCACAAACACTTTTTCAAAGCTTTTTCCAAATGTTGAACTTGCTGTGGAAGCAGCTCCCAGTTTGAGTCCAGGAGACAGACCCCCTCTCTGCTTTAAGATCAGCTTCAAACTTTCCTTTTGGATCAAGCTTCTAGTTGGAGCTGGATCAGGTGACCCTGAACCCTCCCTTAGTTCTGCTGCTATAGGCTCAGGCTGCTGCTGGACTTCCCATGATGCATTTCTTCTGCACTCCCCTCTTTTCCCTCCTGATGCTTTGATCTGCCACTACTGCAGCTCCTTAACTTTGCTCTTCTCTCTCCTTAGTTTGTGTTTGGTTCTTGTCTCTCTGAGCTCATCTCTGCTCTCTTCTCTTTGCCCTCACACTGAAACCAGTCATGGTCCGAGCTCCTCCTGGAGCCTGTTTTCATTGGAAGCATCTTTCTGTCAGAGGGAGTTCTTCCTTCCCACCATCACCAAGTGCTGCTCACAGTGGATTGTCTGATGGTTGGGGCTTTCTCTCTAAGATTGGAGGCTGTTACCTTACACTGTTACACAACCTGAGATGATGCTGTTGTCTGTTGGCAGTTGTCACTTATAAATAAAGCTGCATTAAATTGAATGGATGGAAATGGATAGATGTTCTTGTATGTGCCAAACAGGAAGTGATTGCTCACAGATGGATTGTTGTTTTGTGTGTCTGCAGTCTGTCAGGCTGTCTGATCACAGAGGAAGGCTGTACTTCTCTGGCCTCAGCTCTGAGCTCCAACCCCTCCCATCTGAGAGAGCTGGACCTGAGCTACAATCATCCAGGAGACTCAGGAATGAAGCTGCTGTCGGCCGCACTGAAGGATCCACGCTGGAGACTGGACACTCTCAGGTATGGAGAGGATGTCTGATAGAGGAGGAAGAGCTGGAAGCATTTCCTGTGTCCTTCACTCACTTCCTGTTTGTTTCATGCACATGTGACATCAACAATCACACATGCAGGAACATTTTTCCTTTGCTCACAACAAAAACACTCTTGGAAGTGAACAATAAGGGATTTTAATGTAGGGGGTCTCCAAGGAGAACGTCTCCAGGAACAAGTTGTAGATATCTCAGGATATTTAACAGTGCAGGATTTTGGGAAAACTCATTTTTCCCTCTGAGCCTGATTCAGATCAGATGAATGTGTGCACAGAGAGGCCGAGGACATATTGATCCGAGCTTCCTACAAACACTGGAAGCAGGAAACTGTTAGCCTAGCTTGATCCAAAGAAGAACAAACTGATCACAGTTTTCTAATCAGAGCTGTGGTAGAAGCTGACAGCTACAGGGAGATGTTTTCATTTAAAGGCAGCAGCCCTGCACAAATGCATTTCTGCATTTCTTTCAGAGACAAAGGTCACAGTGTGCTTTGAAAAGCCAACACACACTATAAAATAATGGAAGTGACAACAATGCAATAAATCAGTGCATTTAGAGAGGAGCCAGGTGCAGATCCAGAGGCAGGAAGGAAGTGAGAAAAAGGAGCGTTTATTGGGCCAAATGCAAAAGTCCAAAATGGGGAAACACAAAGTCCATCAAAGAGAAATCCAAAGCAGGCAGGAAAAGAGGACAGGATATCCACTGGGAGCTACCTGCAAACCAGAGACAGGTGGGAGCAAAGCACAGGTGCAGACGCTGAGAGACGAGCTGATTGGACGGTGTGTCCGTGTCAGGATTGGTGGGCTTTTGGAATTCTTCCTGGATGCTGTTGCTGCTGTCGCTTGTTCTTGGATTAAGGATTACACACTTGGGACTGTGAAGGAACGGTGGGAGGGGTCCTGACCCACAGCCTGGATAGGCCCGCTCTGGTACCCTTACCTGTTTCTGGAAGCTTCTGACCAGGGCCGCTGCTAGGCTCTGAAACATTGGGGGCGGAGCCTAAAAGCTTTCGCTGTCTCTTCTTCATATCCACCCCTGAGCTCCGCCCCTGAGCTCCGCCCCTGAGCTCCACAGAGGAAGTTGTTCTTCTTGCTGTGATTATTCTGCGTGATGTAGTCTCAGATTTCAGAGCCAGTTTTCCATTTTGAGCTCATTTCCAGCTTCAAGTCTTTTAACAACCTTGTGCAGTTTGCAGATCTTCTAAGTTCTCAGCTGGAAGACAAAAGCTGCAAATTCCCTTCAATGAGTCATTTTGAATTGATGTTCAAATGAAGATTCAAATGTTGTTCCAGTGTGAAAACAATGTGTAACTGGAAGATCCTGTGAAGCACTGCTGAAAGACAAAGAGCCCAACACGTGGACATCCTCTGTTCTAACATCATTTCAGCTGTTGGGTTAAATCCTCTTGACTTTTGTGCCTTTCTGACTGTATAAAGGACACTTTGAGACAAAAACAGGAAAACAATCTGATGGTGCTGCAGACTAATCCACAGGATCTGATCTCCTTGATCCGTGGATCATTTTCCTATACTTGTCATATTCAAAGGTCAGACATCTTCAAGTGTGTGTGTGCCTCTGAAGCACAGCTGTGACTCTGTCACTTCTTTTCCTCTACTTAATGATGGAGAAGAAGTTTGATGAGACCAGTGCTGCATTTGAATGCTTTCTTTCTCATCAACAACATCCAGACTGAAAGCTTCAAAGAATGAACTCCAAAGTGTTCAAACAGGCTCCCACTGGCCATCGCTGCCTCTGCCTGTAGCCGGGTCAGACCTGCAGCTGCAGGGTTTTGATGCTGATCTGAGAACAGTTCAATGATGCGGTCATCCCTCGTGGTGCTCGCAGCTTCGCTTTCATCGGCCCTAAAGGGAAATTAGCCGTGCGGCCGAGCCAGAACAAAAACATGTAGAAAACAGAGACGCAGACGCTCAGAGGAAGACAGGAAATAACCTCTGACCCCCCTCCTCCTTTCAGGGCGGAGCCTGCTGGAGTGCGATGGCTGAGCCCAGGTCTGAGGAAGTGTAAGTGTGTTTTTAATGTGATTGATGAAAACAAAGCAGCACACATTCAACCATCTTCAAACTGTCACATCACTCATTCACATCTCTGATGTCAGGAGTCATCATCAAAGTGTCAATCAATGAACAGATGATGGATCAATAACTGCAGCTGGATTGTGTTTGTTCTCTCCATCAGATTCCTGTCAACTCACAATCGACACAAACACTGTGTGACAACAACAGGAAGGTGACACATGTGGAGGAGGTTCAGTCATATCCTGATCATCCAGACAGGTTTGATTATTATCAGCTGCTGTGTAGAAATGGTCTGACTGGTCGCTGTTACTGGGAGGTCGAGTGGAGAGGAGACGTTTATATATCAGTGAGTTACAGAAGGAAAGGAAACAGTGAAGACTGTGTGTTTGGATGGAATGATCAGTCCTGGAGTCTGAAGTGCTCTGATGGTCATCCTCAGTCTGTCATTCACAATAAGAGAGAAACGTCCATCTCCTCCTCCTCCTCCTCCTCCTCCTCCTCCTCCTCTGGCTCTAACAGAGTAGCAGTGTATGTGGACTGTCCTGCTGGCACTCTGTCCTTCTACAGAGTCTCCTCCTCTGACACTCTGATCCACCTCCACACCTTCAACACCACATTCACTGAACCTCTTTATCCTGGGTTTGGGTTAGGGTCTGGTTCGTCAGTGTGTGTGTGCTGAGCTGAGTGTAAAGAGCGTCCTCCTGTTAGAGAAACACTCTGACTGTTGAACAGATAGTTCAGTCTGTACATGTCTGTCTCTTTCACTCACAAACACGTTTTCACATTCATGGATTCAATCAGTTGATGTTTGAAACTGTTCTCAATGATTCCTTGTAAACTTCTTCCTCTTCAGTCCTTTAAAGAAGGAAGCTGCCATTATTCCAGGATCCACATGTTGTTTTTCTGTCTTTGTCCACTCAAAGCTTCACAGTGAATATCAGGATGTTGTGTTTCTCTGAAGCTCACTTCACAACCAGCTCCTCTGCATTTTCAACAAGTCTGAGCTCCTTCAAATCCATCCAAATCTTTGATTTCTCTTTCTTAATGCCATTTTTCCAACCTCTCCACATGCTCTTACTGTTGGACTCATTGATGGAAGCTGTGATGGAAGCAGGACAGGAAGAAAGCTCTCAGCAGGAGCACCTTTTCACAATAAGAGCACATTTGCATGCTTTGTGCTTTTTAACTGATCCAATGACAGAAACATGAACTTCCATATTGATCAGATGTTGACGTATCACAGCAACGACAATGCGGCGTCGTATCCACCGGCTGCATCACGAGGAAACAAACACACTCACTTCTGCTATTAAGGTCAGCGTGACCCACGGTACAAACCAACAGCCAGGTATTCTTGGGGGTCCGGGCGATGCCAAAGCATCTGAACGGACGCAGTATGAAGGCTGTATGTACACAACACACTGTGATAGCGTAGGATTTCAGATTAACAAAAACACTCTCCAAAAGTCGCTGACGTCACGGGAAATTTCACTAAAATTGTCACTAGCCGCTTTTTGGAAAAAAACTCACTAAGGGGGCCATAAAAGCCTCTAAATCTAGCAACAAAGTCGCTAAGTTGGCAACACTGCGTATTTGCAGCACAGAAAGGGGAGCGTGTTCTCCCATGTTTGTGCGCTTCGGCTTCCGTGTCCAGACGAGGACACGCCCACATTTATACGTAAAGGAGCAGTTCACAGAAACACGGGCCTGTTCTTTAGCGTCTCACCGGTTCATTGAAACCAGCACCCTCACCGGCTCATCGTCGGTGGGAAAGTAGCACAGGAGGGGCACGTAATGGCAGCAGGGGTTTGGATGGTCTGTGGGGGGGCAGACAGGGATGAGTGAGTGTGGAGGGTGGTCCATACGTAGTGACACACGAATGGGTCCAAGAGGGCAGGCAGGCTGAGGCGAGTCGGAGCTTCCTGGGTTACATGGAGACATAAACATTAGATGAGAAACAAACACTATGATCATTGTGGGAGTGATGGGACGAGCAACACTGGTGCGTCAGCACTGCCGAGCGTGCAAGAGTGAAACCCCGTATCGGTGCGTGTATCGCTTTAAGAAAAAAAATCATGTGACCGATACAGAAAGTGTGTCGTGTGTGTTTATAAGGAAACAAACTGCATGGACATGTTGCGGATTTGTTGGATGGAGTTTGGATGTTGGAGTTTGGATTTTTGCCTCACCTTGTTCCACCGACTTCATGGATCATTCCAAGACGTTTTCTCCAGTCTGGAATAATTTTGTGATGCCAAATAAGGTCAATCTTTTTCTCCTTTGTTTACTGTTAGTTTTTCAATTCAATATGTTTTTACTCTGTTCTGGTAAGAGCTTTGAATTGTTTTCAGATAAATGAACTTTTTCTTTTATTAAAGGTTAAGTGTCTGCTCTGCTCCACAGAGCTATCTCACATCAATAAGAGCACTTCATCACTGCTCACCATCTTCATCTGTATCCTGTGAAAGAGGTTTTTCTAAGGCGGGGGAACTGGTCTCTAAGAGCAGACATCACCATGGACACTTCAAAAAATTTAGTTGCTTAATAAAAATGTGTAAACAAATCCATTTTTAGTCTTTTATTTCCTATGATTTAACAATTCAATTCAATTTTATTTATATAGCGCCAAATCACAACAAACAGTCGCCTCAAGGCGATTTGTATTGTGGGTAAAGACCCTACAATAATACAGAGAAAACCCAACAGTCAAAACGACCCCCTATGAGCAGCACTTGGTGACAGTGGGAAGGAAAATCTCCCTTTAACAGGAAGAAACCTCCAGCAGAACCAGGCTCAGGGAGGGGGGGGGGGGGGGGGGTCATCTGCTGAGGGGGGGGGGGGGTCATCTGCTGGGGGGGGGGGGGTCATCTGCTGGGGGGGGGGGGAGGGGAGGGGAGAAAAGACATGCTGTGGAAGAGAGGCAGAGATTAATAACAATTAATGATTAAATGCAGAGTGGAGTATAAACAAAGTAAATAAGGTGAATGAAAAGAAACAGTGCATCATGGGAACCCCCCAGCAGCCTAGGCCTATAGCAGCATAACTAAGGGAGGGTTCAGGGTCACCTGATCCAGCCCTAACTATAACCTTGATCAAAAAGGAAATTTTTAAGCCTAGAGAGGATGTCTGTCTCCTGAATCCAAGCTGGAAGCTGGTTCCACAGAAGAGGGGCCTGAAAGCTGAAGGCTCTGCCTCCCATTCTACTCTTAAGTATCCGAGGAACCACAAGTAAGCCAGCAGTCTGAGAGCGAAGTGCTCTGTTGGGGTGATATGGGACTATGAGGTCTTTGAGATAAGATGATGCCTGATTATTCAAGACCTTGTAAGTGAGGAGAAGAATTTTAAATTCTATTCTAGATTTAACAGGGAGCCAATGAAGAGAAGCCAATATGGGAGAAATCTGCTCTCTCTTTCTAGTCCCTGTCAGTACTCTAGCTGCAGCATTTTGGATCAGCTGAAGGCTTTTCAGGGAGCTTTTAGGACAGCCTGATAATAACGAATTACAATAGTCCAGCCTAGAAGTAATAAATGCATGAATTAGCTTTTCAGCATCACTCTGAGAAAGGATGTTTCTAATTTTAGAAATATTGCACAAATGCAAAAAAAATGGTCCTACATATTTGTATATGTGCATTGAAGGACAAATCCTGGTCAAAAATGACTCCAAGATTTCTCACAGTGTTACTGGAGGCCAAAGTAATGCCATCCAGAGTAAGTATATGTTAGACACCATGTTTCTAAGATTTGTGGGGCTCAGTACAAGAATTTCAGTTTGATCTGAATTTAGAAGCAGGAAATTAGAGGTCATCCAGGCCTTTATGTCTTTAAGACATTGAGGGAATTGATTATTGTAGATTTATGAAATGCAAGGCTCATTGTGGAGGTGCATTATTCTGATCAGGGAAACAAGGTTAAGAAGTCTGAGGGGGAGTATTTCTCCCACTGCTTAAAGCAGGCAGGGGAGAAGTGGGGGTCGTATAACTAGCGGAAAGTTGGCCGTGAGGGAAAACAATTCCTTATAAGGCCATGTCCCAGGGGCATAAAAAAGGGATGCGTGAACAGACAGACAGATTGCAGCCAGCGTTCATTTCTGGATGAGGAAAGTGTAAACGCGTCAAGGGGATATTAAATTGCAATCTCCAAGCATGCTTGTTTAATTCTGCATTATCTTTGGCCCTCATGTATTATGTGTGGTGAGGAATAAATTTTAAGAATGAAACTGAAAGTCTGACTTTTACCTTCCTTTATCAACGAACCCGGCAGGGAATTCTGACCCAATAATTTTGGGGGCTCGTCCGGGATAAAGGGAGGAAAGGTAGGACAAATTGGAGAGGTCGGTGATAGCCAGACGAACCGGGAAACGAACTGATCTGACCCCGCGTGGAAAATCCTTGAAAAGGTAAGGCAGAAACCTGTTTTATCGAATCTCTGCCGATTGATTATTTTAAAACTGGTCAGATCACGTTTCTAAATTAAAAAGGACATCAATAATGCAGAATGTCGGGATAAATAAAAAGAAAGTAAAATAAATATTATATATAAATATATAAATATTGTGTTACTTAACGAATGGTTTTAGTGTAAAGAAAAAAGTAAAATAAGAAAGGAAATAGTGTATTGCCTAGCGAGTGTTGCTCGCCAATCGCGACCAGACGTGGTCACAATCCAACACGGCCTGAAGTCGGTTGGCACCAGGTGAGAGGCCCTGGAAAGTTGAGGAACTCCTAAATACTGTAGGAATAAAGGTAAAAGGCCTTGGGGGATTAGAGACCCCTAAATATTAAAATAAAAGGTGAAAGGCCTGCTAGGGATTAGAAGAACTCCTAAATAAAGGGTGAAAGGCCCGGAGATCCTGAAGAAAAAAGGACTCCAAGCATTATTTGGGTGCAAGGCCCGAGGTTCCAGACAGGACCTCAAGCATGGAAAAAATTAAAAAAGAAAAAAAAAGTGTCTAAAATAGGTGTGTGATTGTTTATGAGTGAATGTTGTGGAGTGAAGGTCGGAGGTAGCAGCAGAGCTGGTAAACCTAACGGTGCTAACTGAGGCTTTGGTCTGTTGAAGTACTCCTTCACTTGCAAATTAAGGAAAAGCAGAGAACAAAAAAGGGGAACCAGCAGCGGGGCGCGGTCCGCTGCGAGAAAGGAGGAAGTGAACTCCTCGACAGACAGCGCAAACTGACTCTCAGGGGCGGAAGTCCGTGCGAGGAGGGTGCCGAAGGAGGAGTCAGAAAGGGGACACACACACACACATACATACACACCCCCACACATACACATACGTATATAGGATTAAGAAAAGCCGAGGCAATACAAAATAAGCAGTAAAAATAATAAATAAGACAAAATAGAACAAAACAAATAATATATAAAATAAGTAAACAAAAAAAATAAATAAAATAATAATAAATAAAACTTATATCAGAGTAACTGAAAATAAATTAAGGATTGAGAAGGAAAGCAGGATAACATGGAGAAAGAGTGGAAAATGGTCAACGAGCAAATTGAGGAATTGGTAACGGTGATGAAAAAGCAGAAAGGGACCACGAAGGACAAAAATAAGGTTGAAAAATGAGCGAGGGAACAGGTAGGTATAGCCCTCGAAGCAGGAGGAGTTAGTGGCAGTGACAGGTGTCCCTTGAAGGAAGTGGTAAGTGACGAGCTGGGTCGTCGCTGGGAGAGATCCAAAGCAGCGTGCAGCGCAGAAGAGAAAGAGGGGCTCACTCTCTGGGAAAAAAAGGGTGCGAAAGAAAACATATGAGGACGCTGTGGAAGGCTGGAGAAAGCTTTATGACATCTACACCTGTTGTATGTGCCTCGACCACAGAATGAAGAGAGAAGTTGAAAATAAAGATTCAAAAGAGATGGGGAATGGAACTCCAGAGCCATCGGCACCATCAGCAGGGGATCTTGACAGCTCTTCTAAGGAAAAGAAGGGGAAAGACGGAAATTCAGGTATGTATCCCGTAATTAACATAACTGGAGGACAGATGGAACTCCATGGGATAGATCATCCACCACCCTATAAGGCACCAAAAAAATTGGCATCGGAACGAAAATGGACAGGAAATGGGGGAGCGGAAAGTGAAAAGGAGATGGAAGAGGACCAGTTCCTGTTTGGAGGAGGAGAGTCTCCGATGGGGAGGAGACGGACAAAGACAGGTAAGAAAAAGGAAAAAGAGAAAAAGAAGGACCCCAAGAGGCAAAGGGGTAAAAGGCAAATTAAATTACAGGCTGAAATAGATGGAGAGGTGGACTCTGAGAGCGAAAACGCTCAGCATTCACCAGAACAGTCAGAACCAGAGTCAGAAGCCTCAGAGGATCTCCGCAGACAACAGTATGAAATGTGGGAGCAAATGGCACGAAACTACACTGAATTGCAGGAACACCTGCTGGAGATAAGAGAACAACTGAAGAATAAGGAGGAGAACCCTGAAGAGGAACACCAGGCTGGTAGTGACGAAGAAATAATAATTGCCTTTATTAGCTAGAATGAGAGGATGTCCCCTGCAATATAAACCCTTTGGTTTAGGTGACATTCAAACATTGGCAGATCAGCTACCTCCCCCATCTGAAGGAGGAGCTAAATTCCTACATGCGCTAGATCGCCTTACACAAGGCTACGTATTAGCAGTGGGTGATTTCAGGGCTGTGGCAGCATGATGAATGTCAAAAAGGGACCTTAAAGAGGTCCAAGAATTGGCTCAAATGGAGAATGACCCAGACGATACTCCCCTGCATTAGAGAGGATTTGCCTTGGGTGCAGCTATGAGGGAAGTTTTCCCTAAGAATGCAGCTCCAGCCATTCCTAAACTCACGTGGGACACATCTGAGGCCCCAGAACCTATCTGGATAAGGCCAAAGACACCTGGCTCCAAGAGACAGGTGCTCATCCCTATAAAGAAGGAGCGAATAAAGAGTGGTTCAGGAAGGCGGTACTTGAGGGAATGCCAGGGGAAATTAAGACACTGATGCAAAACAATTCTGATATACCAGGGTGTGAGGACACCAAATGGGAAAGACACTTAGTACATCATATGCAGCAACACAAAGACACAAAAGATGAAGAATCCAGTAAGGTGAAGGATTTACAGGCCCAATTGTTGAAGCTCCAACTCGGCAAAGCAAGACAAGAAGCGACGGAGTTTAAGAAAAATAGTAAACACACCACAAAACAAATGGTGGTTCGCATGACGAACCCAGAGGAACCGAATTGGCCGGATTTGGATCCGGATTTGGATCCTGCCGGTCATCGGCTACCAGGAGTGTGGGAGGACACCTGGGGTCCGGATCCAGGACAGTATTGACACACCCCACAGGGAGGCCACAGAGAAGAGGGAATGGCAGAACCACTTCTCCCAGTGACTGTGGCAGGCGAAACAATGCCATTCCTGGTTGACACAGGAGCAACTCATTCCAGAATAAGACAATTATATGGACTGACACCATTATGGGACAAAACAGTCGACGTGGTCGGCTTCTCTGGGGTGCCACAAACTCTGTCCATAACGAAACCACTTAACACGGTGGTAGCTAAACAGACAGTGCATCATTCATTTGAATCTCCTGGGGAGAGATTTATTGATTAAGTTGGGAGCATCGATTCTGTGTAATACAGATGGACTGACAATTACCCTACCTGATGGGCAAACAAGGACGTGTGATTATCAGCCCTCCAGTTGGAAACACCAACTATTGATGCAACCCCTGGCCACACAGAAACACACTGCTGACATTTACTGGGCTTTGTTGAAACCAGAAACGCCATCACAAACAGGCATATTGACTTTGTTCCGCAGGTGGGAACCCTGGATCGCTGGATTGGGACCATATGTCTCCCCGCCTGACCCTCCCCATGTCACGTTGTTTTATGATCGAGATGACACAGATTGGTATAAAGACACTTTTGCCAAGCTGGAGGGTCAACAATGGGAGGTAGCAGTTTCTGATTTATACATGGCTCCTGAGGGAGTCGCAGCGGCGGTTAGTTTTACCTCCGACCAACAACATTGGTATATGATGGTGGAGACATCCGTTCCACATGTCTCGCTGGCATTATATTCAGGACACGCGGCCAAAGAATTAGGGCCCATGATGAAACGCACAGGGGGCCTGACAGATTGGATCCCGACACAGATCCCCGGACTCACTTACTCTCCAAGTACCAAAACGTACCGAATTTATGCGCGTGAAAACAATCAGGCTAATTTGGAACATGTCACGCTCGACCGCGAACATGGCCGAGAACATTCCGATCACGAGCAGGCAGAAGTTATAATCGCCAGGCTACCTCGTACTCTGTGGTCAACCGGACCAGCGGATGCAGGACATTGTCAGTGGTTACCCCCTATTACATTCCAAGTTCAAAAGGTCCATCCCATTTGGATTCCCCAGTACCCTCACAAACCTGCGGCTGAAGTCGGTATCACGGATACCATTCATGGACTCTTGAAGACGGGAGTCCTTGAACCTTCACAAGCCAAGTGGAACACCCCAATTCTCCCTGTGGAGAAGGTGGGGACCGGTAAGTACTGAATGGCTCATGATTTGCGGGCCATAAACAAAATTGTGGTAACTCCCACCCTACCGGTGCCAAATCCCTACACCGCTCTTTCATCGCTTCTTCCTACGCAAAAATGGTTTTCTTGCATAGACCTGGCAAATGCATTCTTCTGTCTTCCTCTGGCAGAGAGTTGTAGAGACATGTTCTCTTTTACTTTCCAGGGGCGACAACTCCGGTACACACAAGTCCCGCAGGGATTCATTTTGTCACCAGGACTCTTCAATCAGGCCCTGAAAGAAGCCTTATCGGGCTGCGAACTTCCACCCGACTGTACACTGGTTCAGTACGTGGATGACATCCTCATTGCAGCCACAACAGCAGCAGATTGTCTCCAGGCAACATATGATGTGCTCTGGCGGTTACATGCCCGTGGCTTTAAGGCTAGCAAAGATAAACTACAAATAGCTCATCCCACTGTCAAATTTTTGGGGCGCCTCATTAACAGACAGGGAGCCGGCATGTCTCCAAATCACAGGCAAACCATTTTGCAACATCCAAAACCCGCCACAGTGAAACAAATGTTATCATTCTTGGGTCTTGCAGGGTTCAGCAGAAGCTATGTACCAGAGTTTGTGGGATTGACCAATCACCTCCGAGAAATGGTGAGAGAAAAGGGCATGAGAAATCTCACAGCCCCACTACAGTGGACAGTTCCAGCAGAAGAAGCATTCACAAAACTGAAACAATCTTTAGCGGGAGCAGCGGATCTGGCTCGGCCAGATTACGCGCTTCCCTTTTTCTTGGATGTTTCTGTACAGGACAACGTGGTTAACGGTGTCCTGTATCAGAAACAAAGGGGGAGAAGGTGTATTCTAATGTATTTAAGCGTGATGCTGGACCCATTAGAAAGAAGACACCCGGTCTGCACACAACATGCAGCAGGGATAGCAAAACTCATTCAAAAGACAGCACACATAGTGATGGGACACCAGTTGGTGGTCCTGACAACACACAGCGTAGTAGCATTTGTGAACTCACAGATTTTCACATTGGCTCCGCTGAGACAAGGGAGATTGAGTAAGATCTTGGAGGCCCCGAACCTGGTGTTTACACACCAAGGGATCAATGTGGCTGACCAGATCTCAGGTGGGGAACCCCATGACTGCCAAGAGAAGGTCTTGGAAGACCTAAAAATCAGACCAGACCTAGCCAGCGAACCGATAGAGGGTGCTGAAAATTGGTACACAGATGGATGCTGCTATAAAGACAAACAGGGAGACCTCCAAGCAGGGTATGCAGTAGTTAGGGAGACAGAGGCAGGTTACCAGGTCGTGAGAGCAGAGAAGTTAACAGAAAGACCATCAGCTCAGAGAGCAGAGCTTCTTGCAATGATTACAGCACTGCAACATGCAAAGGACAGAGAAGTGAACATCTACACCGACTCAGCCTATGTGGCAGGAGCTGTGCATGTGGAACTCAAACAATGGGAAAGAGCGGAATATCGAACGGCCAGTATGACCCCTGTAAAACATGCAGAAGAAATGGCGATTTTGGCTCATGCCATTCAGGGACCAACCAGAGTGGCAGTCATAAAATGTAAAGGACATGACCGAGAAGGGAGTAGGGTGGCAAAAGGAAACGAGGAGGCTGATCAGCGAGCCAAAGAAGCAGCAGGATACACCCCTCGAAATCAAATGATGCTGAGCCACCCACAGGTAAGTGATTTACTCCCAAGAATTGATATGGATATGATTAAAGATTGTCAAAAGAGAGCATCACTACAGGAGAAGACAGTTTGGAAACAACGAGGAGGCACCGAAACTGAAGGTGTGTGGAGAGGACCAGATGGTCGACCTATTCTTCCCCCAGAATTGACACCAAGTCTAATAGAAGAAGCCCACGGGCCAGGACATGTGGGGGTACAACAAATTATGAGAAATTTGAGCCACTGGTGGCACCCCTACCTGGTTGACATGGCGAGAAGATGGGTAAGAGACTGTGAAATTTGTGGTAAGTACAACCCAAAGCCAACTGTGAAACCACATATGGGAGCGTTCCCATTGCAGGTAAGACCAGGGGAAGAGATTGTGATTGATTACACTGATATGATTGACAGAGTTCGAGGGTATCGCTACCTCCTGGTGATGGTTGAATCAATCACAGGATGGCCCGAAGCGTATCCCGCAAAAAATGAAGACAGTAAAACAGTGATCAAATGTTTGATAAATCATTATATACCACAACATGGGTTTCCGAAAAGAGTGAGATCTGACAATGGAAGGCATTTCAAAAACAGAGACCTACAGGCGGTGGAAGCAGCCTTAGGTTTAAGACACAAATTTGGTACGGTGTATCATCCAGAATCTCAGGGCAAAGTTGAGCGCATGAACCAAAATTTAAAAACTAAATTGGCTAAAATCTGTGCACAGACAAAAATTGATTGGGTCACAGCCCTTCCAGTGGCATTGTTGCAGGTGAGGAGTTCACTAAATAGAATGACAGGGTTTACACCATTTGAACTGTTGACAGGTAGACAGTTCCCAGGCCCCACAGCAGCTATCCCCGGGGAAGAGCAACATATAACCCAGTTTCAGTATAAATCATATTTTGATGAACTCAAAGCTTTGTTGTCAGTTTTTGTCTCACAGGTGCAGGACGGAGTGACGGGAGGACAAAAGGGGGACCCACACACAGCAGGGTGGGTCCGTTTGAAGGTTATCAAGAGAAAGTGGTCAGAGCCCAGGTGGACAGGACCCCACCAGGTGGTTGAGAGAACGTCGCATGCCGTGCGCCTACGAGGCAAAGGAGACACTTGGTACCACTGGAGTCAGTGTGCTCCAACAGAAGAACCAGAAAGAAAGGTTCAGGGAATCCAGAGTGCATCGAAAGGGTCATCTGCTGGCGACCCCAACAAGGTTCTTCCAATTACGGGGCAGAATAATCCCCAGGGAGAGCCTCTGACTGAGGTAGTCGACCCTCAGTCAGCAACGTGATCCAGACCGGCTGGGAAGGATCTGAAGAAAGAAGAGAGAAGAAGGAACACCGAAAGAAAAGCTGACTAATAATATTTTTGTTTTTTCCTTTGTATATCTAGGTTAACCGCCATGATGAGCCAGCTGTATGGGAGTTGGAAGTGGTTAACAGTGTTGTCTGTCCTTAGTGTAATATTTGTGTGGGGAATTTTGGGATTGTGTGGAAAAGGCCAAGACAGCAGGGAGGCACCCCAAACCATTGACCAAACACCAAGCGTAAGAGGTTCTAAAAGACAGGCCTCGGGGACAGGTAAGCCAAAATCCCACGATACATGTGTAAACTCTTACGGGGGGTTGGAATTTAATTACATAGAAGGCACACCTCAATCATTCATTTTTGATCTTTGCGATGTGATTGACTGCGGCGGGAGATCAGTAACTTGGCGGGGTTATGACTTGTATTTGTGTGCGGCCCCAGGAGTACAAGCTGATTGTTCCAGAGGGAGTAGACCGTGTGGGCCCTTAGGATGCCTTAACAGCTTGTGTTCGGATTGGGGACAGGTAATAGCATGGACGGGTCCCTTTTGGACCCCCAATTATTCTTATGGTCCCCAGGTAAAGGCGTCTCAAATAAAATTTCAGAAAATTCTGCAAGGGGGATCGGGACAGCAGAAGGTCAACCCGGTACTGTTAAGTATTGACCGAATAACTGGGGGATTTTTTCCTCAACCTTATCACGATCCTAAGGTCTTATACTTAATTTTAGGTGCAGATCAGACGGGGGCTGACGCACAGGGAATAATTAAAATAAATTTTATTGGCAAGGTACAAATGCAAACCTCGCAAGCAAATTCCATGATGAACAAAACCAGGATTGAGATAGAACCGGCGGTAGATTCGCGAGTCAAAGTAACCGATTATACAAAGCTCACAGCGCAAGAAGCAATAGAGCTTGCGACTGGATATGGACAAGGAAACATGTGGCTGGATTGGTTAGTATCCACAGCTCGCGAGCAGAGGATGGAGGATTGTATCGCCTGCGCCTCAGCCCGCCCGCATTTATATACTGAACCCGCCCCATTATATCCGAATGACACATGGGGGTATAACTGTATGCTAGGATTGACCCGAGAAGGGACCCCCTTGAATTGTTCTACATTGGCGGCGGTATTTCCCCCAATAGATAACCGAACCAAATCGGCCCCATTTGAACCGGTCAAGGGCAATCAAACTTACACCTGTTTCAAGTTTAACTCGACAACTCGAGCCGGACACCCAACTTCTGTTAGGACGTTGTTGGGCAATATCGATTCAAATTGGTGCAGCACCACGTTAGGCGGGAATGAAATTGGAACATGGGCTAGAAGTGGGTTGTATTATTATTGTGGGGGTAGACGGCTAACTGTAAGAATTCCAAAAAACTCGGATGGAGTTTGTGCAATGGTTCGATTGGCCACCCCGCTTCTGCTATTGGGAGAAAGAGTGACCCCGCTTAAGGTAGGTTCGCGAAGCGCGGTGCAAGCATTGACCCGTCGACGTCGCCGACACATTCTTAATAAACGGGATTTGGTAACTGAATTCATGGGAAACGGAAATCCAACATATCTGGATGCAATCGGGGTACCGCGGGGCGTGCCAAATGAATTTAAATTGATAGATCAAGTGGCGGCCGGTTTTGAGAATATCCCAATTATTTCGGCGTTGTTTCCAATCACTCCAAACAAAAATGTGGATCGCATAAATTACATTCACTACAATGTCTTGAGACTGGCAAATCTAACCAGGGATGCCGTAGAGGGCCTGGCGGAACAACTAGGCCCCACGTCGTTAATGGCCGTACAAAATCGCATGGCTTTGGACATGCTGTTGGCAGAAAAAGGTGGGGTGTGCGCCATGTTCGGTGACATGTGTTGCACGTTTATACCAAATAATACGGCTCCGGATGGCTCGGTAGCTAGGGCCCTGGATGGTCTCAGGACTCTCTCTAAAACTATGCATGATCATTCGGGGCTAGAGAATCCGGTGGATGAATGGTTCAATAGGGTGTTTGGCCAATGGAAAAGGTTTCATTATCTCTCTGTTGATGTCATTGGCTACCTTTGCAGGAATTTTGGTCACTTGTGGATGCTGTTGTGTGCCCTGCATCCGGTTCCTCTGTGTTCAGTGTATTACCAGGACGATTGAAGGAGGGATTAAGGGTCCACCTCCGGCATATCAGATGCCGTTGCTTGGAGTGGAGTCAGAGGAACTGGAGTGGGAGCCCGCAGAAGCATTCACAACTCATTGTGAGCTCTAGAAGAGCTCAAAAGGGGGAAATTGAAGGAATTGATTATTGTAGATTTGTGAAAATACAAGGTTTATTGTGGAGGTTGCAGTATTCTGATCAGGGAAAGAAGGTGAAGAAGTCTCAGAGGAGTGTGCTGGCCATTGTTTACATTAGGCAGGAGTGGGGGTCGCATAACTTAGAAGGCTCTGGTCAAAACTTGGGAAAAACAACTCCTTATTTGGCTTGGGGCCAGAATCATAAAACGATGGGTGCACGCATAGACACTCTGAGATTGCTGTGCGCTCACTGAGGGGTGACACCTTAACCGTGGTAAGGGATATTATTTCGCAATCTCCAAGCATGCTTTTATTATTCTGCATTATTTTTGAACTCATGTATTATCTGTGGTTTCCCCCGCTTACAGTGCTGTCCTGAGCTCCCTTCCCAGACGTCTCAACCCCCATTCACACCTTTGTTCCAGTGAACTCAATAGGCCACAGGAAACAATGGAGCGGAGTCCTAAATTGGTTTCAACTGAAACCACTGATTAAATATGACCCACGCCCCTTTCACCCCTGGGCACATGTGTTCACGCACATGATCAATAGAGGGTCATAACCACCTCCAGGGGACTACGCCCACAGGGGTTTAAATACCTGGGTCTCTCCACCATTTGGTTGAGAACTGAAGAAGCCTTTCGGATGAGAGGTGAAACGTCTTCAAGAAACAAAAAGAAGTCCAGTCGCCTTTTTCAAGCTCCAGAGACTATCTGTGGTGATTAATAAATTTTCAATAACGAAGTTAGAAGTCTGACCTTTCCTTTTCTTTATAAACGAACTCGGGGGGACACGGAAACAAAGGGAGCACGTGTCCAATAGCGGGAGCAGCGGACCTGGCTTGCCCAGACAACGTGGTTAACGGTGTCCTGTATCAGAAACAAAGGGGGAGAAGGTGTATTCTAATGTATCTAAGCATGATGCTGGACCCATTAGAAAGAAGGCACCCAGTGTGCACACAACACGCAGCAGGGATAGCAAAACTCATTCAGAAGACAGCACACATAGTGATGGGACACCAGTTGGTGGTCCTAACAACACACAGCGTAGTAGTATTTGTGAACTCACAGATTTTCACACTAGACAGGGAAGACTGAGCCAGATTCTGGAAGCCCCAAACCTGGTGTTTACACACCAAGGGATTAACGTGGCTGATCAGATCTCAGTGGGAGAACCACATGACTGCCAAGAGAAGGTCTTGGAAGACCTAAAAATCAGACCAGACCTAGCCAGCGAACCGATAGAGGGCGCTGAAAACTGGTACACAGATGGATGCTGCTACAAAGATAAACGGGGAGACCTCCAAGTAGGGTATGCGGTAGTTAGGAAAACAGAGACAGGTTACCAGGTCGTGAGAGCAGAGAAGTTAAGAGAAAGACCATCAGCTCAGAGAGCAGAGCTCCTAGCAATGATCATAGCACTGCATCATGCAAAGGACAGAGAAGTGAATATCCACACCTATTAAATAGCGCTAGCAGAAAGGACTATATAGGTGATATTGGGTGTCTTCCCGGTGTGTCGATCAGAACACTCAGCAGCCCATCACATGCAGTTGTGTACTTTAATCAGGCTTTGGCATATGAACAGCACAGTAACATCAGTAGGCATGCGTGATAGTACGTGTGGTATTAAGGTTTTCCCTCATAGTCCACTCCGGCACTCGCCATCCACAGCCGATCTTACAGCTACGTTGCTGCTACACTGCTGCTTGGCGCATGCCCAGTAGGTCGGTCTTTCCAACATTGCCGCCCCCAAATTTGAGTCCAAATTTGCTCCCCGGTAAGGCCGACTTACTGTCCATCTTGCTTGTCGGGGTGGTCCTCTTGATCCGTTATCTCTGGGAGCACTACTAAGCGGGTGATAGGTCTGGTGTACACGCGGTCCTTAATCTCTACCTCCGTTGTTCTGACTCGTCCATCTGGTCCTGGAAATACCTTGACCACTCTTCCAATCTGCCACACTGACCGAGGTAACTGGGGGTCAACCAGCATCACAACCATTCCTACTCTGATGTCTTGCGTGGGACTTTGCCACTTCCCTCTGGTTTGCAGTCCAAGCAAGTAGGTTCTTACAAAGGCCGCCCAAAATCTCTGCCAGCACTTGTGTGTGTTTCCAGCGTCTCTTACTCAGGAGCTCGGACTTGGGATACACAACCTGGGGAAGTGAGCCATCAGGCCGCCCCATTAACAAGCAGTTGGGGGTCACAGGATCAAGGTCCGCTATGTCTGCTGAGACATATCCGAGGGGTTTAGAATTGAGGATGGCCTCAATTTCTATGAGGACTGTCCTTAGGACTTCTTCAGTGACCGCCTCTGAACCAAGGGTTGTATAAAGTGCCGTCTTAGCTGAACGGATCTCCCGCTCCCATACCCCACCAAAATGTGGTGCAGCAGGAGGGTTGTAATGAAAGCTGATCTGTTGCTTAGCCAGGCGCTGTTGTAGTTCCGGACTGAGCTGACTGAAAGCCTCTCTGAGTTCAGTGTTTCCACCACGGAAGTTGGTCTCTTGGTCTGAGTACAGTTCCGCAGGTTTACCACGGCGGGCAATGAATCGGCGAAGGGCCATCAGGAAGGCATCACTGTCCATTCCCGCTAGTACCTCCAGATGCACGGCCCTAGTGGTCAAACATTTGAACAAGAGACCCCATCTCTTCTCATTACGGCGTCCTACTTTGACGATGAAGGGACCAAAACAATCTATGCCGGTAGAGTGAAATGCTGGTTTGAACAGTCTGAGGCGTGGAGGTGGAAGATCTACCATCTTCTGCCAGGCTGGTTTGGATCTCCATTTGCAACATTCCAGGCAAGTTCTTTGGTGTCTGCGTACCGCCTCCCTACCTCTTAGGATCCATACCTTTCGGCGGAGCTCTGCAAACACTCTCTCAGGTCCAGGATGACCAAGTTGGCAGTCATAGTCCTTTATAAGGAGTCTAGTGTTCGGGTGGTTGGAGTCCAAGACAACGGGGTGTACGGTATCCCGATCAAGGTCTTCACTCCGTCTCAACCGGCCTCCAACACGGATAAGTAGGCTGGAGCTGTCAAACTCAGGAGAGAGGCACAATAATCGGCTGGTAGGTTGAATGGGTTTGCCTGTCTTTAGGAGCTGATAATCCTCTGTGAAACTGTCAATCTGGACTCGCCTCATAGCCAGGAACTCAGCTTCTTTGTAGGTATTAGCCGGAGGCTGTCCCGTCAGACCTGCCGCCCCGTGGAGCTCCTCCGCTATTGCCTCCATTAAGTCCTGCCAACTTCGATGCTTACTTCCATCAGTCCCAGGAGGTGGTGAGTTTATCACTCCACAGAAGGCGGGTTTCCTTAGCTCTGCCTCATAATTGCCGGCGGGTTCAGAGGGACTCAATGGCCATTCACTGGGAGGCTGTAGGAGAAACTGTGGGCCCTGTGTCCAGCGGCTGGCTCCAAGTAAGTTTCTCAGGCTCTTTCCTCTTGTGAGGTCATCAGCCGGGTTTCTGGCTGAGTCCACATATCGCCATGCCTTCAAATTGGTCAGTTCCTGAATCTCAGCCACTCTGGTGCCCACAAATACCTTGAAGTGGCAGGATTCTGAGTTCAACCAGTGTAGGACTGTGGTGGAATCTGTCCAGTAGGTGACCTCCTGAATTGCAATGGTGAGCTCCTTCGTGAGCACCTTTGCCAGCTGAGCTCCGGTTAAGGCTGCACAGAGTTCAAGGCGGGGCACAGAATGCTGCTTCCGTGGGGCTACCCAGGATCTGGCCAGAAGGAAGGACAGGTGCACCTGGCCTGCCAAATCAACTGAACGCAGGTAGGCTACCGAACCATAAGCCTTCTCAGAGGCATCTGAGAAGACATGAATCTCGTGGATCACCTCCGGATGATCCATTGTACTTTGGGTGTAGCACCTAGGTAATTTCATCTGTGGCAAGTACTGGAGTTCAGCTTCCCAAACTTTCCATGCCTGGAGAAGGTGATCAGGGAGTGCAGGGTTGTCCCACTCCCTCCGTTTGTCCCACAGCTGCTGGACGATCACCTTTGCCTGGGTAGTGAAAGGAAGGATGATCCCCAGGGGGTCGTACTGCATGGCCAAAACCCGGTATATATTCCTCATTGTAGGGGCACCATAAGTCACCCTTCGGCCCTTGAAGCCTAGGTGGTCAGTGTCGCAACACCAGCTTAGACCCAGGGTGGATTCCGTGGCCTCTGGTTTGTCGTGGGAGAGCCACAGTTCCAGCTTAGGGGACTTAGCCTCTGGTGGAAGATGGCTAATGACCTCAGGTTGGTTGCTGGCCCACTGCCTGATATCAAACCCGCCAGATGCTAGGAGATCTCTTAGTTTATCAAGGAGATGACGGGCTTCTGTGGCTGAGGGGAAGCTCTGGAGACAGTTGTCCACATAAGTGCACCTTTCCACCGTGAATCTCACATCCTCCTCAGGCAGACTGTGTGACAAAGCGTGCTTCTGGAGAGCAAAGGATGCGCAACAAGGACTGCAAGTGGTCCCAAATGGCAGTACTTGCCACTCGTACACCGCAGGGGGTTCTTCTCCATTCATGTGGCGCCACAGGAACCGTAGAAGAGGCTTGTCTTCCGGCAGGAGTAGCACCTGGTGAAACATACCACGTATGTCTCCACTGATGGTGACGTTGTGCTCCCTAAACCGAAGGAGTACACCCAGGAGAGAGGGACTCAAGGCTGGACCAGGCAGCAACCATTCATTGAGGTTGAGGCCACCGTACTGGAAAGAACAGTTAAGCACAATGCGGTCTTTACCATTGTGGTTGACCATATGATGAGGGATGTACCAACGTTCTCCAGTCGATGTGGTGTCTGAGGGAAGCTTGGTTACCGCGCCTGTGACCACCAACTTATCAATTTCAGCATTGTACGTGGCTGCCTTGACAGGATCTTTGGCCAGGCGTCTTTCCATGCTCCTAAGGCCAGGCATCACAGCTTCTTCAGGGGCCTGGAAGCAAGGAAAGTCCTTCTTCCGCAGCAATGGTGTGGCATAGCGAAAGATCCCATTCACCTCAATCCTGGTCGTCTTGGCCTCTAGGAGGTTAAGGGCTTGTTGATCCTCTCGGGATCTGGTGGCCAGCTTCTCACTACGATAGGGTAAGACATCAAGCTGCCACAACCTTTCCACGTTCTTCTTAAGTTCGAGCTCTGCAGGGCTGAGGGAGAGGAAAAGGCACTGTTGTGGTGACAACTGTCTTTGCACAAGCTGAGTTGGTCCTTGTAGCACCCATCCCAGCCGAATCTTAATGGCCGCTGGACCCCCAGGTGGTCCAAGACGAACTGGTGCAGTAGGTGCGATGAGGTGGGTGTGGTCTGCCCCAATGAGCAATAAAGGATGGACCCGTTCAAATGGCTGCAGAGGAAGTCCTTTGAGGTGCTTATACCTGGCTAGAACGGTGGCTGGGTAGGAGTGGTCAGTCAGCCCAAGACCGTTAGCTGTAAAGGCTGCGGTAATCTGGAAGGTTGTATGCGGCCGGGATACAGGGGATATCTGGAAGGGTACAGAGGAGCCACTGATGGTTTGGACATCTTGGCGAATCGTTCTCAGGGCTAAGCTTTCGTCGGTACCTTGAATACCAAGTGTCAGGGCAGCACTGGAGAGAAGGATGGTACGTTCTGACCCATCATCCAGCACGGCATAAGTGTCAAGACTCTTTCCTTGGTGATGGAGCAGGACTCTGACAACCTTGAGGAGGACTCGTCTGTACTCGTTGGGCTTGTCCAGATATAAGACCTCGGTCGCTGAGCTTAGCAGGCAGGAATCCTCCCGAGCGCTCTTAGAATTAACCTCATGCAGGATCTGAAGGTGACGGCCCTTACAGATACTGCAGGGTTTCTTTAGTGTGCACTGGGCTGCCTGATGCTTATGTCCGCAGCGCCAACAGCGATGATGCGTCTGGATCCACTCAGACACCTGATCCTTACTGAATGCCTTAAAGGTGGTGCATTGGCTGAGGTAGTGATCCTCTTTGTTGCAGTAGGGACAAAAGGCCTTAGATGAGACTTTCTTGTTGGCTGGCTGATTCAGGGGCGAGGAGGCTGGCTTAGGACCTTGATTCTCCCCTGATTCATCCACTCCGTGCAGAATGGTAGTTGAACGGGTTGGTGGCTTGTGTTCCCACTTCCTATCTCGTCCCTGTCCTCGTTTCTCCGTAGGGGGTATCTCTGAGCTCTGACACCAGGCTTCATACTGGAGCCATTCCGAGAGGTCAAACAGGGTATACATTGTTCCACGTTGGCGACCCATCTGTCTGCGAAACTCCGACCTCATCTCACCTGGCAACTTGCTCAGCAGTCGCTCTACATGCGACCCGCATCGTAGCTCCGCTTCACCTTGTGGGCCAAGAGTGTTAAGCATGCCAACGAGAGACCTGATCTGTAAGGCGAATCTCTCGAATGCTCCAGTATCTCCTTGTCGAATACTCGGTGAATCCATCACCTCGGCAATCTTCATGAGAGCCAGTTTATGTGGCTGGCCATACCTCTCATTCAAAGCTGCCATGGTGTCGGTATAGGGGAACAGAGAGTTGAGGTAGGAATCTGCGATAAGGCGGGCTTCTTCCAACTTCAGGTGATCCATTAGAATCTGATATCGGAATAGCTCTGTAGCATCAGGTGGTAGAAGATTATCCAGAGCTATCTTCAGTCTCGTGAACTCACTCGGATCCTTAGACACAAAGTCTGGTATTGTGGGTGTAGGACCACGGTAGGTATATTCTCTAACAGCCGGGACCATTTGGAACTGCCTGGAAGCTTCATAGTGAGGTCTGTGAGGCTGAGGCCTCTGTAGGGGCATATACTCCAGTTTGGGTGGACCTATCTGCGGTTGCTGGTGCCCGGAGTGAGTGGGTTCACCAGCATGGGAGGCAAAGGGAGGCCTCGCCGCCTGAGGAGGGAAGGAGGAGGTCGGATATACAACAGAAGAGGGATCATGAGAAGAGGGGAAGGCTCTCTCTTGGCTCACTGATGGTGGGGGCTTACTGGGTGTCAGGGATGCTACCTGCTCTTTCACGATCTGCAACTCACTCAACATCCTTCCCATAAACTCAGATAGTAGCTGGTCCCTGTCTATACTCTCGGATCGAGGCACGTTGGGATATGGCGGGTAGGATTGATTAACCGGGCCTGGAGGACCGTGGAGCTGAGGTGAACACTGATGCTGTGTAGCAGGTATGTGAGACGATCGACCTTCCCTGTTTAGGAGGAATGACTGAGGGCTCACTCTTGATGCATAGCTAGTTGCAGGATGATCAGGATGGGATTTCTGTGGACTCTCGGGAACCATAGGCAACCCATACTGACTCCTGAGGTGCCTGCGAGGGCCCCCTCTCCCATGGCCGATGGTAAGGGGATGACTGCGGTGGCCAACCAGGCTGTGGGAAGGGGCTAATAGGGCGAAAACCGAGAGGTTGTGTGTCCACTTCAGGCCCCTCCCCCTTATGCCCTACCTCTTCCAGGGATGCACTAAATGAGTCCAAAATCTCCCACTGACTTTGGCTGATAGGGCTTGAGATCCCAGAGTGTGATGGAGTCAACTGCGATACTCCCTCCAAATGAGGCTGTTCCATCTGATGGTCTACTAGTGCTTGATCTGCTGGTCGCTCGACATGTCTGTAGCCTCTAGTCAGATCGTAATCTTGAAGATGGGATGGTGGCTGTACGTGGCGACATGGCCTGACCACTTCTGGCTGGGAGGTGTATGGCTGCATGCGGGAAGGCTGTTTCTCAATCCAGGAAAAGATACCCAATCCGGCTCGAAGGACCTCTATTAAATAGCGCTAGCAGAAAGGACTATATAGGTGATATTGGGTGTCTTCCCGGTGTGTCGATCAGAACACTCAGCAGCCCATCACATGCAGTTGTGTACTTTAATCAGGCTTTGGCATATGAACAGCACAGTAACATCAGTAGGCATGCGTGATAGTACGTGTGGTATTAAGGTTTTCCCTCATAGTCCACTCCGACACTCGCCATCCACAGCCGATCTTACAGCTACGTTGCTGCTACACTGCTGCTTGGCGCATGCCCAGTAGGTCGGTCTTTCCAACAGCACCGACTCGGCCTACGTGGCAGGAGCTGTGCATGTGGAACTCAAACAATGGGAAAGAGCGGGATATCGAACAGCTAACATGACCCCTGTAAAACATGCAGAAGAAATGGCGATCTTGGCCCACGCCATCCAGGGACCAACTAAGTTGGCAGTGATAAAATGCAAAGGACATGACAGAGAAGGAAGCAAAGTGGCAAAAGGAAATGAGGAAGCTGATCAGCAAGCCAAAGAAGCAGCAGGATACACCCCTAGACATCAAATGATGATGAGCCACCCACAGGTAAGTGATCTACTCCCCAGGAATCGACATCGATATGATCAAAGATTGTCAAAAGAGAGCATCACTTCAGGAGAAGACCGTTTGGAAACAACGAGGAGGCACCGAAACTGAAGGTGTGTGGAGAGGACCAGATGGTCGACCTATGCTTCCCCCAGAATTGAGACCAAGTCTAATAGAAGAAGCCCATGTGCCGGGACATGTGGGGGCACAACAAATCATGAGAAACTTGAGCCACTGGTGGCACCCCTACCTGGCTGACATGGCAAAGAGATGGGTAAGAGACTAAGATTTGTGGGCAGTATAAACCAAAGCCAACGGTGAAACCCCACATGGGAGCTTCCCATTGCAGGTAAGACCTGGGGAAGAGATTGTGATTGATTACACTGACATGATTGACAGAGTTCGAGGGTATCGCTACCTCCTGGTGATGGTCGAATCGATCACAGGATGGCCCGAAGCGTACCCCGCAAAAAATGAAGACAGTAAAACAGTGATCAAATATTTGATAAATCATTATATACCACAACATGGGTTTCCGAAAAGAGTGACATCTGACAACGGAAGGCATTTCAAAAACAGAGACCTACAGGCAGTGGAATTAGCCTTAGGCTTAAAGAACAAATTCGGCATGGTGTATCATCCAGAATCTCAGGGCAAAGTTGAGCGCATGAACCAGAATTTAAAAACTAAATTGGCTAAAATCTGTGCACAGAGCAAAATTGATTGGGTTACAGCCTTATCAGTGGCATTGTTGCAGATGAGGAGTTTACTAAATAAGGTGACAGGGTTTACACCATTTGAAATGTTGACAGGTAGACAGTTCCCAGACCCCACAGGAGCTATTCCTGGGGAAGGGCAACATATAACCAACTTCCAGTACAAATCATATTTTGATGAACTTAAAGCTTTGTCAGGTTTTGTCTCACAAGTGCATGACGGAGTGACGGGAGGCAAAAAGGGGGAGTCACGCACAGCAGAGTGGGTCCTTCTGAAGGTCATCAAGAGGAAGTGGTCAGAGCCCAGGTGGACAGGACCCCACCTGGTGGTCGAGAGAACGTCGCATGCCGTGCGCCTACAAGGGAAAGGAGACACCTGGTACCACTGGAGTCAGTGCGCTCCAGGTGAAGAACCAGGAAGAACGGTTCAAGAAATCCAGAGCGCGTTGAAAGGGTCATCTGCTGGCGACCCCAACACGGCTTCTCCACAAACGGGGCAGAATAATCCCCAGGTAAAGTCTCTGGCTGAGGTAGTCTACCCTCAGTCAGCAACGTGGTCTCCTCCGGCAGGAGGGGATCTGAAGACAGAAGATAGAAGATCAATGTAAAGACAATTGCAAGTAGTATCAGAATAACAGATAATCTCACCACACATAACTCATTATGTCTGGCTGAATGTATGATAACTGGAAATTGATGGCCATGCTTGGAGTACTTAGCATAGGAATTGTTTGTAGTCTACTTTTGTGGGAATTTTGGTCACTTGTGGATGCTGTTGCGTCCCCTGCATCCGGTTCCTCTGTATTCGGTGTATTACCAGAACCATTGAAGGAGGGTTTAAGGACCCACCTCCAGCATATCAGATGCCGTTATTGGGAATGGATTCAGAGGAGCTGGAGTGGGAGCCCGCAGGAGCACCTACAACTGGTTGTGAGCTCTAGAAGAGCTCAAAAGGGGGAATTGAGGGAATTGATTATTGCAGATTTATGAAATGTAAGGCTCATTGTGGAGGTGCATTATTCTGATCAGGGAAAGAAGGTTAAGAAGTCTGAGGGGGAGTATTTCTCCCACTGTTTACAGCAGGCAGGGGAGCAGTGGGGGTCGTATAACTAGCGGAAAGTTGGCCGTGAGGGAAAACAATTCCTTATAAGGGCATGTCCCAGGGGCAAAAAAAAGGGATGTGCGAACAGACAGATTGCAGCCAGCGTTCATTTTGGGATGAGGAAAGTGTAAACGCAGTAAGGGAATATTAAATTGCAATCTCCAAGCATGCTTGTTTAATTCTGCATTATTTTTGGTCCTCATGTATTATGTGTGGTGATTAATAAACTTTAAGAATGAAACTGAAAGTCTGACTTTTTTTTTTTTTTTTTTTTAGCCTGTCATGTCTGGCAGTTTTCGCACTCAGAATATGATCCGAATACGCTGGTGTACTAAACATATTTGCTCTCCCAAGAATAGCTCCCTAAGTTTTACAATAGGCTACTCTTGTTAGCATGTATTTAGTTTGTATTTTTATTTTATTTTATTTATTTATACCAGGCCTGACAGGCAGAAAGGAAAGGGTACAAAAAGGAATGAGAAAGAAAAACAAAAACAAAACAAAGGTGAGAAAAGAATAATCAAGGAATGATATCCACATATCTACACATGCAGATACATACGCATACACACATACACACACACAATCCCACAGTAATGTATGTATGTGCCTCTGTCATGGAACGTACTCACCAATGGAGGCAAGAAACTGCAATCATGCCCCCTGTGATCCAGAGGGGAACGGGAAAGGACCCAGGGGACGCGGCCTATCCACGGCCCACCAGGACATCAGAAGACAAGAGGCCATATATCACGATGGCAACTGCGCACAGACCCCAGAGGAGGAAGGAGGGAGACCCCAGACGGACCCCCCCACGGCCAAACGGCAAGAGTCCAGACAGCCAGAGGCAATGAGCAGCCAACCCCCGCCGCAGGCCGGCATCCCCCGCACGAGCCGCGAATGCGGCCCCAAGGCCCCAGGTACCCGAGAACCGCCCGACACCCAGCAGAGACCCCCCCCACGCCAAAGAGGCCCGAGCCACCCCCAGGCCACAACCGCCAAGGGAGCGGGTCAAGAACCACGCCAAGACATCTGGCCGCGATCCCCGGGACCCACGGGCACCCGACACTCCAGGGGTAGCAGTGGCAACCAGCAGGAAGCGATAGGGAGTGATAGGTCTGACTTTTTTGAAAGTCTGACTTTTACCATCCTTTATCAACGAACCCGGCAGGGAACGGGACGGAGGAATTCTGACCCAATAACATTCCTGCAGTTTAATTAATTGATGTGTGTCATCTGGCTTCATTGATAGATAAAGCTGAGTATCATCTGCATAACAATGAAAATTGATGCAGTGCTTTCTAATAATACTGCCTAAGGGAAGCATGTATAATATAAATAGAATTGGTCCTAGCACAGAACCCTGTGGAACTCCACAATTAACCTTAGTGTCTGAAGAAGACTCCCCATTTACATGAACAGATTGGAGTCTATGAGATAGATATGATTCAAACCACTGCAGTGCAGTACCTTTAATACCTATAGTATGCTCTAATCTCTGTAATAAAATGTTATGGTCAACAGTATCAAAGCTGCACTGAGGTCCAACAGGACAAGAACAGAGATGAGTCCACTGTCAGAGGCTGTAAGAAGATCATTGGTAACCTTCACTAATGCTGTTTCTGTACTGTGATGAATTCTGAAACCTGACTGAAACTCTTCAAATAAACCGTTCCTCTGCAGATGATCAGTTAGCTGTTTTACAACTACTCTCTCAAGGATCTTTGAGAGAAAAGGAAGGTTGGAGATTGGCCTATAATTAGCTAGGACAGCTGGGTCAGTGATGGCTTTTTAAGTAGAGGTTTAATTACAGCCACCTTGAAGGCCTGTGGTACATAGCCAACTAATAAAGACAGATTGATCATTTTTAAGATAGAATCATCAATAATTGGAAAGACTTCTTTGAACAGTCTAGTAGGAATGGGATCTAATAAACATGTTGCTGGTTTGGAGGAAGTAACTATTGAAGTTAACTCTGAAAGATCAACTGGAGCCAAAGAGTCTAAACAAATACCAGCAGTGCTGAAAGCAGCCGAACATGAATAAAATGTGGAATAAAATGAAAACAAAAAGACTAAAGACTAAAGGTAGAAGCAAACATAAAGAAAACAAACATATATAAAATTGTGATACCAAGATCCAACAATACTTTGCCTTTGGCACTTCAACAGGGAGTTTTTGGAAGGAGCCAGATTTGGATCTGTTATTTACTTTTTCACTTAATTGATAAAATTATAAAGTTTTAGAGTAGCTCCCTCCTTTGGCCTCCAGAAACACCCAGTCAGCCACATTTAAGACTTTACTGGCCAATTCCGGCCCCCAAAACCTTATATTTGACATTTCAGAATTTAGCCATTTATTTCCTCTAATCTTGTTAAAATTCTTTAAAAAAATAAAGTACAAAATACAAAAAAAAAAAAACAATGAAAATAGTTTTCTGTGATGATCTAACTGAAATCAGGACGTGTCCCTCCTTAGACCTCATGTCGAGACAAAACAATAATTAGTGTTACAAGAAACAAAGCAGATTATATTCCTGTGGCCTTCCAATGATAAATGATCAATTATCAACCCTTTCTGTTCAGTCTGTACATCTCAGACTTCAGGTACAACTCAGACCATTTCCACCTACAGAAGTTCTCAGATGATACAGCCATCATCGGATGCATATCAGATGGGAATGATGAGGAATACAGGGGGGGTCATCAGTGACAACACTCTCCAAATCAATGCCAGCAAGATGAAGGAGATGGTCACAGACTTCAGGAGGAAGTCACCCTCTACAACACCGGTGAACATCCAGGGAAAGGACATGGAGACAGTGGTCTCTCTTACAAGTACCTGAGTGTTCACCTCAACAACAAGCTGGACTGGACTACAAACACAGACGTCCTGTATAAGAAGGGCCAGAGTCGACTACACCTGCTGAGGAGACTGAGGTCCTTCGGTGTCTGCAGGACTCTGTTAAAGACCTTTTATGACTCAGTGGTAGCATCTGCCCTTTTCTATGCAGTGGCCTGCTGGGGGGGTGGATGCACCGAAAGGGACAGGAGCAGGATCGACAAACTGGTGTGGAGGTCGAGCTCTGTGCTGGGATGTCCTCTGGAGTCTGTGATGGTGGTGAGTGAGAGGAGGACGTTATCAATACCTCATAGTCCCATATCACCCCAACAGAGCACTTCACTCTCAGACTGCTGGCTTACTTGTGGGTCCTCGGATACTTCAGAGTAGAATGGGAGGCAGAGCCTTCAGCTTTCAGGCCCCTCTTCTGTGGAACCAGCTCCCAGCTTGGATTCAGGAGACAGACGCCCTCTCTATTTTTAAGATTAGGATGACCTTACAGTATAAAGTGACTTGAGGCGACTGTTGTGAGTTGGCACTGACTGTATAAATAAAATTGAACTGAAAACACTGAAACAGTAATGCATCCTAAAAATATTAATAATCAACTTTAACCCTCCAGCATTAATAACAGTTAAGGGGACAATGAAGTGGCATGAAGGGGGCTGCAAATAACTTTGTACACTCAGTGGATGAATGATGATTTCTTTAGTCTGTTATATGGTTGAATGCTATTTTTGTTTGTCCTACATTTTAAAGTGTTTCACTTTCATTGATCTGATATTTGTGAACACTGATTAAAGGTGGAGCTCAGAGATCCTCAGCGGGACGAAGTGTGTGCTGAGTTTTTCCTGCAGAGAGCAACAGTGTAGTGAGCAGCACTCCTCCTTGAGGCCTCACTTGTTTCTGCTGTGATGGAAGTCAGTCTGCTGTTACTGACACTAAGGCTGAGTGTGTTAAAGAGTGTGAGCAGCACAAACAGAGCTGACCCTCTCAGTGGATCAGTTTGTTCCTCCTGCAGCTCTCACTGAGCTCTCACTGCCACAGATCCCTGCTGAGGGAAGAGGAGGCGTTCAGGTTCCTCATAGTTTCACACCTGCATGAAGCAGCCTCACACCCTCACCTGAACCTTCCGATCACTGCAGCTGTGTCCGCTGAGCACTTCCTGTCCTCATTCTCTGCTGTGATTGGCTGAGCTTCAGGCCTTCTCTCAATGCAAATTTGGTGCTAATATGTAAAACCTTGTGTTGTAAGAGGCCAGTGTTCTAACTAGCCGTTGATGGCAGGCACTGCACCTTGCTGAGACGTCCTTGCGCAGGGCTGAGGATGTCAGCGCTTCACTTTGGGAGCTCTGCTGCATTTAGCAAACCAGAGCGCACCCCCGTGGGCTCCGCCCCCCCGGCTAGGTTGCTGCTGTTATTGCCGCTTGCATTTGCACTCTACCACAGAGCACAGGCAGTTTCATTGACAATGTGCACATTTGATCTCGCTAAGGTCGTGCCTGCACTTGATTTTGCGGGCTACAGAAATCCAAATGACAACCGGCGTCTAATATGTGTCTAAGAAGGCCTGATTAAGAGTTCTGCGTCGGTCCTACATACATAACTGAAAATCTTCTCTGAACCTAACCTGACACGC
Organism: Amphilophus citrinellus; assembly: GCA_013435755.1. Lineage (NCBI taxonomy): Eukaryota > Metazoa > Chordata > Actinopteri > Cichliformes > Cichlidae > Amphilophus > Amphilophus citrinellus. The sequence goes on along the minus strand of CM024194.1, from coordinate 60,154,275 downwards.
ACCTTGAGACATGTCCACAAAAACTGAGATTACCGCCTAGCCTTCAGAGGGGCTTTCCAGTTAGGCCCCGTCACTCAGTTAACAAGGGGTTAGCATTAGCCACTTGTGGCTAGAACCCTGAGAGGACGTGCTTTCTTTTTATTTTCTTTATAGGAACAGATCAGAGACACAGGGGGCTACTACTGCTTAAAAACTGTGTTTGGCAGCCATAATAATGTCAAGAAAGCAACTTCAGCTGGACTGCTGTAGCATTAATAATATAGCAAAGTCCAACAGGTCGTGCAACAAGAAGATTTAAATATATACTTTCCACTCAAGAAAAGTGTGCACACTGACACAGTTTGTTAGACCCACTGTGTATAATAATGATCATTGTAAATGGACAGGCATATGATAGCTAAACTATATGGAGAACAGTACTGGGCCATGTACACAATACAAGTACATGAGCTGCTCAGCCATGGAAACCCATCTGCAGGTATCAGCACAGTTTTGGTGCTTTTGTTGATGCCAGGGGAGATTTGAACCTCTGCAGTCACTCAGTCAGCAGAGCGTCGGCAACTTTATTGCTCTATGGGCCTCAGCAACTGACGCCTCACTTTGTGAATTCATACGGTCTGCCAAGCAGCCATTGAATCTTTTCGTAAAGGGATACTGCATGACTAGGTGCTTGATTTTATTCAGCTGTGGGACCTGGGACTGAAAACACCTGAATTCAAAGATGAAATCATGTAGCCCAATAAAATAGATTTACAAATTCTTAACAGATTTAAGAATTAAGCCAAATTCATAGTTAGACATAAACAGCCAATTTATGCCACCCACAAACAAAAATAAATAAAAACAATATAAATAAAGATAAAACAATGGAAAGCAACACGTTTGTGGTTAAAACTAAAGATGGGCAAAAGTTACAATCCTAATGTGAGTGACCTAAAATGACGTATTTTGATAGCTGTAGTTATTTTGATGAAAAAATGGTCATAAATGACTTCTTTTCTTTCTTTGCTTTGGTCTTTGCCATCAGCGAGCACTGCGTCATAAGAAAAACAGAGTTTTCCTTCTTTGTGTGCCTGAGTGCTCTCAGAGGATGAACACATTCAGCTGAGGAATATCTGGATTTGCACTCTTTGTGAGTTCAGTCAGTTTTTGGATCATTACCAAAGGAACAGCTGAATCACTTTGACTTAACTGTGTTGCAGTGCTTACAGCAGATTCAAACCATCATTCAAAAATAGTTTGCCTTAGTCTGAGGAGCCTGTCAGACATAATGAAAACATTACAAAAATCACTGCAGACTTTTCTTTTTCTTTTCTGCAGCTCAGACCAGCTTTGAATCCACTAAACGTCGACATGACGCTCACCTTTGTAGAAAGGTTAAAGGTTACTGTCCACACAAGTGCTCTTGGTTATCATTCTGTAGTATAATCAGCTAACATGCATGTTCTTTGTTAGCATCATATTAGAGAAGGCGTTCATTGCATTCCTTATTTTTTCTATGCATTTATTATGTCCAGTGCTGCAGTGGATTTGATCTGAAAATCAGCGGAGATAAAGTGAGAGATATGAAGACTAAAGGAGTTTTATATGTTTTGATGAAATCTGCACTCATTCCTACACAGCTGTCACTGCCGGTTGCTGTCAGAAAAGTGCAAATGTTGGTGTTTGATCTTGGATTTTCATCGTCCTCATGGCTCCATGACTGGTCTCAGCATTCACCAAAGTAGGTAAAGTGAGACAAAGTAACTGCAAACTGAGAAAATCTTTGACAGGTTCCTAAAAGAACAGTTTGTTCCACCGTGGTTGATGAGAACAAAAAAATGATGAAGCTTGTAGAACCCATATGCTGCATGTCTGCGTTCTCCAGCTCCCGTTTGTTTGCTTCTAAGAGAGTTTGTGAAGCTGACACTGTGAATGAAGCACACGTTGTTCATGATGTTTAGCACACACACACACACACACACAGACCGAAGCTAAAACCTAAAATGCAGCAAAGTATTGAGTCTGAGGTTAGGATTTATTTGGACCTTGGGCAATCTCACCTTCAACTTCTCCTTCCTCCAACGTCTTTCTGCACAGTCATATAATCACATATACAATATGCTGCCAAAAGTATTCACTCACCCATCCAAATCATTGGATTCAGGTGTTCCAATCACTTCCATGGCCATAAGTGGATAAAATCAAGCACCTATGCATGCAAACATTTGAGAAAGAATAGGTTGCTCCTCGGAGCTCAGCGAATTCTAGCGTGGTACCACCTGTGCAACAAGTCCAATCATGAAATTTCCTGTTAGGGGTATTATAACAAAATGGAAGTGATTGGAAATGACACCGAGCCAGCCACAAAGTGGGAGGCCACGTAAAATGACAGAGTGGGGTCAGCGGATGCTGAGGCACATAGTGTGCAGGGGTCACCAACTTTCTGTCAATCACTACAGACTTGTGTGGCCTTCAGATTAGCTTAAGAACAGTGTGTAGAGCTTCATGGCTTTGCATGGCTGAGCAGCTGCATCCAAGCCTTACATTACCAAGCACAATGCAAAGTTCTGTATATGGTGATGTGACGCAAGAGAGATGTTCTCTGGAGTGACAAATCTCTGGCAATCAGATGGATAAGTCTGGCTTTGGCAGTTGCCAAGAGAACAGTACCTGCATTGTGCCAAGTGTAATGTTTGGTGGTGGTGGTGGGGGGGGGGGGTATACTGTAGTGTGGGGGTGTTTTCAGGAGTTGGGCTTGGCCCCTTAGTTCCAGTCAAAGGAACTCTGAATGCTTCAGCATACCAAGGCATTTTGGACCATTTCCTGCTCCGAACTCTGTGGGAACAGTTTGGGGATGGCCCCAACATGACTGCACACCAGAGCACAAAGCAACTCCATAAAGACATGGATGAGCCAGTTTGGTGTGGAAGAACTTGACAGTCCTGACCTCATCCCAATAGAACACCTAGTAAATGGTAATAGAATAGAATAGAATAGAATGCCTTTATTGTCATTATACAGGATGTACAATGAGATTGGAGGGCCACTCCTGTTCAGTGCCATGCAACAAAAAATCAAACTCTCTAAAATAAAGATAAAAATATTATAATCTAGTAAGAAATATACAGAAAATAAACAATGTATAAAATATACAAAAAATAGAATGTATAGAAATATATACATACATTGGTGCATCTGTACATTGTAAGAAAAGTAAATAAGTGTATACATATAATAATGAAGATGATCAATATTGCACTTGGTGAATGAATATTGCACTAGTGAATGAATACTGGATATTACACAATATAGGAATGTTAGATATTGTTCAGTGTGAATTATCTAATATTGCACAGAGATGTGGGTGTTGCACAGTTACGGTGGGTGAGTGTGAGAGTTCAGTGTGGTGATTGCTCTGGTGAAGAAACTGTTCTTGAGTCTGTTTGTTCTGGCTTTGATGCTCCTGTAGCTCCTGCCTGAGGGCAGTAGGTTAAACAGGTCCTTGATGAATGGACTAGTTCTTATATAGTGCTTTTCTACTCAGTATGAGCACTCATCCACTCATACAAGCTGATTAATTAAGCTAAGTGCTTTAATTATTATTATTAACACTCACATACCCAGAGAGGAACTTGGGTTTAAGTATCTTGCCCAAGGATACATTGGCATGTAGCCTGGAGTAGCCAGGAATCGAACCGCTGACCTTCCGATCAGTAGGTGACCTGCTCTACCTACTGAGCTACATGATCAACTTTATGTAACCCACATACTACTGATCGGTATGAATGGGCCATGAGTTCGTATTCAACAATATTGATCACTTAACCACTATAACATCACACACTCTAAAATTGGAATTAACCATGCCACACTTTAATTAGAAAACACACTTAAATCAATATTTCAGTTCTTTCAGGTCAATTAACGGTTCAAATATATATGTATCCCCACACACAACAGTCCCAAATAAGGTTATCAAACAAAACAAACCCGTTGCAGGTCTGATTCGGAGCTCGGGTACGGTGAGACCAGAAACTTTGCGGTCCTTTCACTCAATTAGAGCCAAAATGAAATAATAAACCAACAGTACCTTTTTCCAATATGGCGGTGCAAACGTTCAGTCCACGTTGTCCTTCCCACACAGGCAAGAAGCACGGAGAATACCCGCCTGGTCGCCGTTTCCCGCGTGGCCAGAGGAACTCTGAACTATAGGTGGCTCAGAGCGCTATCTGGGATCCTCCTTTGTATGGAGGACCGAAACTGACATAATTAGAAATAAAAGCAGAAATATATATATAGTGTCTATATTTTGTTTTTCCTTGTCCTTATACACGCGTTTTCATCAAGAAATGTATAAATTTTCTTTTTCCTTTTCCATATACATGCGTTTTCATCAAGAAATGTAAATATATAGTGTTTTTCCATTTCCTTGTACATGCGTTTTCATCAAGAAATGTATATATTTTCTTTTTCCTTTTCCTTACATATGCGTTTTCATCAAGAAATAAAAATATTTTGTTTTGCCTTTTCCTCCTGCTCTTTTACCTTTACCGTATGCATTTCTGCCTCATTATGCAAACGAGGAGGGCTGCCTTCTTGCTCCAGCTCCTCTGCTATTGGTCAACAAACAAGAAGGAGCAGGATCCATGTGCAGATCGATTGTGCATGCCTGGGCCTTTGACTTCTGTTTAACAACCAACGTATTGTTATGGAGGGAGCGGAAAGACGGTCTGTGTCGGACTTGTTAAGGGAAGCTGCAAATAGATTGGATGAGTTGGAACGCAGTAAGTTTTCAGCTAGGTAGAGTTTTGTAATTTTGTGAAGAATAGAGTTTATTCATATTGTCATCTTATTAACATCTGCCGGTTCTACTCCACAAGCACAAGGACCCACCATAACACCAAGGATCAACACAAGTAAGTGTTTTTTTCCCTCCTTGTCTTTGTTTTACATGCAGAATAGTTATTGTTTTAATGTTTGTAAGTCAACAGCCAACGTGTGTGTTTTATAGTGTTTTTATAAGTTTTAATTCTTAAGTTGGGGATTTTACTTAGCTTACGCTCACCCATTGGCATACAATGATGAAACGTTCCCGATTTCATCGTTTGGGTTGCTTTGCTGAAGATGAGGACTCAAATAAAATATAAATGAAACTTTTCTTTAAAAAAGGCAAGATGAGTCGAGAGTACAACGGCTCCTGGTTGTATTTCAGAAATTTGGTTACCTTAATGAAACAGTTACAGCCACTGCTATAATGCAGTCCTGTGTGATGGACTTGAAATGTTCAGTCTGAACTGATAATGGTCTCATTTAAGTGGTATTATGACCGACCAAACAAACAAACAAGAAAAAAAAGGATTTCAGGCAACAACTTTAAATGAGCTTTAACACTTCCAAGGTGAATGTAGCCTTGTATATAAGTATAATTTGTGCATTTGTAGCTTTGACAAGATAAATCATTCACTGATGGTGAACAGAGATCTTAGAATTCAAAATCTGATGCATTTTAACCCATGTCCATGTAATCTTTTATTGCAGGGTTGGGTAGCTTAAAGATACACATTCAAATACTTGTAAGAGTTTACACATTTCTACTCTTGTACATATATGTCAATATATTCACAGTGCCAACAACACCTGGAATGTCAAATGTTGCAGGACGACATCCTGTTGATGGTAAGCTAATATATATGCTGATATATATTTTCTTGAGAAGACATGCAATTGTGGTGCTAGGTACATTTCACTATTTCCATCCCCAGTTGAAGTGTCAAGACTGTTTACAAGCAGATCAAGTAGAAGGCATCAAAGACGCAGCAATGCAGCTGTCAGCCTCGCCACATATACACACATTTTTTGTTGCCTTGGGCGAAAAGATTCAACATTTGTTCCGAGGCGACCAGAGAAGGAACGTCTCCAAAGGGCAGGACTAGGTGAGCGGCGCATATGTTTCCGAGGTATGTTATCTACGTTATTGTTGCTTGAACTATTTTGCTGCTCTAAGACAGTAGAAAAAAACGTATTTCCAAAATGTAATGTGTATAGTGTAACAACGTCCTGGTTCTGTCTCTCCAAAAAGCAAGACTGTATGGTAACACATACAATAATTTTTAGGAAAATTTTGGTGAAAACCTTCTGAAGCTCTTTCTGAATTATTTTGAAAATTTACTGCTTGTTCTCTCCTCCGTGAATCGCCACCTTATCGTGGTGGAGGGGTTTGTGTGCCCCAGTGATCCCAGGAGCTATGTTGTCCGGGGGCTTGTCCCCCAGGTAGGGTCTCCCATGGCAAACTGGTCCTGGGTGAGGGTCCAGACAAAGAGCGGTTCAGAAGACCCCTATGCTTGCAACAACGAGGGAACAGTTTACCCTGCCCGGGATAGGGTTACCGGGGCCCCACCCTGGAGCCAGGCCTGGGGAGGGAGCTCGAGGGAGAGCGTCTGGTGGCCGGGCATTAGCCCGTGGTGCTCGGCCGGGCGCAGCCCGAAGAGGTTACATGGGCCCGCCCTCCTGTAGGCCCACCACCCGCAGGAGGTGTCGTAGGGGTCGGGTGCAGTGTGTGTCGGGCGGTGGCCGAGGGCGGAGGCCCTGGCGGACCGATCCCCGGCTATCGAAACTGGCTATTGGGACATGGAATGTCACCTCTCTGGTGGGGAAGGAGCCTGAGCTAGTGCGTGAGGTTGAGAGATACCAGCTAGATATAGTTGGGCTCACCTCAACGCATGGCCTGGGCTCTGGAACCAGTCTCCTGGAGAAGGGCTGGACTCTGTTCCAGTCTGGAGTTGCCCTCGGTGAGAGGCGGCGAGCTGGGGTGGGTATTCTTGTATCCCCCCGGCTTGCTGCCTGTACGTCGGAGTTTACACCGGTGGACAAGAGGGTAGTTTCCCTGCGCCTTCGGGCTGGGGAACGGGTCCTGACTGTTGTTTGCGCTTATGCGCCGAATGACAGTTCAGAGTACCCACCCTTTTTGGAGTCGCTGGGCGGGGTGCTGGAAGGTGCTCCATCTGGGGACTCCATAGTCTTGCTGGGTGACTTCAACGCTCATGTGGGCAATGACAGTGAGACCTGGAGGGGCGTGATTGGGAGGAACGGCCTGCCCAATCTGAACCCGAATGGTGTTTTGTTATTGGACTTCTGTGCAAACCACAGTTTGTCCATAACGAACACCATGTTCGAACATAAGGATGTCCATAAGTGCACATGGCACCAGGACACCCTAGGTCGCAGGTCGATGATCGATTTTGTAATCGTATCATCAGATCTGCAGCCGTATGTTCTGGACACTCGGGTGAAGAGAGGAGCTGAGCTGTCAACTGATCACCACCTGGTGGTGAGTTGGATCAGGTGGCGGGGGAAGATGCTGGACAGACCTGGCACACCTAAACGTATTGTGAGGGTGTGCTGGGAACGCCTGGCAGAAGCCCCAGTCCGGGAGATCTTCAACTCCCACCTCCGGCAGAACTTCGACAGCATTCCGAGGGAGGTTGAGGACATTGAGTCCGAATGGACCATGTTCCGCACCTCCATTGTTGAGGCTGCTGCTCAGAGCTGTGGCTGCAAGGTGGTTGGTGCCTGTCGTGGTGGTAACCCCCGAACCAGATGGTGGTCACCGGAGGTGAAGGGAGCCATCAAGCTGAAGAAAGAGTCCTATCGGGCATGGTTAGCCTGTGGGACTCCGGAGGCAGCTGACAGGTATCGGCAGGCCAAGCGGAATGCAGCTCGGGCAGTGGCCGAAGCAAAAACTCGGGTGTGGGAGGAGTTCGGTGAGGCTATGGAAAAAGACTTTCGGACGGCATCGAAGCGATTCTGGCAAACCGTCAGGCGACTCAGGAGGGGAAAGCAGTGCTCCACTCACACGGTTTATAGTGCGGGTGGGGTGCTGCTGACTTCAAATGAGGCTATAGTCGGACGGTGGAAGGAATACTTCGAGGACCTCCTGAATCCCACTGACACGCCTTCTGTAGTGGAAGCAGAGTCTGGGGACGAGGGAGATGACTTGACCATCACTGGGGGTGAGGTCACTGAGGTAGTTAAACAACTCCTTGGTGGCAGGGCCCCTGGGGTGGACGAGATTCGCCCTGAGTTCCTGAAGGCTCTGGATGTTGTAGGGCTGTCTTGGTTGACACGCCTCTGCAACATCGCGTGGAGATCTGGGGCAGTGCCAATGGATTGGCAGACCGGGGTGGTGGTCCCCATCTTTAAGAAGGGAGACCAGAGGGTGTGCTCCAACTTTCGGGGGATCACACTCCTCAGCCTCCCCGGTAAGGTCTATGCCAGGGTGCTGGAAAGGAGGGTCCGTCCGTTAGTCGAACCTCGGATCCAGGAGGAACAATGCGGTTTTCGACCTGGTCGCGGAACGCTGGACCAGCTCTTTATCCTCTCAAGGATATTCGAGTGTGCGTGGGAGTTTGCCCAACCAGTCTACATGTGCTTTGTGGACTTGGAGAAGGCATTCGACCGTGTCCCTCGGGGTGTCCTTTGGGAGGTCCTGCGGGAGTATGGGGTGTCTGGCCCGTTGTTGCGGGCCATTCAGTCTTTGTACAACCGCAGTGAGAGCTTGGTCCGTATAGCCGGTAATAAGTCGGATTCGTTTCCTGTGGGTGTTGGACTCCGTCAGGGCTGCCCTTTGTCACCGATTCTGTTCATAATTTTTATGGACAGAATTTCTAGGCGTAGCCAGGTGGCGGAAGGCTTCTTCCTTGGTGGCCTCAGAGTCTCATCTCTGCTTTTTGCGGATGATGCGGTTCTGTTGGCTTCATCAGGGGGTGGCCTCCAGCTCGCAGCGGAACGATTCGCAGCCAAGTGTGAAGCGGCCGGCATGAGAATCAGCACCTCTAAGTCTGAGGCCATGGTCCTCAGCCGGAAAAAGGTGGAGTGCTCTCTCCGGCTCAGGAACGAGTTCCTACCCCAAGTGGAGGAGTTCAAGTATCTCGGGGTCTTGTTCACGAGTGATGGGAGAAGGGAGCGGGAGATCGACAGACGGATCGGGGCTGCCTCTGCAGTGATGCGGACGCTGCACCGGTCTGTCGTGGTGAAGAGGGAGCTTAGTGTAAAAGCGAAGCTCTCGATTTACCGGTCGATCTACGTTCCTACCCTCACCTATGGTCACGAGCTTTGGGTAGTGACCGAAAGAATAAGATCGCGAATACAAGCGGCAGAAATGAGTTTCCTTCGAAGGGTGGCTGGCCTCTCCCTTAGAGATAAGGTGAGGAGTGCGGCCATCCGGGAGGGGCTCAGAGTAGAGCCGCTGCTCCCCCACATCGAAAGGAGCCAGTTGAGGTGGCTCGGGCATCTGATTAGGATGCCTCCTGGCCGCCTCTTAGGTGAGGTGTTCCGGGCATGTCCCACCGGGAGGAGGCCCCGTGGTAGACCCAGGACATGCTGGAGGGATTATATCTCTCGGCTGGCCTGGGAACGCCTTGGGGTCCCCCCGGATGAGCTGGAGGAGGTGGCTGGGGAGAGGGAAGCCTGGGCTTCTTTGCTTAGGCTCCTGCCCCCGCGACCCGGCCCCGGATAAGCGGAAGAAAATGGATGGATGGATGGATGGATGGATACTGCTTGTTCTCTGTTTTTTTAGAGCAGCACAGTGTAGCTGTGCACTTCCACTGCAATGTGTTTTCTCTTTTTCCCCTCTGTGGGACAATAAAGGCTGTTTCTTCTTCTTCTTCTTCTTTCTTAAGCCACGTATTTTGAAATTTTAAAGAGACAGAGATAACATTTGTTCTCCTTGTTTTCAGTGGAATTCAAAGACTCCAGTGATAACAGAGTTTGGTGGTAAAGTGGTATTTCTTAATATTGTGTGTCTATTGTGTGTTTATTTTTCAGGTGACTTTCACAGCTGTGAGGAATTAACAGATTGTCTTTATCAAAACTTTCCAAAGTTGAGGACTGCAGGTGGCTATGAGTTGCTCAAAAGCTCTGGTAACACAAAGAGCCGCCAGCTCTCTGTTATACAGTGCCCAAATGAAGGGTACAGTGTGCAATATCTGAAGGAACCGAACACTATGATTCACCACTCTATAATTTACATCCGCCCTCTACAGTGCCATATGAGCTTGGAGCCGGTAAATATATCTGCTTTTAGCTAATCATTTGCTGTTATTTGCAACTGTGTTATATGTATGTAGAGAGAGAGAGATGTAAGTGTGTATATGTAGATTTGTTTTACTTCTTAAAACTGCTGTTTGTGTGCAGCTTCAGTCTTTATATATTTTTTGTACTTTTACACGTAGGAAGAAACTGAGGGACCTTCTAACACATATATTGGACCACTGACGCCATGTCTTCTTTGTGGAGAGGAATTTCCGTTTTCACAGATAATGCAACACAATCAGTCTTGTTCAAGGTACTGATCAAAATCTAAAGTTCTCATCTGTACACCTGGTTTTCTTTATAAATGCAAATGGACAAAATCTATGTAGTGCTTTTCCAGACATACTACCCACTTAAAGAACTTAACACTTCAGTCACATAAACTCATTCACAATCACATTCATATACCAATATGCAGATCGGTAGGCTTTAGTCCTTCCAGTGAAGTGATAAATAATTAACGGCGGAATCAGAACTGATGTTATTTGGGAAGGTGATAAGTCAAACTTGTATTTACGTATGGATGGTTAGTTAACTTGTATAATGCAAAGTTACATTCCATGGATAGTGTATAACTTCCCTATCCACAATAAGTTGTGCCTACAGCAAATCCATAGCTAATAATTTTTTTTAGATAGGTGGTACACATAATCTGAAGCCATCACATAAAACACATTGTTGAGAAAGACATACAGATGTAGCCACCGAAAGTTGCCGGCCGATCCGTGACGCAACCTTGGCCGGTCCTTGGCCGATCCGTGGCCGAACCTTGGCCTAAACGCGATCCCCCGCTAATGACGTAGGCATTCCGGCCACTGGTGGGAACGCCCCTAAGCAGCATTTGGGGAAAATGGTGGTAATGTCTTGTTTATCCACCAGGAGGAGCAGTAATAGTGGAAGCGCATTCATTTACAGTCCGCTGTATACTGTACCAAGGATCCTCACATCATTGAACTGTAAGCGGAACTGTCCATTAAAAACAATAGAAAGATGAGAGTAAAGCAGTCATTATAGTGGAGCAGTGAGTATTGTCTGGAGGGACGGGCTGGGCTTGAAGTTCAGCCCGGGACCTCGGACAGGCTGTGAGCGCTGCACCGCCAGCAAAACTGGGTAAAAAAATAAATAAAATAATTCTGGTCACCGTTTAGGTGTGCCAGGTCTGTCCAGCAACGTATTGTGAGGGTGCGCTGGGAACGCCTGGCAGAAGCCCCAGTCCGGGAGATCTTCAACTCCCACCTCCGGCAGAACTTCGACAGCATTCCGAGGGAGGCTGAGGACATTGAGTCCGAATGGACCATGTTCCGCACCTCCATTGTTGAGGCTGCTGCTCAGAGCTGTGGCTGCAAGGTGGTTGGTGCCTGTCGTGGTGGTAATCCCCGAACCAGATGGTGGTCACCGGAAGTGAAGGGAGCCATCAAGCTGAAGAAAGAGTCCTATCGGGCTTGGTTAGCCTGTGGGACTCCGGAGGCAGCTGACAGGTATCGGCAGGCCAAGCAGAATGCAGCTCGGGCAGTGGCCGAAGCAAAAACTCGGGTGTGGGAGGAGTTCGGTGAGGCTATGGAAAAAGACTTTCGGACGGCATCGAAGCGATTCTGGCAAACCGTCAGGCGACTCAGGAGGGGAAAGCAGTGCTTCACTCACACGGTTTACAGTGCGGGGGGGGTGCTGCTGACTTCAACTGAGGCTATAGTCGGACGGTGGAAGGAATACTTCGAGGACCTCCTGAATCCCACTGACACGCCTTCTGTAGTGGAAGCAGAGTCTGGGGATGAGGGGGATGACTTGACCATCACTGGGGGTGAGGTCACTGAGGTAGTTAAACAACTCCTTGGTGGCAGAGCCCCTGGGGTGGACGAGATTCGCCCTGAGTTCCTGAAGGCTCTGGATGTTGTAGGGCTGTCTTGGTTGACACGCCTCTGCAACATCGCGTGGAGATCTGGGGCAGTGCCATTGGATTGGCAGACCGGGGTGGTGGTCCCCATCTTTAAGAAGGGAGACCGGAGGGTGTGCTCCAACTTTCGGGGGATCACACTCCTCAGCCTCCCCGGTAATCTATGCAAGGGTGCTGGAAAGGAGGGTGCGTCCGTTAGTCGAACCTCGGATTCAGGAGGAACAATGCGGTTTTCGTCCTGGTCGTGGAACGCTGGACCAGCTCTTTATCCTCTCAAGGATATTCGAATGTGCGTGGGAGTTTGCCCAACCAGTCCACATGTGCTTTGTGGACTTGGAGAAGGCATTCGACCGTGTCCCTCGGGGTGTCCTTTGGGAGGTTCTGCGGGAGTATGGGGTGTCTGGCCCGTTGTTGCGGGCCATTCAGTCCTTGTACAACCACAGTGAGAGCTTGGTCCGTATAGCCGGTAATAAGTCGGATTTGTTTCCTGTGGGTGTTGGACTCCGTCAGGGCTGCCCTTTGTCACCGATTCTGTTCATAATCTTTATGGACAGAATTTCTAGGCGTAGCCAGGTGGCGGAAGGCTTCTTCCTTGGTGGCCTCAGAGTCTCATCTCTGCTTTTTGCAGATGATGCGGTTCTGTTGGCTTCATCAGGGGGGGGCCTCCAGCTCGCAGTGGAACGGTTCGCAGCCGAGTGTGAAGCAGCTGGCATGAGAATCAGCACCTCTAAGTCTGAGGCCATGGTCCTCAGCCGGAAAAGGGTGGAGTGCCCTCTCCGGCTCAGGAACGAGTTCTTGCCCCAAGTGGAGGAGTTCAAGTATCTCGGGGTCTTGTTCACGAGTGACGGGAGAAGGGAACGGGAGATCGACAGACGGATCGGGGCTGCTTCTGCAGTGATGCGGACGCTGCACCGGTCCGTCGTGGTGAAGAGGGAGCTTAGCGTAAAAGCGAAGCTCTCGATTTACCGGTCGATCTATGTTCCTACCCTCACCTATGGTCACGAGCTTTGGGTAGTGACCGAAAGAATAAGATCGCGAATACAAGCATCAGAAATGAGTTTCCTCCGAAGGGTGGCTGGCCTCTCCCTTAGAGATAGGGTGAGGAGTGCGGCCATCCGGGAGGGGCTCAGAGTAGAGCCGCTGCTCCTCCACATCGAAAGGAGCCAGTTGAGGTGGCTCGGGCATCTGATTAGGATGCCCCCTGGCCGCCTCCTGGGTGAGGTATTCCAGGCATGTCCCACCGGGAAGAGGCCCCGTGGTAGACCCAGGACACGCTGGAGAGATTATGTATCTCGGCTGGCCTGGGAACGCCTTGGGGTCCCTCCGGATGAGCTGGAGGGGGTGGCTGGGGAGAGGGAAGCCTGGGCTTCTCTGCTTAGGCTTCTGCCCCCGCGACCCGGCCCCGGATAAGCGGAAGAAAATGGATGGATGGATGGATGGATTCTGGTCACCAGCCGGTTTGGCCTGGGAATGACCTGGGAAGCCTAATCCTCTCATCAGTGTCACATTGTTCTTCCAAGTCTTCACAATGTTAAGCTTTTTGTTTGTTTATATTTTCCCTTTTATTTTATAATCAAAACTGCGACCAAAATGACTCCTTCTCAAACTAATAATACTGGCAGTCGTCACTGTATGCTGAGCTAGGGTTAGGGTTAGGGTTAGTAATTCAGACTAGATGTCATCCATATTACCTTTGCTGAATCTAACAAAGCATTCTTTGACTCTCCTCCACCTGCTTCATCAAACCTCAGCAGTAAACATATATGAAGGTAGCAGCTGACACAGTAACAGTGAGCGCAGCGCACTGTGCAGTCTAAACTCTGCTCTGATTAATTATATGAATGTACAGCGAGCCAATCAGGATTGTGAAACGTCAGCTGCAGAGCCCCCAGTCTCCATCATCAGATCAATGCCCGGTTCATTTTCCATTTTATAAACAATACTTTAGAGGTTTTCGTGAAGTCACACTGTGACAGTGACGTGCATTAGTGTGTGTGTCATCAGTGGCTATAAAAGGCCTTTTCTTAAAGGATAAAGTGGTGCTTAAGCCACAGTTACGGCGGAGCGGCGGCTCCTTGAAATGGAACGCAGCCTTCCTGCGGCAGACAGCTAGCAGCAGGAACCGGACGCGCCAGGTTAGCCTAAGAAGCTACTGAGGCGTCCATGACAACCACCATAGAAACAGCCTTTAAGACCGTTTTAAAAACATCCTCAGAGTTCAAACGAACAAAAATATATGATTTGAAACAGTTACAGCTGCAGAGCTGTGGCGGCATCTTTAAACATTTACATAGATGATCATGAATGATACGATGTAGCTAGCAGTGTAGCTAGCAGTGAATGAGGTGACGTCATTGTGTTCGCATTTCACAGCTGTCTGTCTCAGTCTGTTGTTGATATTATTCCAATTAACATGTGTTTACTTTCTCTGGACCATCTCAGGTCCACCGTTACAATTTCAGCCTACAAAGTGGAAAATAAACGTTTTGAAACAAAAGCTTGGGATATCATCAAACCAGAAAAATAGAACTCCTTTTTTTCTTTAATAACACACCTTAGCATGTAGTAATGTGACACGTTTCCAAACAACAATACATAAATTTTGTTCAATGTTTTGATTGTGGCAGTGAAAACACATGTTGCTGTGTGAGTGTGACTGGCAGCCTGTGCACTGAGACCATGAAGCCCACTTCTCTGAAGCAGCTTCTTCTTCTTCTTGGCATCAAAACAGAGGGAGAAATCTACCAAAAGGAGAAAGAACATCTGAGGTGAAACCAGTCAGGACAAATAATTAAATTAAATATAGTAGTTCAATACAGCGTCTCAGGTAGCTTTGTGTGGTACAACTGTTGATTTCAGCTCACTGCTCCTGTCTGTGGACCAGTGTTTTTTATGTTTGTAACCACTTAACTTCCACTCATCTATTTAACTCAGGGAGGAGAAATATCAGGTTGGTGCAGGCTGGTGAGTTTAGGAGGGAGGTGCGTTTGGTTCTCTGTTGTCATTATCTGAAAGATTTGGTTCACCCTGTGGCTGGGCTGTATCTGGGGTTACGTTGGACCTGTCACACTTAGCAAGTTTCTCAGGTTGGTGTTTATGGTTTAGATCTTCTAGTTCTGGAGCACCATCTGTGGCTGTGTAGGTGCTGTTGGTTTTTGCTGTTTCTCCAGATCTGCGTTGGAAATTAGGTTATTGATCTCAGTGCATTCCTAAACAGGCTGAACAAGGTTATATATCGTCATCCTCCTAAAAAAAATGGTCAAAGACATTTTTAAAATTTTATTTTTGTCTAAATTAAATTTTCAACATTCGGTTCAGTTTTTTGTGTTTTCTGAAAAGCCTGAAAAAATCAAGTAGACCATAATTTTGGGAGGGTGACGACATGTTTCATGGCTAAATAACATAACTGCTGCAGTCTGATGGTGTCAGCGAGATCTGAAGCAGTGGGTGACGAGGAAGAGGAGGAATACAACAATTTGAAGAGATCCCTCAGTCTACAGTCAGCACAACGGCTACATTAGTGGCTGTTTGAGTTTCCTTCCATCTGCTGTGAACCTGAAGCACGGAGAACAAAACATCTCTTCCAAATCTGAGATCTCAATTACAAATATGTTCTTATTAAAGGTGAAATATGTGTTGTGACCTGGCTTTTTATGCGACCCTGGGTCATCAGTGGTAGCCCATCCCACCCCACACCCATCCCCCACACATTCCGATCTACTGGCCCCGTGTACATAACAAAAGGTGGCCTAATGAGATGTAAACTGCCATTTAGCAGCGCTTGGTAGAAAAAGGAGTAGTGCTGGTAGTTCTAGTGGTCCAAGTTGTTCACCCACTCCTCCAACCTCCTACAACAGTCTCCTACAACCTTAGGGCTTGGTTTGTGGCCTGAACTTGAGTTCAAGCTTCTCCAAACTCCACTGATGTTGCTCTGCTGCAGCTGGTCCTCCATCTTCTTTCTGTAGGTGTTTTTTCCATCCCTGATTTTCCTTCTGAGATCCTTCTGCACAGCTCTCAGCTCCTCCTTATTTCCTGATCTAAAGGCTCTCTTCTTCTCCTTCAGGAGAGCCTTTGTTTCAGAGCCACAGTTATGTATAACAAGTAATACTCAAGTGAATGTTAAACATGTATTAAAAGAAAAATGATTCAGCTCAGCTCACAAGAAACTGCTGGATACTATTCTGGAAATGCCTAATGAATACAAGGCCACTGTGAGCAATGACAAACCTTTAAACATGATAATCAAAAGTACACATTAAGTATCATTGCTCACCTTTATTTCTAAGAATGTAACTTCTCAAAATGATTGCATGCTGTCAGCAGGGGCGCGCACCAGCTATCACCGGGCCCCGCACCAGCTACCACCGGGCCCCGCGGCAGCTACCACCAGGCCCGCGGCAGCTACCACCAGCCCCGCGACAGCTACCACCAGGCTCCGCGGCAGCTAACACCAGGGCGCGCACCAGCTACCATCAGGCCCCGCATCAGCTAACACCGGGCCTCGCATCAACTACTATCAAGCCCCGCGGCAGCTTCCACCAGCCCCGCAACGGCTACCACCAGGCTCCGCAGCAGCTACCACCAGGGTCTGCACCAGCTACCACCAGGCCCCACAGCAGCTAACACTGGGCCTCGAATCAACTACTAACAAGCCCACTTCAGCTACCGTCTGCCGTCCAAGTATGTGCTATCACTGCATTCCCGTTATCGCCGGGTCGGTCAGAAAGCACAGATCAATCTACAGGCATCAATATCATGCTAATCTCAGGCCGATAACACTGACCTCATCCACCACTACTACCCTTTCTGTGGGGCTATGGAATTGTCAATCAGCCGTGAACAAGGCGGACTTTATCTCAGCCCATGCCAACAATCTATCTCTACAAATACTGGCTCTGACTGAAACTTGGATCAAGCCTGAAAATACTGCTACTCCGGCAGCTCTCTCTAATACCCATTCTTTCAGCCACACATCTCGTCCATCCAGACGAGGCGGGGGGACAGGCTTGCTAATTGCTAATGGCTTACAATACACTACGTTACTATCGTCAACTACATATACCTCATTTGAATACCATGCCGTATTGGTTAGCGCTCCAGTTAAACTTGGTATTATTGTCGTCTATCGTCCTCCTGGAAATCTAGGTGAATTCATAAATGAACTAGACATGTTACTGTCCTCCATTCCGAAGAATGACTGTCCCATGCTCATTCTAGGTGACATGAACATTCACCTTGACAGCCCTGGCTCTACTGACTTTAAATCTCTTATGCACTCTTTTGATCTAGAGCTAGTCCCCAGTCCTCCAATTCATAAAGCCGGTAAAAACCTGGACTTAATTTTCACACGTCATTGTAATACAGAGTCACTAAAGGTCACTCCGCTTCATCTCTCAGATCACTTTTTTATTCAGTTTAGTATCCGCATTTCAAGAAAACCTACTGCTGTTCCAGCTATGGTCACTTTCCGTCATAATCTCAGAAACCTCTCTGTAGATCAGTACTCATCACTAGTTGCCACTAATATGCCTTCATTAGACTCATTCTCCTCTCTCAGCATGAACACTGCCACAGATACACTCTGCTCCACACTGAGCTCCTGTTTGGACAGCTTCTGTCCCTTGAGATCTCGTATCATCCACACTAGCAAGCCACAGCCATGGCTCAAAACGAGTCCCTCCAGAAGCTGCGTTCCAAACTCCGGGCTGCTGAAAGGAAATGGCATAAAAAGGGCATCATGTCTGACTTATCTAACTATCAGCTTCTTTTGGCTTCCTTCTCAGAACGCCTTACAATTGCCAAAACTGAATTTAACAAGGAGAAATTCAACTCACTGACAGATTCTCGAACACTATTCACAGCATTCAAATCGCTGTTGAATCCTCCACCTCCTCCACTGCCTACATGTCTTACAGCTGATAAGTTCGCCTCCTTCTTCTCTGGGAAGGTGGCGGCCATCAGCAGTCAGTTCACAGATCTACCTATTGTCTCTGCTCCTCCGTCTTCATCATTCAAGGACAGTACATTCACTTCATTTACTCCTCTCTCTGAGAAGGAAGCACAGGCCCTTCTACATGTAGTTGACCTACTACATGTCCTCTGGATCCGATTCCCACTGACCTTCTACAAAACCATCGCACCTACAATTATTCCAGTCATCACACACGTAATTAATACTTCCCTATCCACCGGTGAATTTCCGCTTACTTTCAAACAGGCCCAGGTGACACCTCTACTCAAAAAACCTTCTCTTGACCCTGCCCTGGTTGAAAACTATCGACCGGTTTCGTTACTACCTTTCCTTTCTAAATGCATAGAAAGGGCCGTGTACAATCAGATCTTAGGCTTTTTCTCCCAGAACAACCACCTTGACCAAAACCAATCCGGTTTTAAAAAGGGACAATCCACGGAGACGGTGCTGCTGTCTGTGACTGAGCCTTAAAAACTGCCAGAGCTGCTGGACAGTCCACAGCCCTCATTCTGCTGGACTTATCAGCAGCCTTTGATACAGTCGATCATGACGGACTCCTAACTACACTCTCCAATATGGGCATCTCTGATACACCACTATCATGGTTCAGGTCTTACCTTACTGAACGCTCCTTCAAAGTGTCATGGCTAGGACAGTTGTCTTCATCATGTCACTGTCCACTGGAGTGCCTCAAGGCTCAGTACTGGGACCTCTCCTCTTTTCCATCTATACTTCCTCCTTGGGCCCGGTTATTTCCTCTCATGGGTTCTCCTACCATTGCTTTGCCGATGATACTCAGCTCTACTTATCATTCCCGCCAGATGACTCTACAATCTCAGCACGGATATCTCATTGTCTCTCAGATATATCCTCATGGATGAAGCACATCATCTTCAACTTAATCTCTCTAAGACAGAACTACTGGTGTTTCTGCAAATCAGTCGGTCCAAACGCAATGTTCTCCCTAACAACCAATGCATTCCTCAATCACTTTCTACCGGCGAAGGTTGCCAGGAATCTGGGAGATCATGTTTACGACCAGTTAACATGTACACACAAGTGGCCTCTGTTGCTCGATCCGGTCCTTCCGCTCGATATAACATCAGACAAATTAGAAACCGTTTCTTCTACCAACTGCCTGCTCAGCTCTTGGTGCAGGACTTGGTCCATCTCACGCCCCTTGATTACTGTAATGGCCAGTCCTAACGGGCTTCCAGCCTGCTCTATGAAGCCATTACAGATGATCCAGAATGCCAGTCACAACGTCTGGTCTTCATCTTCCGAAACGGGCACGTCACCCCACTGCGCACTGAACTTATGGCTTCCGGGTTGCTGCGCGCATCAAGTATAAAGCCTGCACACTGGCCTATAAGGTGCTGACAGAACAGGCGCCCTACTACTTACACCTCCTCCTAAAGGCCTATGTTCCATCTCGGCCTTGCGCTCTCCACGATCCGCCTTGCTTTACACCCGGCATCCACAGAAGCAATCCAGACTGTTCTGCACATAGTTTCCCAGATGGTGGAACAAGCTGCCTACCTCCACCAGAGCATATGAGTCCCTCGCTGTTTTTTAAAAAACTTCCTAAAAACTGCACTCTTTGTGAATACCTACCTCTGCACGAAGACAATCACTTTTGATGTGAATTTAGACTAATCGTTATTGTCCATTGTTTTAATGTTAATTTTTTATGTTTTTTATTGTGTCCATGCTTTTATATATGCCATCAATCATTGTAAGTTCCGCTTTGGATAAGGCGGCTGCTAAATGTAATAAAGTAAAGTAAGTAAAGTAAAGCCTCTCATGGGGAAGTTCGGATTTGAGGTTGGAGAAGAAGCTTTCCACACCTTTGGATTCCAATTTCAGTCTGAAAGAGCAAAGACACAAACTACAATGATGTATTGAACTGGACATGTTGATGTTCGGCAGCACAAAACAGGTTTTACAACCTGTAGCTTGATATAGCCTGAGTAGGAAAGATGAACCTCCTCTTCCACAAAAAAAAAAAAAAAGATTTAGTGGTTTCTTTGTTGCTGTTCTCAAATCTGATGCTCCCCTCCACGGATAAAACAACCACAATGTAAAACATATCAATGAATCAGTAACAAAATTAATGGTGTTAAAGTAAGTAGGCGATGCTGTCTAGATTAGTGACTCCAAAGCATGCTGATCAACAACCTGAGTGGAGTCTGGGTTGTTTAAAGAGCTGAGGACAGTGAATCATCCCTCTCACTGACGAGGATGCCCAGAGTCCTGGGAAAGCTTCTCCTTGATGGGAAGGAAGACACTGTAAGGTTCAGCTCAATTCTCAGGTGCTGGCAGGTTTTCATGGATCTCAGGTGGTCACACAGGATGATATGCAGAAGCCAGAACGTTGATCAATTCATTTCAGTTTATGTGTATAGCGCCAAATCAAACAGTCACCTCAGGTGGATTTCCACACAGAAGAGCTTGAAGGCTCCTGGCCCCCATTCTACTCTTAAGTATCTCCGAGGAACCACAAGCAAGCAGCAGTCGGAATATAAACAGACCGGCTCTTTGCTTAATAGTGAAAGAAGAAACCATGCTATATAAGGTTTGTTTTACAGTGAAATATAACGCATCACGGGAACCTCCCCAGCAGCCTAGGCCTATAGCACAGCATAACGAAGAGAGCTTCAGGGTCACCTGATCCAGCACTGTGTTCAGACCCAGTAATCATTTTATTTTACATTGGTGATAACCCTGGGTCCAGTTCAGTGCAGAGTAATGAAGCCTGTAACTCGCCGATACTGAATTGGATGCACTGAAGCTCATCAGGATATTTAGGTGGAATCGTGGCTGAACTAATCAGGTTACTTAACTAGTAAGTCCAGAAGCTCATATTTCTTCATAACAGTGTTTAAATAGTGGACTCTTTCCTACGATAGCCGCTAACATTTGCACAGAAAATTTAAGCTACCGCCGCAAAGAACGCAAACCCGCAATATCTATCTACAAATGCATCTCAGAGTTGGCGCTAATCTCTTACACCACATTAATCTAATTTCAAGCAAGTGCTTTATGTGAACGCACTGCCTTAATAATATCACTATATAAACGCTTACATTGAAATCCTCTTCCTAAACACTGCAGCATCCGCCGGAAGTCGCGAGTCATGGCTTTCTGTAGTCCTTTCGTCTGTAGTCCTTCTCTGTCAGTTGATCCGCCGTTAAACATACCTACCTTCGCGACTGACTA
>CM024194.1:60085126-60132624 GCA_013435755.1 Amphilophus citrinellus | reverse complement strand
GCTGCCTGCTCAGGGGCTGTGGCTGCGTTGGTTGAGGTGCCTGGTCGTGGTGGTACAACCCCGAAACCATATGTGGTCACCGAGGTGAAGGGAGCATCAAGCTGAAGAAAGAGTCCTATCGGCATGGTTAGCCTGGGACTCATCCGGAGGCAGCTTACAGTATCTGCAGGCCAGCTGAATGCAGCTCGTGTCAGTGTCCTAAGCCAAAAACTCGGTGTGGAGGAGTTTCGGTTAGGCTAGGAAAAAGGACTTTCGGACGGCATCGAAGAGATTCTGGCAAAACCGTCAGCGACTCAGGAGGGGAAGCATGCTCCACTCACAGCGGTTTTATAGTCGGGTGTGTGCTGCCTGACTTCAAATGGGGCATATTCGGACGTAATGGAAGTAATACTTCGAGGACCTCCTTAATCCCACTGACAACGCCTCTGTAGTGGAAGCAGAGTCCTGGGCGAGGGAGAAGGACTTGACCAGCATGGGGTGAGGTTAATACTGATGTAGTTAAACAACGCCCTTGGTGGCAGGGCCCATGGGGTGACAGAATTCGCCTAGTTCCTGAAGGCACTGGAGGGTGGACAGGCTGTCTGGTTGACCCCCTCGCAACACGCGTGGAGATCTGGGCATGCCATGGATGGGCAACCGGGGGGGGGTCCCCAGCTTTAAGAAGGGAGACAGAGGGTGTGCCCAACTTCGGGGATCACAACCCTCAGCCTCCCCCGTAAGTCTATGCCAGGTGCTGGAAAGGGGGTCCGTCCGGTATCAACCTCGGTCCAGGGGAAAAATGCGGTTCGACCTCGCGGAACGCTGGACCAGCTCTTTATCCTCTCAAGGATATCGAGTGTGCGTGGGAGTTTGGCCCAACCAGTCTACATGTGCTTTGTGGACTTGGAGAAGGCATTCGACCGTGTCCCTCGGGGTGTCCTTTGGGAGGTCCTGCGGGAGTATGGGGTGTCTGGCCCGTTGTTGCGGGCCATTCAGTCTTTGTACAACCGCAGTAGAGCTTGGTCCGTATAGCCGGTAATAAGTCGGATTCGTTTCCTGTGGGTGTTGGACTCCGTCAGGGCTGCCCTTTGTCACCGATTCTGTTCATAATTTTTATGGACAGAATTTCTAGGCGTAGCCATGTGGCGGAAGGCTTCTTCCTTGGTGGCCTCAGAGTCTCATCTCTGCTTTTGCGGATGATGCGGTTCTGTTGGCTTCATCAGGGGTGGCCTCCAGCTCGCAGCGGAACGATTCGCAGCCAAGTGTGAAGCGGCCGGCATGAGAATCAGCACCTCTAAGTCTGAGGCCAATGGTCCTCAGCCGGAAAAAGTGGAGTGCTCTCTCCGGCTCAGGAACGAGTTCCTACCCCAAGTGGAGGAGTTCAAGTATCTCGGGGTCTTGTTCACGAGTGATGGGAGAAGGGAGCGGGAGATCGACAGACGGATCGGGGGCTGCCTCTGCAGTGATGCGGACGCTGCAACCGGTCTGTCGTGGTGAAGAGGGAGCTTAGTGTAAAAGCGAAGCTCTCGATTTACCGGTCGATCTACGTTCCTACCCTCACCTATGGTCACGAGCTTTGGGTAGTGACCGAAAGAATAAGATCGCGAATACAAGCGGCAAGAAATGAGTTTCCTTCGAAGGGTGGCTGGCTCTCCCTTAGAGATAAGGTGAGGAGTGCGGCCATCCGGAGGGGCTCAGAGTAGAGCCGCTGCTCCCCCACATCGAAAGGAGCCAGTTGAGGTGGCTCGGGCATCTGATAGGATCCTCCTGGCCGCCTCTTAGGTGAGGTGTTCCGGGCATGTCCCACCGGGAGGAGGCCCCGTGGTAGACCCAGGACATGCTGAGGGATTATATCTCTCGGCTGGGCCTGGGAACGCCTTGGGGTCCCCCCGGATGAGCTGGAGGAGGTGGCTGGGAGAGGGAGCCTGGGCTTCTTTGCTTAGGCTCCTGCCCCCGCGACCCGGCCCCGGATAAGCGGAAGAAAATGGATGGATGGATGGATGGATGGATACTGCTTGTTCTCTGTTTTTTTAGAGCAGCACAGTGTAGCTGTGCACTTCCACTGCAATGTGTTTTCTCTTTTTCCCCTCTGTGGGACAATAAAGGCTGTTTCTTCTTCTTCTTCTTCTTCTTCTTCTTAAGCCACGTATTTTGAAATTTTAAAGAGACAGAGATAACATTTGTTCTCCTTGTTTTCAGTGGAATTCAAAGACTCCAGTGATAACAGAGTTTGGTGGTAAAGTGGTATTTCTTAATATTGTGTGTCTATTGTGTGTTTATTTTTCAGGTGACTTTCACAGCTGTGAGGAATTAACAGATGTCTTTATCAAAACTTTCCAAAGTTGAGGACTGCAGGTGGCTATGAGTTTGCTCAAAGCTCTGGTAACACAAAGAGCCGCCAGCTCTCTGTTATACAGTGCCCAAATGAAGGGTACAGTGTGCAATATCTGAAGGAACCGAACACTATGATTCACCACTCTATAATTACATCCGCCCTCTACAGTGCCATATGAGCTTGGAGCCGGTAAATATATCTGCTTTAGCTAATCATTTGCTGTTATTTGCAACTGTGTTATATGTATGTAGAGAGAGAGAGATGTAAGTGTGTATATGTAGATTGTTTTACTTCTTAAAACTGCTGTTTGTGTGCAGCTTCAGTCTTTATATATTTTTTGTACTTTTACACGTAGGAAGAAACTGAGGGACCTTCTAACACATATATTGGACCACTGACGCCATGTCTTCTTTGTGGAGAGGAATTTCCGTTTTCACAGATAATGCAACACAATCAGTCTTGTTCAAGGTACTGATCAAAATCTAAAGTTCTCATCTGTACACCTGGTTTTCTTTATAAATGCAAATGGACAAAATCTATGTAGTGCTTTTCCAGACATACTACCCACTTAAAGAACTTAACACTTCAGTCACATAAACTCATTCACAATCACATTCATATACCAATATGCAGATCGGTAGGCTTTAGTCCTTCCAGTGAAGTGATAAATAATTAACGGCGGAATCAGAACTGATGTTATTTGGGAAGGGTGATAAGTCAAACTTGTATTTACGTATGGATGGTTAGTTAACTTGTATAATGCAAAGTTACATTCCATGGATAGTGTATAACTTCCCTATCCACAATAAGTTGTGCCTACAGCAAATCCATAGCTAATAATTTTTTTTAGATAGGTGGTACACATAATCTGAAGCCATCACATAAAACACATTGTTGAGAAAGACATACAGATGTAGCCACCGAAAGTTGCCGGCCGATCCGTGACGCAACCTTGGCCGGTCCTTGGCCGATCCGTGGCCGAACCTTGGCCTAAACGCGATCCCCCGCTAATGACGTAGGCATTCCGGCCACTGGTGGAACGCCCCTAAGCAGCATTTGGGGAAAATGGTGGTAATGTCTTGTTTATCCACCAGGAGGAGCAGTAATAGTGGAAGCGCATTCATTTACAGTCCGCTGTATACTGTACCAAGGATCCTCACATCATTGAACTGTAAGCGGAACTGTCCATTAAAAAACAATAGAAAGATAGAGTAAAGCAGTCATTATAGTGGAGCAGTGAGTATTGTCTGGAGGGACGGGCTGGGCTTGAAGTTCAGCCCGGGACCTCGGACAGGCTGTGAGCGCTGCACCGCCAGCAAAACTGGGTAAAAAAATAAATAAAATAATTCTGGTCACCGTTTAGGTGTGCCAGGTCTGTCCAGCAACGTATTGTGAGGGTGCGCTGGGAACGCCTGGCAGAAGCCCCAGTCCGGGAGATCTTCAACTCCCACCTCCGGCAGAACTTCGACAGCATTCCGAGGGAGGCTGAGGACATTGAGTCCGAATGGACCATGTTCCGCACCTCCATTGTTGAGGCTGCTGCTCAGAGCTGTGGCTGCAAGGTGGTTGGTGCCTGTCGTGGTGGTAATCCCCGAACCAGATGGTGGTCACCGGAAGTGAAGGGAGCCATCAAGCTGAAGAAAGAGTCCTATCGGGCTTGGTTAGCCTGTGGGACTCCGGAGGCAGCTGACAGGTATCGGCAGGCCAAGCAGAATGCAGCTCGGGCAGTGGCCGAAGCAAAAACTCGGGTGTGGGAGGAGTTCGGTGAGGCTATGGAAAAAGACTTTCGGACGGCATCGAAGCGATTCTGGCAAACCGTCAGGCGACTCAGGAGGGGAAAGCAGTGCTTCACTCACACGGTTTACAGTGCGGGGGGGGTGCTGCTGACTTCAACTGAGGCTATAGTCGGACGGTGGAAGGAATACTTCGAGGACCTCCTGAATCCCACTGACACGCTTCTGTAGTGGAAGCAGAGTCTGGGGATGAGGGGGATGACTTGACCATCACTGGGGGTGAGGTCACTGAGGTAGTTAAACAACTCCTTGGTGGCAGAGCCCCTGGGGTGGACGAGATTCGCCCTGAGTTCCTGAAGGCTCTGGATGTTGTAGGGCTGTCTTGGTTGACACGCCTCTGCAACATCGCGTGGAGATCTGGGGCAGTGCCATTGGATTGGCAGACCGGGGTGGTGGTCCCCATCTTTAAGAAGGGAGACCGGAGGGTGTGCTCCAACTTTCGGGGGATCACACTCCTCAGCCTCCCCGGTAAGGTCTATGCAAGGGTGCTGGAAAGGAGGGTGCGTCCGTTAGTCGAACCTCGGATTCAGGAGGAACAATGCGGTTTTCGTCCTGGTCGTGGAACGCTGGACCAGCTCTTTATCCTCTCAAGGATATTCGAATGTGCGTGGGAGTTTGCCCAACCAGTCCACATGTGCTTTGTGGACTTGGAGAAGGCATTCGACCGTGTCCCTCGGGGTGTCCTTTGGGAGGTTCTGCGGGAGTATGGGGTGTCTGGCCCGTTGTTGCGGGCCATTCAGTCCTTGTACAACCACAGTGAGAGCTTGGTCCGTATAGCCGGTAATAAGTCGGATTTGTTTCCTGTGGGTGTTGGACTCCGTCAGGGCTGCCCTTTGTCACCGATTCTGTTCATAATCTTTATGGACAGAATTTCTAGGCGTAGCCAGGTGGCGGAAGGCTTCTTCCTTGGTGGCCTCAGAGTCTCATCTCTGCTTTTTGCAGATGATGCGGTTCTGTTGGCTTCATCAGGGGGGGGCCTCCAGCTCGCAGTGGAACGGTTCGCAGCCGAGTGTGAAGCAGCTGGCATGAGAATCAGCACCTCTAAGTCTGAGGCCATGGTCCTCAGCCGGAAAAGGGTGGAGTGCCCTCTCCGGCTCAGGAACGAGTTCTTGCCCCAAGTGGAGGAGTTCAAGTATCTCGGGGTCTTGTTCACGAGTGACGGGAGAAGGGAACGGGAGATCGACAGACGGATCGGGGCTGCTTCTGCAGTGATGCGGACGCTGCACCGGTCCGTCGTGGTGAAGAGGGAGCTTAGCGTAAAAGCGAAGCTCTCGATTTACCGGTCGATCTATGTTCCTACCCTCACCTATGGTCACGAGCTTTGGGTAGTGACCGAAAGAATAAGATCGCGAATACAAGCATCAGAAATGAGTTTCCTCCGAAGGGTGGCTGGCCTCTCCCTTAGAGATAGGGTGAGGAGTGCGGCCATCCGGGAGGGGCTCAGAGTAGAGCCGCTGCTCCTCCACATCGAAAGGAGCCAGTTGAGGTGGCTCGGGCATCTGATTAGGATGCCCCCTGGCCGCCTCCTGGGTGAGGTATTCCAGGCATGTCCCACCGGGAAGAGGCCCCGTGGTAGACCCAGGACACGCTGGAGAGATTATGTATCTCGGCTGGCCTGGGAACGCCTTGGGGTCCCTCCGGATGAGCTGGAGGGGGTGGCTGGGGAGAGGGAAGCCTGGGCTTCTCTGCTTAGGCTTCTGCCCCCGCGACCCGGCCCCGGATAAGCGGAAGAAAATGGATGGATGGATGGATGGATTCTGGTCACCAGCCGGTTTGGCCTGGGAATGACCTGGGAAGCCTAATCCTCTCATCAGTGTCACATTGTTCTTCCAAGTCTTCACAATGTTAAGCTTTTTGTTTGTTTATATTTTCCCTTTTATTTTATAATCAAAACTGCGACCAAAATGACTCCTTCTCAAACTAATAATACTGGCAGTCGTCACTGTATGCTGAGCTAGGGTTAGGGTTAGGGTTAGTAATTCAGACTAGATGTCATCCATATTACCTTTGCTGAATCTAACAAAGCATTCTTTGACTCTCCTCCACCTGCTTCATCAAACCTCAGCAGTAAACATATATGAAGGTAGCAGCTGACACAGTAACAGTGAGCGCAGCGCACTGTGCAGTCTAAACTCTGCTCTGATTAATTATATGAATGTACAGCGAGCCAATCAGGATTGTGAAACGTCAGCTGCAGAGCCCCCAGTCTCCATCATCAGATCAATGCCCGGTTCATTTTCCATTTTATAAACAATACTTTAGAGGTTTTCGTGAAGTCACACTGTGACAGTGACGTGCATTAGTGTGTGTGTCATCAGTGGCTATAAAAGGCCTTTTCTTAAAGGATAAAGTGGTGCTTAAGCCACAGTTACGGCGGAGCGGCGGCTCCTTGAAATGGAACGCAGCCTTCCTGCGGCAGACAGCTAGCAGCAGGAACCGGACGCGCCAGGTTAGCCTAAGAAGCTACTGAGGCGTCCATGACAACCACCATAGAAACAGCCTTTTAAGACCGTTTTAAAAACATCCTCAGAGTTCAAACGAACAAAAATATATGATTTGAAACAGTTACAGCTGCAGAGCTGTGGCGGCATCTTTAAACATTTACATAGATGATCATGAATGATACGATGTAGCTAGCAGTGTAGCTAGCAGTGAATGAGGTGACGTCATTGTGTTCGCATTTCACAGCTGTCTGTCTCAGTCTGTTGTTGATATTATTCCAATTAACATGTGTTTACTTTCTCTGGACCATCTCAGGTCCACCGTTACAATTTCAGCCTACAAAGTGGAAAATAAACGTTTTGAAACAAAAGCTTGGGATATCATCAAACCAGAAAAATAGAACTCCTTTTTTTCTTTAATAACACACCTTAGCATGTAGTAATGTGACACGTTTCCAAACAACAATACATAAATTTTGTTCAATGTTTTGATTGTGGCAGTGAAAACACATGTTGCTGTGTGAGTGTGACTGGCAGCCTGTGCACTGAGACCATGAAGCCCACTTCTCTGAAGCAGCTTCTTCTTCTTCTTGGCATCAAAACAGAGGGAGAAATCTACCAAAAGGAGAAAGAACATCTGAGGTGAAACCAGTCAGGACAAATAATTAAATTAAATATAGTAGTTCAATACAGCGTCTCAGGTAGCTTTGTGTGGTACAACTGTTGATTTCAGCTCACTGCTCCTGTCTGTGGACCAGTGTTTTTTATGTTTGTAACCACTTAACTTCCACTCATCTATTTAACTCAGGGAGGAGAAATATCAGGTTGGTGCAGGCTGGTGAGTTTAGGAGGGAGGTGCGTTTGGTTCTCTGTTGTCATTATCTGAAAGATTTGGTTCACCCTGTGGCTGGGCTGTATCTGGGGTTACGTTGGACCTGTCACACTTAGCAAGTTTCTCAGGTTGGTGTTTATGGTTTAGATCTTCTAGTTCTGGAGCACCATCTGTGGCTGTGTAGGTGCTGTTGGTTTTTGCTGTTTCTCCAGATCTGCGTTGGAAATTAGGTTATTGATCTCAGTGCATTCCTAAACAGGCTGAACAAGGTTATATATCGTCATCCTCCTAAAAAAAATGGTCAAAGACATTTTTAAAATTTTATTTTTGTCTAAATTAAATTTTCAACATTCGGTTCAGTTTTTTGTGTTTTCTGAAAAGCCTGAAAAAATCAAGTAGACCATAATTTTGGGAGGGTGACGACATGTTTCATGGCTAAATAACATAACTGCTGCAGTCTGATGGTGTCAGCGAGATCTGAAGCAGTGGGTGACGAGGAAGAGGAGGAATACAACAATTTGAAGAGATCCCTCAGTCTACAGTCAGCACAACGGCTACATTAGTGGCTGTTTGAGTTTCCTTCCATCTGCTGTGAACCTGAAGCACGGAGAACACAAAACATCTCTTCCAAATCTGAGATCTCAATTACAAATATGTTCTTATTAAAGGTGAAATATGTGTTGTGACCTGGCTTTTTATGCGACCCTGGGTCATCAGTGGTAGCCCATCCCCACCCCCACACCCATCCCCCACACATTCCGATCTACTGGCCCCGTGTACATAACAAAAGGTGGCCTAATGAGATGTAAACTGCCATTTAGCAGCGCTTGGTAGAAAAAGGAGTAGTGCTGGTAGTTCTAGTGGTCCAAGTTGTTCACCCACTCCTCCAACCTCCTACAACAGTCTCCTACAACCTTAGGGCTTGGTTTGTGGCCTGAACTTGAGTTCAAGCTTCTCCAAACTCCACTGATGTTGCTCTGCTGCAGCTGGTCCTCCATCTTCTTTCTGTAGGTGTTTTTTCCATCCCTGATTTTCCTTCTGAGATCCTTCTGCACAGCTCTCAGCTCCTCCTTATTTCCTGATCTAAAGGCTCTCTTCTTCTCCTTCAGGAGAGCCTTTGTTTCAGAGCCACAGTTATGTATAACAAGTAATACTCAAGTGAATGTTAAACATGTATTAAAAGAAAATGATTCAGCTCAGCTCACAAGAAACTGCTGGATACTATTCTGGAAATGCCTAATGAATACAAGGCCACTGTGAGCAATGACAAACCTTTAAACATGATAATCAAAAAGTACACATTAAGTATCATTGCTCACCTTTATTTCTAAGAATGTAACTTCTCAAAATGATTGCATGCTGTCAGCAGGGGCGCGCACCAGCTATCACCGGGCCCCGCACCAGCTACCACCGGGCCCCGCGGCAGCTACCACCAGGCCCCGCGGCAGCTACCACCAGCCCCGCGACAGCTACCACCAGGCTCCGCGGCAGCTAACACCAGGGCGCGCACCAGCTACCATCAGGCCCCGCATCAGCTAACACCGGGCCTCGCATCAACTACTATCAAGCCCCGCGGCAGCTTCCACCAGCCCCGCAACGGCTACCACCAGGCTCCGCAGCAGCTACCACCAGGGTCTGCACCAGCTACCACCAGGCCCCACAGCAGCTAACACTGGGCCTCGAATCAACTACTAACAAGCCCACTTCAGCTACCGTCTGCCGTCCAAGTATGTGCTATCACTGCATTCCCGTTATCGCCGGGTCGGTCAGAAAGCACAGATCAATCTACAGGCATCAATATCATGCTAATCTCAGGCCGATAACACTGACCTCATCCACCACTACTACCCTTTCTGTGGGGCTATGGAATTGTCAATCAGCCGTGAACAAGGCGGACTTTATCTCAGCCCATGCCAACAATCTATCTCTACAAATACTGGCTCTGACTGAAACTTGGATCAAGCCTGAAAATACTGCTACTCCGGCAGCTCTCTCTAATACCCATTCTTTCAGCCACACATCTCGTCCATCCAGACGAGGCGGGGGGACAGGCTTGCTAATTGCTAATGGCTTACAATACACTACGTTACTATCGTCAACTACATATACCTCATTTGAATACCATGCCGTATTGGTTAGCGCTCCAGTTAAACTTGGTATTATTGTCGTCTATCGTCCTCCTGGAAATCTAGGTGAATTCATAAATGAACTAGACATGTTACTGTCCTCCATTCCGAAGAATGACTGTCCCATGCTCATTCTAGGTGACATGAACATTCACCTTGACAGCCCTGGCTCTACTGACTTTAAATCTCTTATGCACTCTTTTGATCTAGAGCTAGTCCCCAGTCCTCCAATTCATAAAGCCGGTAAAAACCTGGACTTAATTTTCACACGTCATTGTAATACAGAGTCACTAAAGGTCACTCCGCTTCATCTCTCAGATCACTTTTTTATTCAGTTTAGTATCCGCATTTCAAGAAAACCTACTGCTGTTCCAGCTATGGTCACTTTCCGTCATAATCTCAGAAACCTCTCTGTAGATCAGTACTCATCACTAGTTGCCACTAATATGCCTTCATTAGACTCATTCTCCTCTCTCAGCATGAACACTGCCACAGATACACTCTGCTCCACACTGAGCTCCTGTTTGGACAGCTTCTGTCCCTTGAGATCTCGTATCATCCACACTAGCAAGCCACAGCCATGGCTCAAAAACGAGTCCCTCCAGAAGCTGCGTTCCAAACTCCGGGCTGCTGAAAGGAAATGGCATAAAAAGGGCATCATGTCTGACTTATCTAACTATCAGCTTCTTTTGGCTTCCTTCTCAGAACGCCTTACAATTGCCAAAACTGAATTTAACAAGGAGAAATTCAACTCACTGACAGATTCTCGAACACTATTCACAGCATTCAAATCGCTGTTGAATCCTCCACCTCCTCCACTGCCTACATGTCTTACAGCTGATAAGTTCGCCTCCTTCTTCTCTGGGAAGGTGGCGGCCATCAGCAGTCAGTTCACAGATCTACCTATTGTCTCTGCTCCTCCGTCTTCATCATTCAAGGACAGTACATTCACTTCATTTACTCCTCTCTCTGAGAAGGAAGCACAGGCCCTTCTAACATGTAGTTGACCTACTACATGTCCTCTGGATCCGATTCCCACTGACCTTCTACAAACCATCGCACCTACAATTATTCCAGTCATCACACACGTAATTAATACTTCCCTATCCACCGGTGAATTTCCGCTTACTTTCAAACAGGCCCAGGTGACACCTCTACTCAAAAAACCTTCTCTTGACCCTGCCCTGGTTGAAAACTATCGACCGGTTTCGTTACTACCTTTCCTTTCTAAATGCATAGAAAGGGCCGTGTACAATCAGATCTTAGGCTTTTTCTCCCAGAACAACCACCTTGACCAAAACCAATCCGGTTTTAAAAAGGGACAATCCACGGAGACGGTGCTGCTGTCTGTGACTGAAGCCTTAAAAACTGCCAGAGCTGCTGGACAGTCCACAGCCCTCATTCTGCTGGACTTATCAGCAGCCTTTGATACAGTCGATCATGACGGACTCCTAACTACACTCTCCAATATGGGCATCTCTGATACACCACTATCATGGTTCAGGTCTTACCTTACTGAACGCTCCTTCAAAGTGTCATGGCTAGGACAGTTGTCTTCATCATGTCCACTGTCCACTGGAGTGCCTCAAGGCTCAGTACTGGGACCTCTCCTCTTTTCCATCTATACTTCCTCCTTGGGCCCGGTTATTTCCTCTCATGGGTTCTCCTACCATTGCTTTGCCGATGATACTCAGCTCTACTTATCATTCCCGCCAGATGACTCTACAATCTCAGCACGGATATCTCATTGTCTCTCAGATATATCCTCATGGATGAAGTCACATCATCTTCAACTTAATCTCTCTAAGACAGAACTACTGGTGTTTCCTGCAAATCAGTCGGTCCAACGCAATTTCTCCCTAACAACCAATTCATTCTCACTTTCTCCGGCGAAGGTTGCCAGGAATCTGGGAGTCATGTTTGACGACCAGTTAACATTTACACACCAAGTGGCCTCTGTTGCTCGATCCTGTCGCTTCGCTCTATATAACATCAGACAAATTAGACCGTTTCTAACGCAACATGCTGCTCAGCTCTTGGTGCAGGCTGTGGTCATCTCACGCCTTGATTACTGTAATGCAGTCCTAACGGGCCTTCCAGCCTGCGCTATTAAGCCATTACAGATGATCCAGAATGCAGCAGCACGTCTGGTCTTCAATCTTCCGAAACGGGCACGTCACCCCACTGCTCACTGAACTTCATTGGCTTCCGGTTGCTGCTCGCATCAAGTATAAAGCCTGCACACTTGCCTATAAGGTGCTGACAGAACAGGCGCCCTACTACTTACACCTGCTCCTAAAGGCCTATGTTCCATCTCGGCCTTTGCGCTCCTCCACCGAATGCCGCCTTGCTTTACCCGGCATCCACCCGAAGCAATCCAGACTGTTCTGCACCATAGTTCCCAGATGGTGGAACAAGCTGCCTACCTCCACCAGAGCAGCTGAGTCCCTCGCTGTTTTTAAAAAACTCCTAAAAACTGCACTCTTTGGTGAATACCTGCACTAAGACAATCACTTTTGATGTGAATAGACATACATCGTTATTGTGCCATTGTTTTAATGTTTAATTTTTTAATGTTTTATTGTGTCATGCTTTTATATTATTGCATCATCATTGTAAGTCGCTTTGGATAAAGGCGTCTGCTAAATGTAATAAAGTAAAGTAAAGTAAAGTAAAGCTCTCATGGGTGAAGTTCGGCTTTGAGGGTTGGAGAAGAAGCTTTCCAGCACCTTTGGATTTCCAATTCAGTTCTGAAAGAGCAAAGACACAAACTACAATGATGTATGAACTGGACATGTTTGATTGTTGCTGCAGCACAAAACAGGTTTACAAACTGGTAGCTGATATAGCCTGAAGTATTAAAGATGAACCTCCTCTTCCACAAAAAAAAAAAAAAAAGATTTAGTGGTTCTTTTTGCTGTTCTCAAATCTGCTCCCTCCACTGATAAACAACAACAATGTAAAACATATCAATGAATCAGTAACAAAATTATGGTGTTGAAAGTAAGTAGGCTGATGCTTCTAGATTAGTGACTCCAAAGCAGGCTGAGTCAAAACCTGAGATGGAGTCTGGGTTTGTTTAAAGCTGAGGACAGTGAATCAGTCCCTGCTCACTGACAGGATTCCCAGAGTCTGGAAGCTTCTCCATGATGGGAATGTAATACACTGTAAGTTTCAGCTCATTCTCAGGTGCTGGCAGGTTTCATGGATCCTCAGGTTTGTCACACAGGATTATATGCAGCCAGACTTTGATCAATTCATTTCAGTTTTATGTGTATAGCGCCAAATCACAACAGTCACCTCAAGGTGATTTCCACAGAAGAGCTGAAGGCTCTGCCTCCCATTCTACTCTTAAGTATCCGAGGAACCACAAGCAAGCCAGCAGTCTGAAGTATAAACAGACTGCTCTTTGCTTAAATAGTGAATATAAGAAACCTGCTAATATAAGGTTTGTTTACAGTGAATATAAAGAAATCACGGGAACCTCCCCAGCAGCCTAGGCCTATAGCAGCATAACTAAGAGAGGCTTCAGGGTCACCTGATCCAGCAACTGTGTTCAGACCAGTATCATTTTATTTTACATTGTGATAACCCTGGGTCAGTTCAGTGCAGATTAAATGAAGCACTGTACTCGCCGATACTGAATATGGATGCACTGAAGCTCATCAGGATATTTATTTGGAATCTGTGGCTGAAACTAATCATTTTACTTAACTAGTAAGTCCAGAAGCTCATATTTCTGTCATAACATTGTTTAAATAGTGGACGCTTTCCTACGATAGCCGCTAACATTTGCACAGAAAATTTAAGCTACCGCCTCAAAGACGGCAAAACCCGCAATAATCTCTACAAATGCATCTCAGAGTTGGCGCTCTCTCTTACACCACATTAATCTAATTTCAAGTGCTTATTGAACTCACTGCCTTAATAATATCACTATATAAACGCTGTCCATTGAAATCCTCTTACCTAAACACTGCAGCATCCGCCGGAAGTCAGCGAGCATGGCTTCTGTAGTCCTTCGTCTGTAGTCCTTCTCTGTCAGTGATCCTCCGTTAAAACGATAACTACCTTCGCGACTGACTACGAGGTGCAGACGGCCCTTGCTGGCCCATATCTACGGGCCTGAAAACCGCCAATAAAGTCAGTAATTACCTGATAACATCCGAAGCGGTTGAACTGGCACTCATGCAATTTACCTGGACAGCAACGGGAATACGCGTGACCATGGTTACGGCCGATGGGGTCATGGGTACTGTAGTTCATTTATTTATTCATCGTTAGTTCATGGATTTAACACAGAGGAAAAACGGCTTCAGACCACGGAACTCACAGAAAAAATTGGACACCGAATATAGCACTAACCATAAACACGTAAATATAAGTTTAGACCTAAAAAGCCCCACAATTGTCCTCGTTACAACCATAAGCAGCACCCCAGATTAAATGAAACAAGGAGAAATTCATGTCAAAAGGAAAAGTGGCTGTTAAGGATCGCAATTAAAGGCATAATTCAGCTTCTGAGCTTCCGGTTCAAAAGAAAAGGGGGAAAAAAGGGGACAGGGGCAAAAAAAAAAAAAAAGAAATTCGGCTTATACTGCAGCTTAGAAGTCGTGCTCAGAGGCACGAACTTTATCCCACTGGCAGGTTAGAAGTCGTGCCGAGTAACACGAAAAAAAAGAGGGAATTCGTGTTCATGAGCACGAATCAATAGATTAAATTTCGTGACTAATGCACGAACTGCCGTGAGACCGGGTTGGCTCAGCTCAGCACCGTTTCTTTTTTAACCTACTGTATTTATTTACCTATTTAGTTAAAAGATGAAGTGAAACAAAGGAATCTTTTGGTGATTCGCAATGGAAATATGTGAAAGGTCATACTGACAAAAATTTTAGGCATCTATTTTAGGTTTTCAAAACTTGCTACTTCACCAAAACTTTTTTGAATCACAGAACTCAACGTTTTTGTTAAGAAGGCGCCACCTTTTGGTGACAGTCTACAATTGAAGGAAAGGGGTGTGTTTATGCTGGAAAGTAGATACGCCCAGGAGAAGGAGGGGGACTTCCAGCCCGACGACAGCCAGACGTCGGCCAGCTGGGAGCTAGACTTCAGCTGGCCGACGTCTGGCTGGATGCGGCAACTTTCGGTGGCTGCATCTGTAATGTGTGTATGTGCCTCTGTCATGGAACGTACTCACCAATGGAGGCAAGAAACTGCAATCATGCCCCCCGTGATCCAGAGGCGAACAGGAAAGAACCCAGGGGACGCAGCCTATCCACGGCCCACCAGGACATCAGAAGACGAGAGGCCACACATCCCGATGGCAACTGCGCACACACCCCAGAGGAGGAAAGAGGGAGACCCCAGACGGACCCCCCCACGGCCAAACGGCAAGAGTCCAGACAGCCAGAGGCAATGAGCAGCCAACCCCCGCCGCAGGCCGGCATCCCCCGCACGAGCCGCGAATGCGGCCCCAAGGCCCCAGGTGCCCGAGAACCGCCCGACACCCAGCAGAGCCCCCCCCACGTCAAAGAGGCCGGAGCCACCCCAAGGCCACAACCGCCAAAGGAGCGGGTCAAGAGCCACGCCAAGACATCCGGCCGCGAACCCCGGGACCCACGGGCACCCGACACTCCAGGGGCAGCAGTGGCAACCAGCAGGAAGCAGCAGGAAGCGATAGGGAGGGGTGACTCCCACCCTCCGCAACCATGTCCCACAGGTGCCAAGGCTCAGCAAGCCACAGGCCCAAGCCCTGCTGTGCACACACTCATACACACACACATGCACACACACGCACACACATGTACCACACACGCACACACATGCACGCACACACACACACGCGCACACGCACGCATACACACGCGCGCGCGCATACACACACACACACACATGCACCACACACATACACGCACACACATGCACCACACACACACACGCACACACATGCACCACACACACACACGCACACACATGCACCACACACACACACGCACACACATGCACCACACACACACACACACACAAATCATGTATTCATACTCACACATATGACTGTCACACATTCATGCGCACACACACAGAACTTAAATGGACACCAAGTGTGGGTGAGTGGGTACCAGCACAGAGCCAGTGGCACCCCGGCGAAGCAGCCAACCTGGCCCCAAACCACTAGCCAGTCCCTACCCCAGGCAGGGTGCATGAAACTGGGGTGTGGAAGACCCGCCCTCCCCCTCCTTCCACTCAACGTGTTTGGAGTGATATGTTGGGTGTATGTGAGCGTATGGAGTGGGAAGAATATGTATGTGTGTGTCAAAGCTATAGTGCTATTAAAATTGGAGGGACAGATGTAATGAGCACTGAGCAACAGCGCCCATCCACACCACCCCCCAAGGCCCTCAATGTCTAAGATGTAATTAAAATTGAGGAGCAGGCAGCAGTGAACAGAAGTGGGGCCACCTCAGCGGTTCCACACACTGACCACTGTGTGACACACCTGCCCCCCAAAGCCCTATGTGTACTATGACGTGTTGTGAACTGTATAATGTAATTAAAAAGGGAGAGTGGGACATCACGCAACATAGTGAGCAGAGCCAGAGAAGTGGCTCTACTCACCGCAGCACAAGTCCCCCTCACCCAAGACCCTACGTGTGTGTGATGTAATGTTTGACTGAGTGGGAGGAGGAGAAGGGCCAGGATATGTAAGACCGGGAGGTAGAGAACTATCCCCGGACTACCCACTGCTGGCTCACTAAGCACCCCAGTTCCCTACACCCAACCACAGTGCAGGGAAGGCAGTTCCAGGGCCTGAAGTGGTCACACCCCCAAGGCACCACCGTGCCCAAGGCCAGCACCCACAGTCCACACCACAGACAAGCACAACACAAAAACACCCCCCCCACACACACATAGAAAAGACAACATATCACACACACACCCACCACACACATACAAATATCTCTTTCTCACATACACACACACACCCACCCACAACACACACAAATATCTCTCACACACCCACCAACGCACACACACAAATGTCTCTCACACAGACACCGACACACACACACATGCATGCACACACACACACACACAGTTGTCCTAAGTCCGGGACCAACGGCCCCCTGTGGGAAACTACGGCTCCCTCGCCTGCGTGCCTCTCCACCCCAAAGGATGCGCGGGCACCCCAGAATCCCAGAACGACGGCCAGACATCCCGACGCGGTCCAACCCACACCACTCGACGGCGCGCCCAAGGGGGCACAGACCCCCCCAACGCAGGGAGGAGCCCACCCGGGAAACGGGCGACCCCGGGCACCAGGGCCGCATGCAGATCTTTAACCTGATTCTTCTCTAGGACAAATTATTTCCCTGTTTAGGAGAAAATTAATACATTTCTGCCAAACTTATCTACTTGGATAATTATAAAACCCAATTATTTGTTCTTACAGATACAGTGTGTCAGCTGTAGGCGCTGGTTCCATTCAGAATGCCTGGATATGGAAAAAGCCCAGCTCATCCATGCACGTAACACAGAGTGGAATTGTGTTGTGTGTCTGAAATAAGTCCCCATGCTAAAAATATTGCGCGCCTTGTTACTGCTTTATAGCAGCAAGACATTTGAATATTGACCAATTTCTATGATATGACTTTGACCCATGTCTTTAAATATCATTGTTCATGGATGAATGATCTATATTGCCAATAATCTGAAATGTTTTTCAAATCCATATTTGGAATTCATCTTTGTCTTTTCTATCATTCTGAAATTGTGACTTCCACTGTCTGAACTGGGACTCCAATTTCAAAACACAAGCACTAAACTCCAGTAATATCACACCTATTAGTAGGATCACGTTTGATATCAGCAACTTAATACAAAAATGAAACTATGCATATATTTGAATACAGTACACCAGGGTTTAGGAACAAATGAAGTACAGAAATGTAACTGGCTTTTCATTGAATTTCCTCCCAAACCGTACAGTTATTTGAGATGAAAGTCAGTCCATATACAGTGGGGGTCAAGCTGAGCAAGAATCAGGTTTAAGACCTGCGTCACCTTTAACAGCGCTCCTATAAATACACTTCAAAAATGTCAGTTTGAGTATGCAGTATGTAACCACCTAAGTTACTTATAGAGAAATCTTACCTCAGGATTTTCCTTCCAAGACTTAAGGTAAGGAAGCTTAATTAATTTGGGCCAGAAGGTTCGGCTACAGGAAGGAGGTGTGAAAAGAATGAGACTCGAACGCAGGTTATGGTTTTGAAAAGTTTCCAGCTTGTGTATTTTAAAGAAAATATGCTGTAACAAATAAAATAAATTTTAAATAAAAGTTTCTCTTTGGTACCAGTAATCTTATTTTACAATCACAGTCACTTTCAAATTTTCCCGGGTGCACCCTTCTAAATTCACAACTTAGGCTTTAGTTCAAAATAAAACCTTTCCAAAAACAAATTTCACACTGCATCGATCTCACCAGCTGTATGCAACAGAACCTTATTTTTGAGGGGGTGTTTCCAATCTGTCCATACCAGGTCCGCTTCCTGCCTGTGGGAGTGTGCTGAGTCCGTAAAAGTCCTTAAAGCGTCCAAAAGTCCAGGGGAATGTCAGTGTATGTGTGTGTGAAAGAGGACAGCAGGTGCAGAATGGTGTGGCAGAGATCCTTGTCGCAGCTGGCCTACCGCACTGTGCAGGGCAGCACGGGAAGAAGTTGTCTGGCTCGTCTATGGGATTGGCTCGCCATCACATCACAAATAAAACAAACCAAGGAAAAGAAAAAAACAAAACAAAAACAAAAAACCTGACCTGTCAACGACAGCGTCATGAAGTACAATGAGTT
The DNA here is from genome assembly GCA_013435755.1 of Amphilophus citrinellus. Taxonomy (NCBI): domain Eukaryota; kingdom Metazoa; phylum Chordata; class Actinopteri; order Cichliformes; family Cichlidae; genus Amphilophus; species Amphilophus citrinellus. The sequence continues at coordinate 60,114,276 of CM024194.1, read as the reverse complement.
TTCATTAACCACAATTCACAATTTGTTAGCAAAAGTAACATTAACCATGTGTACAATTCAAAATGAATTAGTGCAAAATGCAATAACCGTAGCATAGGTTTTAACTGTTTCTTCAGGCTCAATAGATCGAATATTTACAATCTCAATCACATTCTTAATAAAAAACAGAACTTACTATTGTAAACCTTTTTCTTCAATAAATATTAAAATACTTTACTCACACTGAACTCAAAAATTGCAAATAAGCCAAGAACAAGTAAAATAATTTGCTCACCGATCTCACGTGAGGACAGCGCAACACAAAATGGCAGCGCCGCCTCCGACCTCTGACTCTCTACAACCAGAAATACAGAGAGAACCGATCGAGTCAACATTCGTGAGCTCAATGCATCACTCCAGCAGTTTATATGCACAAAATCATGCTTAGCATCGGTAACGTTGCTAACTACTTACTATATATCGCTTTTTGTGCTCTTTTTCCAATGAATCTCCGTCTCCCTTTTCCTTAACAGCTCGCTCAGCATCGGAGTCGCGGCCGGAAAGAGAGAGGAAAGCCCGCCCCCCGCGAAGGAAGTGGTGGGCGGGGCAATGCGCCACTAGGCAGCAGCCCATGGGCTAAAGTGATGCATGCGGTTTTTTTTCTTTCAGCTACTGATTATAACAATAATCGACCATAAATAAAACATAACTCTTAAACCAAAAGCATTTTTAGTGTTTATGAGGGTCAAGGGCATTTTTTTTTTATTAAAGCCCTATTTAAATGTGGGTTACAAGTATACATGAATTCATTTTTGTATTAAAAGTTTGAGATGATAAATAAATGACACCTTTACAAAGCTGATTATTTACAGGCTTTATTTATGAAATATGCATTGCCATGGTCCAAATTGAAGGATAATAAGACTTCCGATGTTTTTTAGGTCGACCGGCAGCCGTACCGTAATATGTGGTATAAATGCACAACGTAATTCTACGTGCGGCTTGACTGTGTCTTCGAAAATGAGGGCTCACTTGACTGCAGTTTACCACCGTGGTAGAAAGACACTCTGGCGAAGACCAAGAGTTTAACCTGGACCTTAAATGTAGAGCTAATCGCTGTGTAACAGGAAACAGGTGAGCAGGATTACCCAGCTCCACCCTCAGGCTCCGCCTCGAGGAGGTAGAAAAACACCGCAGGACCTGCCCCTGGAAAATGAAGAGCACCACCACAACATAACCCCTACATCCTGACAATATCGTGGGCACAGATTCTAATAACTACCTTGTTGGTACAACAGCCAATCATCATCCAGGGATCAGACGCGTAAATGACTGCAGGAACGCCTCGATGTGCGCCGAGGTACGAGGGCCCGATCACTGCTGCAGCTTTCATCTGTAACAGGTAGTACCACAAGGGGTCGCATTTTCCCTGGCTTAAGCCTCAATAAAAGGGAAGCTGGCGGTGTTGTTGGGAGGTGCCAGTTTCCGGTGGACGGCCAGGTGGTTGTTTGGCATTACATGCTCTGGGTGTGCGATCGTGGTAAGTCGGAGAATTGTTTCTAAATTGTTTGAAACAGTCTTGTGTGTACCGACGTGTGGTGTGTATTTTGATAACAGGGTCACACAAATTTTAGCAGCGCAAAAGATTGAAGTGGGATTGTTTGGGCGTGGGGTTCGACGTCATATGGCCACACTCGATGTGCTGCAGGATTTGCCATGACAGGGTGTGGGCTCATGAGACGTTACAGGTATGCAGTGTTTTTAAGTTGTTTTTAAGGATTAATGTAGAATAAAGTGTTTTTGTATTTAGTAATTTTAATGTGTTGTGTCTTTTTACAGTTACACTGTTTACCTGCTGTTCTTTTTTTGGTTTTTGTGTTTTCTTTTTTGGTTAGTCCGCCCAGCGTTGGGCTGTGTTCTTTTTTGGTATATGTGAGGGCGGACTAACTATTTTATATATTTTTTATTGTATGTCTCGTGCTGTCTTTGGGTCACTTCCCCGACTAGACCATTATTCCATATTTGCTGTTAATGATAATCCTGAAACCTGATCCTGTTTGCAGTGTACCTGGGTGTTTGCATGCTATTGAGTTGCAGTGAAATGAGTGCATCATATGGGTTGCAGTGAACGGTTGCAGTTGTTGCCTCCCTAGGTTTGTCGTCTGAGGGGCAACTGGCTTCCTGTGCCCACGTGTGGTGCTGTGGTAAAGAACAGCAAAAGGCACACACGTTGAGCTGTCGTAGCTTCATAATAGGAAGGTTTATTCTTCACAAGAAAATCTATAGATATACCTCAGGTATTACTAAACTGAATATAAACCAATGGCCTTTCACTTTAGTGTCTTTTACAAAACATGGCCATAGAGTTCCTGAGTCCAGACAGTATGAATCACAAAACATTTCCACAACTTCATAAACCTATTCAGTAGAGTCTCTTTGAGTCCATCAACAGATTATAATCACAATGTACAACAATAACTCATTCATTTTAAAGATAAACACATAAACACAATCATACTGCTGTTCTTAACTCGATCCTTTTAACTACATGTATAAAAGACAGTAACACATTTGGTTTTAACCATTGAAACACCTATTACAGCATTAAGTGCCTGAACGAACTTTTTACATACTTTTAACTGTTGTTCCATTTTGTTTACACAATTAATTAATTTTGTTCATAAAACAAACACATCTAATGCTATAATGCAAACTATCAGCTATATAAAGTGCAATGTTCCTTTAATGGCGCTTCTCTCTCATTAAGAGTCGCCATTACTCACTAAGTCACTTTACCAAATTACATTACTGGTTTCAGCATTAAACCACAAAACTGTACTTTAACTAAACATAATAACCAGAAGAATAACATATGACTGTTCATAGAGTGCACATTGAATAGAAGTTTACATGTGAGTTCAGCAGTTTCTCATTTGGTTTTGGTTAGCGTCCCCACTCTTCTCCACATTAGCCAAGTCCGCTAGCATTAGCATTGTTTAGCATACATCAATAACCCGCGATTTACACACGATCGCATCACAAACGGCTTCTTCTGCTGGCCTGTACAAGTCTCTCATAGACAACCTTCTCTACACATATGGTCTGTATTGCACAGTCATTGTAAGGTGTTTTTACTGACCTGTGGTAGAGAATAGCAAAAGGCACACACACGTTGAGCTGTCGTAGCTTCATAACAGGAAGTTTTATTCTTCCTCTGTGCCCCAAAGCTACTCCATACCCCGAGTGTGATACGCGCCCTCTAGCGTCCTGCTGTGGAATGGCACCATAATACATGAAACTGCACAGAACTCACAACAGTGTTTAAATGACAGTCAAATTCACAAATATAACAAAACAAAAAAACTTCAGGGGTGACTGTTTTTATCTTTATCACCGTTTGATACTTAATCTCAGAAGTGAGATCATTTCAGCCCTCTACAGAAGCAATATGACAATCCAAAATTAATCATGTATAAAAAACAGAAAAAGAATTCAAGTGATTCATAACTTAATGCCTTTTTTGCAGTGAGAGAGGAGCTTCTCATGCAACTACGAGCAGAAATAGAGAGACGATCAAATCTCTAAAATCAAAGAAAAGCTCTGAAATAAAAGTGTTTACAAGTTTGAAGTTTGGCATGTTTATGGTTTTAACTAGGACTTGTCATACACACACTTGTCTATTTTGACTTTTCTTTTCATTGTGTTCTAATTATTTAGCCAGTACGATAGAAAAATCTAGTCCAGGTTTGAAGTGTGTAGGTGTTGTAGTTTTGGAGCTGGAGCAGTTCTAGTGTGATCCAGATGGAAAAAAAGTGCTGAAATCGCCCTTTATTGAAGTTTCACAAATCAGATCAAGGTTTCACAAATCACACACTTGGTTTAAAGTATTCTACTATTAGTTGAGAATAATCTAATCCAGGTTTGAAGTGTGTAGGTGTTGTAGTTTTGGAGCTGGGGCAGTTCTAGTGTGATCCAGATGCATAAAAAGTGCTGAAATGTGCCTTTATTGAAGTTTCACAAATCAGATCAAGGTTTCACAAATCACACACTTGGTTTAAAGTATTCTGCTATTAGTTGAGAATAATCTAATCCAGGTTTGAAGTGTGTAGGTGTTGTAGATTTTTAACTAGAGCAGATTAAAGATGCTGAAGGTAGCGAAAAATTAAGTGGAATGGCCCTTTAGTCATTTCCCGAATCGGAAGCTGCAATCGGAAACCAACTTCAGCTTCGTGGATCACAGAAAGTTACATGGCTTATTAAAAGAATCAGATTACAGCAGTTCCATTAGTTTGCTTTTAATATCAGTGATTTGGCCCACTTAAAATGAAAAAGAAAATCTTGTCGTTCATGAGATGTGAGACGTGTATTATGTTATATGTGAGAGTCCTGCTTTGGCCCGGGTGAGGGTCCTGCTCTGGAAGAAATGAGACATCTTTCAGGCATAACTTTTTGTTCACATTATAACATTCACATTTTGCATAGTGGAGTGTGTGCTGTAGCTTGTGATACAGTATAAATTCCTGTACAAAATGGTACAAGAATTTTTATTGGTCTAATTAGTGTGGCAGGAGTGTCAAACTCAATCATATGAAGGGCCAAAATTGACGACACAGTCAGAATTAAAAATCATTTTAATCAGCAATATGATTTGAATGGTCAGAATACAGCAACTTTTTCCTCAACACATTAAACAAAATATAAAATTATATTTTTCTTCAAAAATGTCATCAGGAAAAATGAGAATATTTCAAGCTGATGAAAAATTGCTAATTTTTCAGGTAAAAATTGTGCTGTGAATTTTTGTGCTTCACATGTGGAAAAACGCTGCATAAACTGCACAGAGTGTCCAGTTTATCAGAAGTGCAGCTGCAAACACAACGGTGGAGACCTGCTCTGATTTCCATCCCTGAAGCTGCAGGGACAAAGGTGAACTTTTACTGTGTACCTGCCCATAGCCTTCCTGTCGAAGCTTTAAATGTTCACTGTCATTTAAATGAGTCTCTTGCAATAATGCTATCTGTACCCTTCTTTTTTAAGATAATTTAAGACCTTTTTCTGTTTGATAGGTGTATGTATCCCATTAATATTCCAAGTGCACAATTTCATACCTGACATAATTGGCTACAACAGGGATCCTCAAATCCAGGCCTCGAGGTCCGGTGTCCTGCAGGTTTTAGATGATCCAACACACCTGAATCAAATGGCTGAATGACCTCCTCAGTCTGCAGTCAAGTTCTCCAGAGTCCTGCTGATGACTTCTATATGTGACTCAGGTGTGTTGAAGCAGAGACACATCTAAAACCTGCAGGACTCCGGCCCTCGAGGCCTGGATTTGAGGATCCCTGAACTAAATGTTACAGAGATGGAGATCATTCATACAGTGTAGTGAAAGCAGTACAGCAAAATAGGGTTGCAAATATCGATTATTCCATTAACTAATCGAGTGATCTGATTAGAAATACTTTTTTCATATATTTTAACTTCCATACTGCAGTTTTTTTGTCTCTGTGTGAAACAAACAGGGTGGATGGAGCAGCTACAAAGTTCTCTGTTCTTCACTTAGTGATCAGGTGGTTGATGAAGGACCTCCAGCTGTTTCAAAGTAAAGGTTTAACGGTGGTTACAGGAAAAAGCGCTGCTGCTTTGGACGCTAGAAAAATGTTTCCTTTCGCTCCATCCGAGCTCATCGGTAACAGTTCCGCCTTTTTGCGCTTGCTGCGTGTGCTGCACGTAAAACAGCTGCTGCTGAAACACTGAAGGTAATTTTGTAATGTTTTTTATCCTGATGCTGTTGGAGATATTCTGAAGAAACCTGCTACCAGCTCATTCCTTCCAGGTTTCTGCGTGTTCGTTTATCGGACAGGAATTACACCACACAATGGAATAAGGAGTCAGTTATTAAATTTAATTAACCATTTTCACACAGATTACAGATTAATCCGGGTCAGAACTGCATATGATGCCCAGTGTGGTGCTGAACATGACACAAAGTACTGACACTCTCTTCTTCAGCTCAGGGTTTCATATAGTCAAAGCTGACTATATGTGACGTCATTATACAAAACAAAATGTGGAAAACAGAGAATTTCAACAGCTGGGTGATCACATGACCTCGGAGTCTCTCTTTCTACCGTTGTTTGGTCTCCATCAGTGGCTGACCGTTGCCCAGACAGAGAACACAAAGTTCCCGATGGCACCAACCTTGGTTCTGCATTTTACCAAACACCACTTTTATTTTATATCTGAACAGACTTCTTAAACACAGAAATGGAAGAGCAAAGATTTAACACATATATATGTAGCAGTTTTCATAAAACAACCTCCAACAATTCTGAACCAAATAAGGAGCGTGTGATGTAATCACGTAAATGCATCCTCACGTCAATAGAATCGATAAGAGGAACCATTAAGCAAGCAGACTAACGATTCAGAGGAATTGAATTACTGGGAACCGGTTCTCTACAAGAACTGGTTCTTGATTCCCATCCCTAACCCTGAAGATCCAAAATCCAGATTTTCATTGTGCTTTTAATAAGATGCAGCTCCCAAAGTTCTCCCTGAGTTTGGACAAAGAGTTCAGATCTGCAGCTCCATCTTCCTGAAATCAGCTGCAACAAAAGCTCAAAGTGAAGGAGCTGCTGATGCTGAGCTCACAGATGCTGTTAAATGAGCTGCTGCACAGATTTCATATTTACAGCCCATCTCACATGTGTGCAGCATTGTGTGTCCAAATATTGTGACAAAGTGAAAACAAGTGACTCCTGTTATTGTGCAGCAGATTGCCCCCCCCCCCCCCCCCCCCAACAGAGACAAACATGAGACACAGAGAGATGCTCTGATTTTAGTATTTTAAATAGATAAGTGGAACAGAGAGGATGGATGGATGGACGATCCCAGAAGGACCTGAGGATGTGCTGCTTTGGATATCTGCTGATGGAGAATTAAGTTTCCGAGGTCTACCTAAATGCAGCACAGCTTCCTTTTATTCCCTGAGAGCAGAGGTGGTGACTGCAGGACTGTGGTGTTGGTGTGTGGACGCCTCTCTGGGTGTTTCCTTCCTGCTCCAAGTTTCCTTTTACTTTGCTGAACTTCCTGTTTCTCCTGCTGCTGCTGATCGTCTCTGTGTGAAGCTCCATGAAGGTAATGGAAGCAGTCTGGACTGTTTTCCTGGCTAACATCAGCTGTGTGCAGCTTAGTTCCAGCAGGAATCTGCCGCTCCATAGTTGAGGGTAACGGACTCACAGCTGGAGCCTCCATCAGCTGCTTTGGCCTCTTTCTGTGTTTTTCTTGCTTCTTGAGCTCAGCGGTCTCCATATTCACAGGTAGGGATATTTATTACACATGTATCTTAGATATAGATTAAACATGTAAAGCTGATCATAAACACTGCACCACAGTCTGTTGGCTCTCCTCCAGCAGAAAATATTTCTGGGAGTTTCCACCAACACAAAGGACGGATGTGACCTCTGCTCCTCAGACTGAGCGGATTAGACCGGCCAGAGTTATTATATTAAACTTACAGCTGTCTGCTAACATGTGATCATCAGTCACTATTTATATTTCAATAGAAGAATTCAGATGGTAGAAATAATTCATCTTTACATTTTTTCTTCTTGGTCTGGAAAAATGGAAGAGTGTGGAAGAGACATTCACTAACATGGAGATACTCGACCAGCTTTAACTCTGAGTTTTAGGAAATTATCCAAATGGACCCCCACGCAGTCCTTTGATGCCCGGGGGGTCCGGCCCCCTCGGGGAGAAGACCGCAGTGTTTAGAAAATATGATTAGTCTTAATTTTTCTGCTCTTGTGGTCTAACTAAATATTTGCTCGTTCATAATAAACAGTAGAATAGATCCACTGTGTCTAATATGAACTATAAATGATACAAATACTGCTGCATGAGCTGTTTAATGGCTGATTGGCTCAGAGGAACCAGCTGTGCTGAAACATCTGGATCTGCTGCGTGATGATGCTGAGCAGCATGGACACAAAATTATATCTCTGTACTTCTTTCTGGAGGTTTCATTGTTTATACCAGCACCTTATGATTGAATATTAGTTCTGCACAAATGGGTCTTTATATGGCTTTAGGAATAATAAAGGGGAGAAAATATTTCCTCCGATCTGCTTCTGTGGGATGATCCAAACTAGTTCAGATGGATGTTGAAGGAAATTTGGATCAGCTTTACTAATCGCGTTATCATCAGTCTCACATTTATTGGATTTGATGTGTTCAAAGCATTTTCCTGTATTCTGATGCTGATATCAGTGATATTATTAATAATTAGAAGCAGTGGTGTGGACAGTGATTCAGGAAGAAGGGATAACAGAGTTAGCAGGACTGCCAGGAGCAGATCACCGGGGAGAAGCTGAAAGTGTGGCCGACTAGCAGATCACCTCTCCCGGGCAGACGTGTCTGTCGCTGCCGCCATAAGAAGCGGATCAATAAGATGAGAAATTCATTGATCAGCTGCTACAAACGGTTCGTAAAAATCTCAGAGTTGTGTGACGCTGTGTGTTTGTAACATGTGAGTGGGTCACGGTGATCTGGTTCCGTTTGTAACACCGGTTAACACAAATAACTTCCCGGGAGCAGCAACAGCTGGAGCCGCTGCTGAGGATGATGTTAACCGGAGCGGTGAAGCTGGAGGTCAGAGGTGAGATGACCATCTCTAACTGTCCATGACTCTTCTCCATGTCACAGCTCAGCACTCACATCACTGCTGCATCATTATTCACAGGAACCCACCTGGACCTGGACCTGGACCTGGACCCAGCTGTGTGTCCTTAAAGAGTGACCGGTCTGCAGATCGACCCATTGATTTTAAAGGTCAGCGTGCGTCTGCTGCAGAGAGGTGAGCTGTCAGTAACATGAACTCTTTGATTTAACTGCTTGATGTTGTTGGATAGAAACAGCAGTGCAAACACGTCGTTCCCTCAATCCCATTGAAACTGTCTCTGAAAAACAAGCCTTTGGTTTTGTTGGATTCGAGGCCCGACACTCCCGTCACCCTTTTTGCAGGAGAAAAATAGCCCCAATGGAGCGAGATGGCTCCTCAGCCGGAGAGCAAGACTTCTTAAAAAAATCACTGGAGATGAGCAGGTTTTGTTACCAAGGTTTATTAACAGTGGAGTGCTCTCTCCGGCTCAGGAACGAGTTCCTACCCCAAGTGGAGGAGGTCTTGTTCACGAGTGATGGGAGAAGGGAGCGGGAGATCGACAGACGGATCGGGGCTGCCTCTGCAGTGATGCGGACGCTGCACCGGTCTGTCGTGGTGAAGAGAGAGCTTAGTGTAAAAGCGAAGCTCTCGATTTACCGGTCGATCTACGTTCCTACCCTCACCTATGGTCACGAGCTTTGGGTAGTGACCGAAAGAATAAGATCGCGAATACAAGCGGCAGAAATGAGTTTCCTCCGAAGGGTGGCTGGCCTCTCCCTTAGAGATAAGGTGAGGAGTGCGGCCATCCGGGAGGGGCTCAGAGTAGAGCCGCTGCTCCCCCACATCGAAAGGAGCCAGTTGAGGTGGCTCGGGCATCTGATTAGGATGCCTCCTGGCCGCCTCTTAGGTGAGGTGTTCCGGGCATGTCCCACCGGGAGGAGGCCCCGTCGTAGACCCAGGACACGCTGGAGGGATTATATCTCTCGGCTGGCCTGGGAACGCCTTGGGGTCCCCCCGGATGAGCTGGAGGAGGTGGCTGGGGAGAGGGAAGCCTGGGCTTCTTTGCTTAGGCTCCTGCCCCCGCGACCCGGCCCCGGATAAGCGGAAGACAATGGATGGATGGATGGATGGTTTATTAACAGACAAAGTTACAAAAAGCAAAAGCAAGCAGAAGCCTCCCGGAAGTTTGTGCCTTAGCAGTTAGCAAGAGAAGAACGGACAGCAACAGCACCCACACCACACGTACACTGCCCCAACTACTGCTACCCATCAACTTATATACTCTCTGCCGTTCTTTGTCTAAGGTTTTTTGCACAGTCAGCGATTTACAAACATTCATTAGAAACTGTCATTAATTGTACTGTCATTATCTGAAAGGGCACAAACATCCCGGAGCATTTTCAATACATCAACAAGACAGTAAGAAAAATTAATCACAGTAATTGTCAGCAACAACCTCCTTGAAGCCATCCTATGGTGCTCTTGGAGAAGGATTTACAACTGCCCACACTTACACTGACCAGATATGAAGGAGAAAGTGAGGCCCACTTTGCCCCCGGACCTGTTGCATGGACAGATTTATACTTTCTTGATTTGCATTTCCAAAGTTTTTGGCTCTGCTACATAAGCAAGTTAGCCTACGGCTAGGTCCACTGGACAGATTTATCCCTATAACCAGTACAAATCAAAACATGGGCAAACAGGATGACTGGTGTCCTGTACATGAACCCAAAATCGGGCAGTTTTATGAGTTGAGACCCCGAAACATGAATTTGAAGGAGCAACAGGTTCATAACGGGGCTAGAGAAGAAGATGAGTATGCTTTGAGGATGGTCTGAGAGGGCCTGCTTGGCCAAAACACACTGTTAGGGAGGGGTAGCAGAGCTGCTGGTGCCTGATCACAAATAAGAGCAACTCAAACAGGCCTCAAATCTTCCTGCTACTTTTAGACACACAATATGCATTTATTACAGTGTAGAAAGCAGTTTAGTTGCAAATAAACAGAAGTGGGAATAATAACTTTAATGTCAGTATTGGCTGATAAAAATAAATCCCAACGGTTTCTAAAGAGCTGAAAATCCACTTCAGCAAACAGGAAGTGAAACCTGTTCCAGGTGGGCGGTCCCACCACCTGTCAGTCTCAGCAGACATCCGTCAGTTTAAGGCTCAGAGTCCAAACACTCTGTGCAGGAAGTGTTGGACTCTAACAGGAAGTGTGTGAGACGCCTCTGAGGGGCTTTGCTTGGTAAGGAAACAGGTTGGAGTTTGCACTGAGCTGACTGCATCACACTCAGAGGGTCTCTAATATCCTGAGAAGATTTCCTGCTCTTTGTGTTTGTTATTGTGAGCTCTGAAATGTCAGAGTCAGCAGGTGGAATCAGATTTCTCTGATCCCTGATGTGGACCATGGTGACCTGGTTTCTAGTTTCCAGCTCAGAGATCAGCTCAGTGGACAAAGAGACTGTAACTCAGTTCCTGCTGTTAATGTGAACTCACTGAGTGTTTGTGGTTTCCCTCTCAGACTGACTCAGGAGGAAGAGGAGGACAGAGCAGAGCCTGCAGGATCCAGCTGTCCGTCCATGAGGAGTGACCGGTCCAAAGATAGACCTCCATTCTTCAGTGATGGACCAACAGAGTAAGAGAACTGTGATGAGCTCCTTCACATGTTCCTGTGTTCCTGATAAATATGAGCTGAAACATCCTCAGATTGTTCCACAAGTCCTGAAGTTTGATTGAAAGAAACCAAAGAAGGAAACAATCTTAGACTCAGTCATTAGTGTTTGAGCAGAGCGATGCTCATATCTGTGGGAGCCTGTTTTTATTGAAAGATCAGAGCTGCTCTGTCTCTCATTCTCATGTCTTTGTGTGCCATCTTTGAGAGTGAGCTGTTAAAGAGTCTGGGGGGGGGTCACACAGGGACCCAGGGTAACGTCTCAGCAGCTAAAGGCCTGGATCATATTGGGGAGTGTTACTGAGAGCACCATCAGGAGAACACTGAGCAGCACTGGTGTTCATGGCAGGGCTGCACTCCAAAAACACCGCCTACAGCTAAATGTCATGTGGACGAGTCACATGACAGGAAGTGAAGATGAACTGAGCAGAAAGAATCCAGAGTTTGTCTCTCTGTGAAACATGGTGGAGGTGGTTGGGCCTGTTTGCTGTTCCAGAAAGGCTCACCATCATTAATGCAGCAATGAAGTCTCAGTTATAGCAGCAACTCAGAGCAGCTGGATGTGAACTGAGTCTCAGGAGGAAGCAGAGCAGGAAACTGTGAAGGTTGTAGAGGAGGAGGGCAGACATGTCAATCATCTGTCAGAGGGAGCATGTGGGAGGACATGATGACCTCTGAGTGAGGCTAGCCAACAGCTAATGTAGCTCATGCTCACTGCTGTCTGTGTGAGTCTGTAACTGTGCAGCCTGCATGTTGTGTGCTTCTTGAAGGGTTAAGTTGTACTGATTGTGTTCTGGTTTGTGTGCAGTTGTGAGTCCTGGTTGGTGTTGTTAGCTGTAGTTGTGTTGAGGCCTACTCCTGCTACAGCTGCAGCTTCACATCATTCAGTTTCCTGCAGGTTCATCTTCTTGTAGCTTGGTAGCATCTCTTGTTAGCACGCTGCATTGCCTTGTTTGGTAGGCTAGTGTGTCTGTGTGCGACTGTGACTGAATAAGGTGAGTCTTTCTTTGAGTTGTGGTCATGGTGTGTGATTTGGACAGGTCTGTGACAGATGCTGACACCAGTATGGTGCTGGTGTTCAGGCTCATTGGAGGAAAGAAGAACTGAGAGTTCAAATCATGAATGCTCTGGTTGAACAGGAGATACTGGCTGAAGAGTCTGATTGGCTCTGTGGATCAGGTGACTCAGCCACTGAAGGAGGAGAGAGAGCTGCAGCAGAGTGAAAGGACAGAGCTGGAGGATCCAAAGAGCTGCACCTCACTCTTACTCTGAGCTCTAGATGGTAAAGCTCTGGAGGCTCATTGATCACTGAGCTTAGAGCAGAGCTCAGACTCTCACAGTGTTGTTGAAGCTGCTGTCTCACCACTTTATGAGTTTGTGGCAGAAAAGTACAGGCAGCATTTTCATGGTGTCTCTAAAAGTGACCATCAATCTTCTGTGGAAGACGTGTGTCCACTAAACACAGAGAGAAACAAAGGCTGCAGGAAAAACCCTCCAGACCAAAGATATGTTCTCCTCTCTGGAAATCATTGTTCTTTGGAGGTGACAGTGCTAACCACTGATTCATGATCATTATTGAAGGTCAGGGCAAATTTAAAGGCATCAAGGCAGGCAGGAAATAAATGAGCTTCCACTGTGGCAGCGCCCCCTGGTGGAAACACAAGACATTATGCCCGGTTTTCCTGCACACTCCTTGGGGGCGTTACCACCTGTGACTGCACTGAGGACGTCATTGAAGGGGGTCCTGATTGTAGTCATGGACCAGGCGAGGATCCCCCAGGGTCCTGTCATGGACCAGCTGCTGTAATTAGTGACTGTATCTATAAAAGTGAAAGCAGCGCCCTGTGGAATCAATTGTGTGTTAGGTTTTGGTCCGATCATGTATATTATAGCAAATAATCCTGATCTCAGTACTGAACAAAATAATGGTGGTTATCATTTTGGCCATAATGGTGCAGCTGTAGTTCCCAGAAAGTGGAGACTAAAGAGCAGCTCCAGGAGCTGATCCTTCTGGAAGAGCTGGAAAACCAAATGAATTGTTGTTATTGGAAGAAGCCACGTTGTAGCTGACTGACCCAGTTTAGGTAAAAAGCAGGAAGCCTGACCTGTGGACCTGATTGTGTACAGTACCAACTCCTACTGCTGATGAAGAGGAGGTGCCACGCTCCTCTGAGAGTCCTGACTCACAGTTTAAACTATTGACCCTCAGTGGCTTTGTAGCAGCTCACAGTCTGATCCAGGTCACATTTTGTGTTGCTCTTATCCAATGAAACCTTTGTGAGTGGTAATGCTTTAATACAGGGATGTGAAATCTCCTGATTGGTTGGTTTGGTCACAGGAGGGGAGAAGTCTGATCCTGGCAGTGACCTTGATGGTAAAAAGGTGTTCCTACACCCAGAGCATCAGACAGCTCTGTGGGGTCTGAACCAGGTAATCATATGGATTCAGCCTCTGTAGTGTAGCTGCCTCTGTCATGACAAACAGCTGAGACTTGAAGCTCTCACATACATGCATGGTTTACTATCAGGAAACAGCTGAATCAGAGCTAGTTAGCAGCTCTGTAGTCGAGTCCTGAAGGGCAGATGATGAAGTTTGGGAGCTAAAATCATCTCATTGATCTGAGGATGTTGAGCTGAGGGAGGAACTAATCACATCTCAGAGGGCTGAGTCTTCCTGAGCTCAATGATTTCCAGCTGTTGATCCTAAAGAGGACCTGTTAGCACTTCATTTGGGCTTTTCCTCATTCATAACTGGGCTTTTGCTCCCAATGATCCTGATTGGAATTCAGCTTCATGTCAAAGGTATTCCATCAAGTGCTCGAGGTTCTGTCTGTAAAACATCAGGTTTCCAACAGGAGATTTTGAAGCTTTTGGCTCAGAAGTTGTTGATGCTCAGCAGAGCTCTGAGACTCAAAGCAGCACACTAAGCTGAGCTGTTGGTTCTCAGTGGGATCAGCTGGATGAAGAACATTTACAGCTACAGGGAGTCACTGAGTCACTGTTTCTGTCCAAATATCACTGACTGCATCTTTACCCTGTGCTTGAACTCATTCTTGATGGTTCCTCCACAGAGTGGACCAGCAGAGCTCAGAGGGTCCCAGTGGTCAGTCTGCCCAGCAGCATCAAACACAGCTGGACTCCATATTTCAGGTCTGTACATGTACAACAACTACTGTTCCATCTATTCTGCTCACAGTCATCTCCATGCTGCTCTTTGGAGACCAGTGGATTGTCAGTGTGTCCAACATGGATCTGATGTTTGGCTCCATGATTTCAGTCTGATTGGCTCATTCATAAAGTCTTCTGTTCCAGCTGCTGGAGGACAACATCATCACTTTTGTGAAGGACGAGCTGAAGAAGATCCAGAAGATCCTGAGTCCGGATTACCCAGCCTCCACATCATGTGCCACATCCCAGTCTTCTGCTGGATCACTGCTACAGTTCTGGAGGATGTGCTGAAGACCAGAGAGGGAGGAGAGCTGCCCAAGAGCCTGACTGAGATGTACATCCACTTCCTGGTGGTTCAGGTCAAAGTGAAGAAGGTCAAGTATGATGGAGGAGCTGAGACAGATCCACACTGGAGTCCAGAGAGCAGGAAGATGATTGAGTCTCTGGGAAAACTGGCTTTGGATCAGCTGCAGAAAGGAAACCTGATCTTCTATGAATCAGATCTGACAGAGTGTGGCATCGATATGAGAGCAGCCTCAGTGTACTCAGGAGTGTTCACACAGATCTTTCAAGAGGAGAGAGGGCTGTACCAGGACAAGGTGTTCTGCTTCATCCATCTGAGTGTTCAGGAGTTTCTGAATGCTCTTCATGTCCATCTGACCTTCATCAGCTCTGGAGTCAATCTGCTGGAAGAACAACAGACAACCACCAAGACGTCTCAATTATTTAATAAACTCCAAGCTCTCCATCAGAGTGCTGTGAACAAGGCCTTACAGAGTCCAAATGGACACCTGGACTTGTTCCTCCGCTTCCTCCTGGGTCTTTCACTGCAGACCAATCAGAGTCTCCTACGAGGCCTGCTGACACCGACAGGAAGTACCTCACAGACCAATCAGGAAACAGTCCAGTACATCAAGGAGAAGCTCAGTGAGAATCTGTCTGCAGAGAAAAGCATCAACCTGTTCCACTGTCTGAATGAACTGAATGATGGTTCTCTAGTATAGGAGATCCAACAGTCCCTGAGATCAGGAAGTCTCTCCACAGATGAACTGTCTCCTGCTCAGTGGTCAGCTCTGGTCTTCATCTTACTGTCATCAGAAGAAGATCTGGATGTGTTTGACCTGCAGAAATACTCTGCTTCAGAGGAGGCTCTGCTGAGGCTGCTGCCAGTGGTCAAAGCCTCCAACAAAGCTCTGTGAGTAAATGTATTGAATCAAATCAAATCATTGTGGGTGCTCGCAATCACGTGATACTCTTTATGTGTCATAGAGACAGTCATCACATTTGTCAGACATTTCCCAGTTAAACTCTTATTAAAGTACCATCCAGATCCAGTCTGTGGTGGACACATAGCTGATAATTATTAACTCCTCCAAATAAATTCAAACACAAAGAAAAAGAATAAAAATCAATGACATTTAGTTCCTACCAAAAGCATGTGGAATGATCTAGTGCTCTGTTACTCTGCTGTTCTCCATTGAGTTCTCACTGCATTACCTTCACTTTATTCCTATGCTTGAGAAATTTCATAATCCGTGTTCTTAGTGGAGTATTATCTCTCTTGATGAAGCCTCTACAGAAAACTTCAGCCATCACCACCAAGTTCTTCCAGTATTTTTAAGTATGAAGGTCTGATCCTTCAGCACCCTCTCACAAGTTCACTTTCCTTGAGCTGTTCAGCCATGATTCTGTTTCCAGGTCCAGGAATATATCCTGACACAAAGCTGTCACTCAGCTTGACCATCTTTTTCAAAATAGCCAATTTATATCATTCTGTGCACTTGCCTATGAGTGTGGTGTTTGTAGAGAACAATGAAGTTGAAGAAGACGTTGAGAGCGTGTCAATGAGGAAAAACTGCACTCAGCTTCATTAAAGGAGAGTTTGGACTTTAAATGTCTCCTTCATCCTTGACCGGATGTCCGTGGTGGCTGTAAACCGTTAAAGAACTGGCATTATACAGTACCAAACAGAACACAGTCACTTCCACAGGTGTATAAACCAGCACCTCGGCATGCAGACTGCTACTACAAACATCAGTGAAAGAATGGGTCGCTCTCAGGAGCTCAGTGAACTCCAGCGTGGTACCGTGATAGGATGATACCTGTGCAACAAGTCCAGTCACTACTAAATGTTCCACAGTCAGCTGTTAGTGGGATTATAACAAAGTGGAAGCAACTCAGTGATAGGCCACACAAAATCAGAGTGGGGTCACCTGCACACTCTGCTGAGGCGCATAGTCCACAGAGGTCACCGCCAAGAGTCAATCAGGACAAATCTCCAAACTTGGTCTTAAGATTTGTTCAAGAAGAGTGCATCGAGAGCTTCATGGAATGGGTTACCATCCTAGCAGCTGCATCCAAGCCTTGTATCACGAATGCAGGGATGTAAAACACATCAAGCAGTGAAGACATGGATGAGCCAGTTTGGTGTGGACGAACTTGACTGACCTGCACAGAGTCCTGACTGTGAGCCAGGTCTTCTTCTCCAACATCATTGTCTGACCTCAAACATCTTCTTCTGGAAGAATGGTCACAAATTCCCATAAACACACCTAAACCTTCACAGAAGAGTTGAAGCTGTTATTAAGGTTGTTAGCCTTAATGCTAGAAAATCCTCCAGTTTGCCTAAATTGAAACAATTCTGCAAACGAGCGGGCCAAAGTTCCTCCCCAGTAATGTGAAGTTCCTGCTGTCAGTTATTTAATGTACTTTTCATAGAGGGCCAGCTATATTTAGATAGCTTTCTTTCCCCCTTAACAAATTAAATAATCATTTAAAAAGATGCACAAAATGCAGAATGCAGTAATTTTTTTGCAGTATTGAAATTTGTTAGATGATTTGAAACATACAAGTGTAGCCAATATGAAAAAGACAAAGAAATGAGGAAATACATTTTCACACTGCTGGAACTTCTTGCTGCCTTTCAGCAGGCTTCGTGAGACTGGCTGATCTAAACATAATCTGCCTTTTGGGACACTGGCCGTAAAATAGCTTGTTTCAGATGAACTGAGGATCTGCACCAAGGTTCTGTATGTAATAATTATTAGTATTTAACAATAATATGTTCACAATGATCACAGATATTAGAATTGGAAAAGTGACGAACGGTACTGTATGCCTGTACCAGCAGGTACTGAGCTAGTATCATTAAATCTACCACCTCCCTGTATCTTGTCTTTTCAGATTTATTTATTTTATTGCCCTTTAAGCCACTTAATACTCAAAGCCACCAAATTCAAAGAAAGGACCAGTATTGTGTCTATAAATGACAACTGGGCCAAGAACTAATTTTAAACTGTATCTTTAGGCCTTTGCTCTTGTTCAAATTTCTTTAGTGGAAGGTTGTATAATCCCAAAGATAGCACAGTTTTATAGGATAAAATAGTATTTTTGCCCCAAGAAGGTGATTTCCCGAGAGTTATGAACCTGTTAACTGGCCGCTCCAAAATCACCAAAAATGCCTGAAAAAGGAAACCCAAAATTACATCAGCTGCTGTTCCTGAAATCTTCAGAGTTCATGCAAAAGCTTGGACTCTTTGTGAAGATATCAAGCTACATTTTTCATTTTTGCAGTCAAAAATGCTTTAACTGACATGGATTCAAGCTGTGTGAAGTGTGGTTTGAGTCCAGCCAGTCTTGCTCATATGTTTTGGACCTGTCCCTCTCTATCCCCATTTTGGGAATCTGTCTTTAATTCCCTTTCTGGGGTCACCTCGACCACAATACAGCCCTCTCCACTCACTGCTTTATTCAGGGTCCGCCCCAAAAATCACATCACCCCATCTTGCTGACCTTGATGGTGACGGCAGCATTGGGAATCGCCCTCTTAAATCAATCGTCTCCAAGAAATGTGATTGGTTATGAAACTGGAGGGATTTAGACATTTTCAAAGCAGTCCGTGTCAGACACGGCAATAAAGATGAGGCCGAAGATTTTACTGGAACTGACAGAAATCTTGCTGTTAAGTCTCCTCTACAAAAGAAAAAGACAACCTTGGGTTCATCCTATATTAGCACAAAAGTCCTCTCTATCCGTCTGTTTAACATTAGTCTGGCACCAGCACATTCCCATACGGCTGCCTTTTATGTGTAAGTCGATAATCACTGTGTGAAGTGTCATATAATGTAGGAAAGTCAAACACAGCTAAATCGATGTGTTATGACATAACTGTAATGTTTGTCTGTTCTGATGTTCACTATTGTGTAAAATCAGAAATAAATCATACTTAAAAAGAGTAATTAGTAATCTAAAAAAACAAACTGCTTTAACTGTAATGAGTATGTAGCTATTGAGTTTGGAACACAGAAAAATGGCTGTAACTCCTCAATGCTTCAACATAGTCATCAATGAGGCTCTAATCAAAGACACTAACCTGAGGAATCCTCTGATATACACAAATGTACTGGTAGTGTGAATTAATGAAAAATATAGACATATAAATACAATAAAATATGAATTACACTATTGACGATGTGATCACAGCGAATCTCAAACGAAGCTCTGAGACATTGTCCACCTCACCGTGGCCTTTCACCAGCTGATGCGGACACAATAGAGAACCCCACGAAACCCCCAATCGATACTTACAGTACACCTTCCCTGTTGTGGCTTGGTGTCGAGCTAAGGTGAACCCAAAATAAAGGCAATAAACAAGAGGGTTTATTCTCTTAAAGCAGGGAACAAACATAACCAAGAGATGACAGACGTCCTCAGGAAACTTCTACTGCTATAACCAGACTCAGGTAACAGGCAAGGGTGTTATGGGTGGGGGGGGGCCAGTCTGAGGAGAGAGGAATAGTTTTAGGACAGGAGCGCTAAACAGAGGGAGAGCTTACGTGGGAAGAGCGTGGTGGAGCTGCTCAGAGGGGGGTTAGCGAGCGGGGTGGGGTGTTGATGTCTCTGGGAGGGCAGGCAGGCGGGGAGACCAAGTGATCCGAGACGGCGATGACAGGCGTCCGTAATCTGCCACGAGCAACCGCAAAAACTTAAACACGAGAGATGCACTCGAAAGAGGACAACTTAATATCTGGGAGTACACATTGACAACAAACTGGACTGGGCTAAGAACACTGATGCCCTATACAGGAAGGGCCAAAGTCGTCTCTATTTTCGGAGACGCCTGAGGTCCTTCAACATCTGCCAGACTATGCTGAGGATCTTCTATGAGTCTGTGGTGGCGAGTGCCATCCTCTATGCTGTTGCATGCTGGGGCAGCAGACTGAGGGCGGCAGACGCCAACAGACTCAATAAACTGATCCACAAAGCCAGTGATGTGGTAGGAGTGGAGCTGGATTCGCTTATGGCAGTGTCGGAGAGGAGGATGCTGTCTAAGCTGCAGGCCATTATGAACAATGGCTCCCACCCACTCTACAACACAGTGATGGGACACAGGAGCACATTCAGTGCAAGACTCATCCCACCAAAATGCACCACAGAGCGCCACAGGAGGTCATTTCTACCTGTGGCCATCAGACTCTATAACTCCTCCCTTAATAGGAGACACTGTGGTTCATCAGTGTCATTCATTTATCAGTATTCATTTGGTATGTGTGCCTGCAATTGTACATAAAATTGTTTAAATTTCCATTTACATTGGACAAAAAAAAGGACTGTGTATATATATATATATAATGACACCTATTTAAAAAAAAATTTTGCACTCAAGTTTCATATGTGTATAGATTTAGATGTGTATGTCATCAAATTATCTCTTTAGTCTTTATATTTATATGCCTTTAGTGTATGTTATTGTGTTTTTGGTTTACTCATTTAAATGAAACGGTTGCAGCTGTAACAACAGAAATTTCCCTCTGGGATCAATAAAGTATTCTGATTTGGGGCATGTCCAGAGAAGTCACATGACGCTGTCTGGTTATTATTGGCTCTTGAAAATCCATTTCATGACATGATTGGCCAAATGAGGGGTCAATGCAATTCAGAGGGTCTACTCTGTCATATAAAAGCATCGTAAGGGCGGACTTCAGCGTTACTGTGACGCTGTGAGGCTTCAAATTCAGAAGCGCTTAAAATGTCCTGCGGGCTGGACACGACCAGTTAACAGGTTAACTGAAAAAGTGGAATATCACAGAATGGTGTGCAGTGTGTCCTTTATAGATTTTAAGTAAACTGGACACATGGAGGACAAGAGAAGGGGCAGGCCTAAAACACTATTTACATCTGTCATGAAATGTGCTGGATTAGGACCCAATAATGCAGACTCCAGAGACAGAATGTAAACTCAAAGAACCTCGGCTTTATTGCTGGAAACCATGGAAAACAGAACTGGATGGAACCAGAAAAACAAGTTACAAAATCACTGGAAGCATGGAGAAACACGGAAGGAGAGCACACAGCAGAGGAACCAGACGACGTCAAACATGTAATGACCTGACAAAGAACTGAGAAGAACCTAGACAATATCTGCACACCAGGAACTGGGCTAATGGGAACCAGCTGGGAGGGAAACACAGCAAGCAAAACTAACCTAAAGCACAAGGACATACCAGAACAAAACAGGAAGTAACAAAACACAAGGACCAGGGCTAGGACACATGAACAGGATAAACAATAAGCACACAAACATCCACAATCAAAGAATACATGTGGAATCAAAACCAGGAGCCTAACACAAGGAATATAACATAATGCATATCAAAATATCAAAAACAAAGCGCTGGACCAGAGGCCCAGGCCCATGACAACAGCAGACAGTATCTGCACTATCTGAGAGTCATGTCATAAAGAAACAGGAAAAAATCCACTACAGACCTGAGACAGGACCTGACGGATGCATCTGGTCTTCACTTGATCCACCTGCTGTTCATCAAAACCTCATCAGAAATGGAAGTGAAACGGGGAGGAAAGGCCAAATTACACAATTCAATTCAATTTTATTTATATAGCGCCAAATCACAACAAACAGTCGCCTCAAGGCGCTTTGTATTGTGGGTAAAGACCCTACAATAATACAGAGAAAACCCAACAGTCAAAACGACCCCCTATGAGCAGCACTTGGCGACAGTGGAAAGGAAAAACTCCCTTTTAACAGGAAGAAACCTCCAGCAGAACCAGGCTCAGGGAGGGGCAGTCATCTGCCCGACGTTGGGCTGAGGAGAGAGAAAAGACATGCTGTGGAAGAGAGCCAGAGATTAATATCAATTAATGATTAAATGCAGAGTGGAGTATAAACAAAGTAAATAAGGTGAATGAGAAGAAACAGTCTATTGTGGGAACCCCCCCAGCAGCCTAGGCCTATAGCAGCATAACTAAGGGGTGTCTCAGGGTCACCTGATCCAGCCCTAACTATAAGCTTGATCATAAAGGAAACTTTTAAGCCTAATCTTAAAAATAGAGAGGGTGTCTGTCTCCTGAATCCAAGCTGGGAGCTGGTTCCACAGAAGAGGGGCCTGAAAGCTGAAGGCTCTGCCTCCCATTCTACTCTTAAGTATCCGAGGAACCACAAGTAAGCCAGCAGTCTGAGAGAGAAGTGCTCTGTTGGGGTGATATGGTACTATGAGGTCTTTGAGATAAGATGGGGCCTGATTATTCAGGACCTTGTAGGTGAGGAGAAGGATTTTAAATTCTATTCTAGATTTAACTGGGAGCCAATGAAGAGAAGCCAATATGGGAGAAATCTGCTCTCTCTTTCTAGTCCCTGTCAGTACTCTAGCTGCAGCATTTTGGATCAGCTGAAGACTGACACAAGACACAAGAACTGGACTGAAAATTATTACCAACAGGTCTGATGGAAAAATCAATCCAAATTTGAAATTTCTGGTGCAAATTATCTTCGATATGTCTGGAGGAGGTCAGGGCAAAGATACAACAATGAATGTTGACAACCATCTGTAAAACACTGTGGAGCCTTTGTCATGGTTTGGAGCTGCATTTCAGCCAGTGGTGTTGGGAATCTTGTAAAATTGATACCACATATTTAACCTCTTGTACTGCAGGGCTGCAACGATTCCTCAAGTAACTCAAATAATTCCATCCATCCATTCTCTTCCACTTATCCTGTTCAGGGTCACAGGGGGCTGGAGCCTATCCCAGCTGTCATAGGGCAAGATGCAGGGTACACCCTGTACAGGTCGCAGCCTGTCGCACAGAGAGACAGACAACCATTCACTCACATTCACACCAATTTAGAATCAACAGTTAACCTAACCCCAGTGACTACTGTGGGAGGAAACCCACGCAGACACGGGGAGACTGTCTAGCTCAGTGTTTTTCAACCTTTTTTGAGCCAAGGTACATTTTTTCCATTGAAAAAATCTTGAGGCACACCATCATCCAAAAACGTTAAAAAATGATACTCTGTAGCCTATATTAACAATATAGTCATTCTCATCAAAGTGTCTTGAATAGGAATCAAATAAACACAAAAAAGAACTTTATCATATAACATATATCTTCTTTTAAATAAAAAGTGCACTCCAAAAACACAGTTTGAACATAACAAATGCCACAACAATGTGGTCTTATAGTAGAAAACTTCAAAGTGTTTTACAAACTCTAATTCTGTCCAAAAGCATTCTGTTACCAGTATTAACACAACATAACAATACATGAGAAAGAGGCAAGCTCACAGCTAATGCCAGTTTAATATCATCATCATGCATAAGTCCCCGTACAGTGTTTTAATGGATGAAGGTTATCATTAAGTATAAAAATACCACCAAATATAATCGGCTCAGTGTACTTCAAAATGCCGCCGTTCGCGGACTTACGGCAACAATTGCCGTAATAACACCACAGTAATACCCTATGTTGGTTGTGAAGTGCAGTTTCTCAGCTTTCAGAAACTGTTTGAATGTTTCTGACAGGACAAACAGTCGCGTTATTACAGTAACTCAAAGTTCCTTTGATCAGCCGCCTCAGGCTCTGTGCTAACCAGCTGTTCAGCTAGTAGGGGCAGATAACGGTGCTTCAGCAGCAATCGCCCGGCAGTATACTGTTATATAGTTATATGTATGCAGTGTGTGCATTCCAGATGGTTCTCATGTTGCAAAACTACCGCTGAGAACTGTCGGTCTGGGCATTCAACCGGTGCTTTGTGCCTCCAGTTTCTTGCTGTCGGGTTTTAAAAATGGCAGACTTGATTCTGGTGTAGGAATCGCTCTCATGACTCCGCTAGCTACTCCCTGGCAAATCAGGTGCATGCTGTCCTCCGTGTCACATTTTTGTATCGCCTCGGATCACTTAAATGCAATTCGCTACCTGCTGCTATCTAGTCTAATGATATGGAAGAGTATTACATGATTATGCTCCCAGTCACTACTACAGCACAGACACTGGTGGCATATTAGGTGAAATTGGATAATTTCCCACGCACACTAGTGTGCCGCAGCACAGTGGTTGAAAAACACTGGTCTAGCTGTCCTTCTGGCTGTGGGGTGCAGTGCTAATAACCACGCCACCGTGCTGCCAAAAAATCCTTGACACCAATTTGTTGCTTTGATGCTTCGTTTAAACTCTGCAGCACTCAGGTGTCACCCTGTAAGCAGTGTTTCACCTGCATTAACAGCATTAAAGTTTTCTCTCACTGCAGTGGATTTCCTTCATTTGTAAAAAACGACCCTTCAAGACAGAGTGGATCATTGCTGGCGTGTTTTTTCATGTCTCCACTGCTTTCTGCTGTGTGTGTTTGTGTTTGCTGTTCTGAGAATTTTGCTATAACCACAGTTTGCTAGTGGGTGCCACCATTAGCACTAGCGATTGTCATTTCCTCCCCCCCCCGTTCAGTACTCAGGGGCTCCGTCAAAATATCTTTTATGCTTTAATCACTGATTAAAGACTAAAAATAGACCTTCAATAGAAACTTATTTAGGAGGATGCTTGTGAATAAAAATAATTACAATATTGAGCTCATCCAGCCCCCAGTTTTCCAACAGAAACACTGATAACACAACAGCAGCAGCTGCTTTATGTGCTGTCTGTCTGAACACATGCAGTAAGCACAAAGAGGCGGAGCCATTACTGAGACGGTGAGCTCAGGTGGAGTGAAAGGAAACATTTTTCTAGCATCCAAAACAGTAGTGCTTTTTTTCTGTAACCACCTTAAAACCTTTACTGGGAAACAGCTGGAGGTCCTTCATCAACCACCTGATCAGCAAATGAAGAACAGAGAACTTTGTAGCTGCTCCATCCACACTGTTTGTTTCACACAGAGGAAAAACTGCAGTACGGAAGTTCAAATATGCAGATGAATTGTTAATACAAAAAAGTATTTCTTATCCAGTTACTCAGGTAATTGATGGAATAATCGATAGAATACTTGATTGTTAAAATAATCAATAGTTGCAGCCCTAATGTACTGTATTTTATGTATATTTGCATTTGTTTTAAAAATCACAGCAATTGTTTCTGATTTTCTTTGCAACAGTACTGTATATATTTTTATTGTCTAAGTTCAAACATGACATTTTTATCGCAAATATTTTTTTTCCAGACTGAATTTCTGTAACCTCTCAAAGAGAAGCTTTGAAGCTCTGTCCTCAGTTCTCAGCTCCCAGTCCTCTAGTCTGAGAGAGCTGGACCTGAGTAACAACAACCTGCAGGATTCAGGACTGAAGCTTCTGTCTGCAGGACTGCAGAGTCAACACTGTACACTGGAAACTCTCAGGTCAGATCAAGTGGCTTTGTCTTTTTTTAATCAACCATTATATAATATAAAAGGTAAAATTTACCATTTTTATTACCTGTATATTTGTCATTTACATTACCTCCAAGTTAAGAGTATATGGGTAAATTTTTAAAACTGTGTAACAGAAGTCACTGAGGATTCCTTCACAAACTAAAATCTAGTAAGCTCTCATTGCATCATGAACACACAGTAACATTATTGATCTTCGTATTTATACTTTTTCAGACTGAGTGGTTGTAACCTTTCACAGAGAAACTGTGAAGTTCTGTCCTCAGTTCTCAGCTCCCAGTTCTCTAGTCTGAGAGAGCTGGACCTGAGTAACAACAACCTGGAGGATGCAGGAGTGAAGCTTCTGTCTGCTGGAGGGAAGAGTCCACATTGTAAACTGGAAAATCTCAGGTCAGATCAAATAACTTATTGTTTTTTCTCTTTTGGTAAAAGTACCCAATTCAATATTTACCTAATGAAGTTCAGCTTTATCCTGTTAGTGTTCTATCTTAGCATGTTTCATTATTTCTAAGTCACAGTTAATTACTACATTTTAGTGACCATTTAATAATAATTACACACTATTAAGCGGGTATCAGGAAGGTCTTTGTAAATGTATTAACCTTTTATAAAGCCATATTCCACCTTATTATGTTATTTATAAACATAAATATGTGGTTTAAATGTTGCCCCAAATATTTTATATGATTACGAAGCTCATATATAAATGTTGGACTGACCATTTCTAAATAAACTGTTACATGAAGTACAAGCTAGTTATTTAGCAGCTGGTAAAGCTTCCTGCTATCATTTAGGAAGTCTAAGCAAATGATTAACAAAAGTATTTAGATGCACATTTACACATATTAAGATTATGTAAGAGCTAGTTGTCTGTGAGTTTAATACAGGTTTTATAAATCCTTATTTCATATTTTATTTGATGGCTTTTTCATGATGTTACTAGTTGTTAGTTAAGCATTTTGTGTGATGTCATCTGTAGTGAGGACTATCTATGAGTTAGGAAATATTTACAAATGAAACTGAAAAGTCAGCAGGACCTCGACACACACACACACACACACACACACACACACACACACACACACACACACTAGTTTCACCTGTCTTCACAACAGAAAAACAACACAAAGTGATAAAGAACATACAAATATTTACCTCAAAATGGAAACATAACTCTGCGTTTAAGTTTGTAGGAAGAGAGAAAAATACGCACTGAGCAGCTGGAGGGAACTTAGCTTAAATATGCTGAAGCTGCTTCACTGAAAATAAAACATGAATAATGCAACAAGACAGTAATGAATGTTCCACACAGCATCACAAACAGGTGTGAACTTAGTAAATGTTCTACCACATTAAACTGATAATATACTGGGGTGTAAGAGTTTGTAATTCCTTTAGTTTGATCCTCAAGTTCCCGTTTCCTCTGTAGCCAGTTAGCTAGCTTTAGTCAAATAAGCCACCATCGAATCAGGTTCATTTCCAAAGTGCTCCTGAATTAAATAAAGAAGTCAGGTCACCGTGGCCAGGCGCCCCTCAATGCAGTCACTCAAAGTTTTCACTTTTCTCATTCCAGCTGAGTTCACCATCATTTAGAAACCATAAAAATACTGTCACTAAACATGTTATGAGTTTATTAATGAAGAATAAACTGTGTGTGTCTGTGTGTGTGCTTATAAATCTCATACTAAGAAGGAGTAATACTTTATAGATTAATTATTACTAATACCTTACTAATGCTTAGCAGTGTGTGATTTTTATAAAGTGTTACCTACATTTCTAGCCTGTTTACATAAGGCACTGAGGATTCCTTTGAAAACAAGGTTAAATATTGTAAAATAGTTACTCCTCACTGCATCATGAACACACTTTAATACCTGTACTAATGGTCTTGTTTATGATTTTTCAGACTGAGTGGTTGTGATCTCACAGAGAGAAGCTGTGAAGCTCTGGCCTCAGTTCTCAGCTCTCAGTCCTCTAGTCTGAGAGAGCTGGACCTGAGTAAAAATGAACTGAAGGACTCAGGAGTGAAGCTCCTGTCTGTTGGAGTGAAGAGTCCACACTGTGAACTGGAAATTCTCAGGTCAGGATTCTTTTTTTTTTTTTCTGATGATGATTCAAAATCTGAATGATACACTATATTTCCAAATGTATTCACTCGTCTGCCTTCACACACATATGAACTTGAGTAACATGCCATTATTAATGCATAGGGTTTAATATGATATCAGCCCACAGCTGCAACTCTTCTATTAAGGTTTTCCACAGGTTTAGGAGTGTTTATGGGAATTTCTGACCATTCACACATCTGTGAGGTCAGACACTGATGTTGCAGAGAAGGCCCAGCTCACACTCATCGCTCTAATCCATCCCAAAGGTGTTTTTATCAGGCTGAGGTCAGGACTCTTCACACCAAACTGGCTCATCCATGTCTTTATGGAGCTGCTTTGTAGTGATGTTGGAACAGGAAGGGGCCATCCCCAAACTGACCAAACCCTCAGCATCCTCTGACCCCACTCTGTGATTTTACGTGGCCTACCACTTCATGGCTGAGCTGCTGTCTTTCCCAGTCATTTCCACTTTGTTATAATCCCACTAACAGCTGACTGGAAATATTTAGCAGTGACTGGACTTGTTGCACAGGTATCATCCTATCACGGTACCACGCTGGAATTCACTGAGCTCCTGAGAACGACCCATTCTTTCACTGATGTTGGTAGAAGCAGTCTGCATGCCTAGGTGCTGGTTTATACACCTGTGGACATGAAAGTGGAGTGGGAGCCAGCAGTCATAGGGTACACCCTGGACAGGTTGTCAGCCTGTCGCAGGGCCAACACAGACAGACAGACAACCTCATTCTCATTCACATTTACACCTAACTCAGGTTAACCAATTAACCTAAGCCCACTAATTGCACGTCTTTGGGCTGTGGGAGTAAACTGGCATACCCAGAGAGAACCCACACAAACACAGGAAGAACATACAAACTACAGCCTGGATTCAAATTCAGGACCATTGTTGTGACTCAACATTACTAACTGTTGAACTGAGTGAGGAGATTTAACTTAGTTCATAGTAGTTTTAATGGCAGCTTGAAAACTTCACAACATGTCTGGCTCTAGTACACACACTGCAAAGCACACAATCATTCATCTGAATGATCTACACCCTCTCCTTTTAGTTTGGGCCTCCTATAAAATAATGAACATAGTGGCAGTGCAGCATAGCTGTCTTAATGTAACAATCCTGCATAAAAATAGCAGGTAATGATAAACTTATTGGTGAAACATTGTACAGCTTTGTACCCAAAATTACATTTGAAACACACTGGTAAATATTACTCACTGTTTAAGAGTGCCCGGCTCACCACAACTTGGTACCTAAAACAGCTTCAAAATATGCCCCTCCCCCTTTTTTTAAATACATGAACATCTTTTTTTTTTTTAGACATATTCACTCTTCCAAGATGAGCTCTATAGATCCTCTATAGGCTCCTCTTGTCAATGTTTGTCCTATTATTGTATTTATTTGTGTTATTTGTCCCATACATATACAGATGTCCTTATGATGCCTGAGTTGACAGGCTGAGAGAGAGAGAGAGAAAAAAGGTGAAATCAGGAAAAAGGGGAGAGTGAGGACAGAGCACAAGCATTTAAACCAAAATGGATCATCAAATGCTGCACTTGAAAAAAAAGAAAACGATAAACAACATACTAAAAAGAACAACAATACCTGCACATGGATCCTCTCAGCTTCAGAAAATAGCAGTCTGCTATTACAGAGAGAGTGCTTCCTCTAAGCCAGGGGTGTCCAAACTACCCCCCCCCCACTTCCGGTCCAGGAATTGATGTCAAAAATAACACAATTTGTCCTTTAAGTTACTTTTTTGACATTTCGCCTTCCCCTCCAATTAGAGGAGTTAGTGAAATGTCAAAAAAGTAACTTAAAGGGACAAATTGTGTGTTATTTTTTACATCAATGTGCAGACCGGACGTAGGGGGCGCGGCCGGATGCGGCCCACAG
>CM024194.1:60043487-60084626 GCA_013435755.1 Amphilophus citrinellus | reverse complement strand
GCCCCCGCCCCTTTCATGTGACCCTGCAGCAGAAACCCTGGGTTAACTTAACCTGATAACCATGGTTTATCCTGATCACCAGTGTTAGGCTCAGTGAACCCAGATCCCCCAAAGAGACCCTGGGTATGCTGAGCTGGCTTCGTAGTGCAGGGCCCTGGTCTCCAAAAAAGTCCAGTTTCAGAGTCCATAAAAAGCTCAAAGATGTGTTTTATTGTGTTAACTCATTATTGTGGAGAGGAAACATTACAGTGAGTCAGTGCTCATTAAAATGTGTTTGTCAAAGTGATGAGTATCAGGAGAATTCAAACTGCTCTTATTATGGCCTCCATGCAGAGATTTCTGGGCCACTTCTCTCAGTGAGGAACCTTCCTCAGCAAAATGGATCATTGGGAAGCACTCACAGACTGAGAGGAAGGACAAGGATATTTATACACCTGAGGTCATCAGGAAACTGAACACAGCAGGTAACAACACACAGCTGAAAATAATTAGACAACTACAGGAGAGGAAGTCAACTAGACCTAAGACACCAGAGACGATACCTACCAAAATAAAAGAGGAAGCATGACTGAAACACAGAAACCTGAGTGACCTTAGCAAAGAGAGGAAGAGGAGCAGTGAGGGAACTAAATAAACCTCACAAATACAAACAGGAAGTAAAACTAACAAGAACTGAAGGCTCAGAATGACTGAAAATCAAAGCTATGAGCAAAGATAAACTAAGAAACCCCAAAGCAACCAAACAGTAGCTCAGTATTGAATGGCCAGTATATTACAGTGAATAGCATTTAAGCATTCAATGCAGCTGCAGTTCTACAACACCCAGTCACATGTTTGGTAAAGATCCAGATAATCTAATCATTCTCACTGTGTGAGGGATGTTCAGAGTTCAGCTGTTGTTAAACTCAAAAATCTATCAGCAGGTTCTGCCATGAAATGGAAACCTTTTCATTTCCATGATCTGCTCCACTTTGTTTATTGTGTTGATTGTTTTCATCAATGATCAGCTGGTCCATCATTATGAAGCCTATCTCAGTGACACTGAGTGTAGACGTAGACAGAGAGCTCTACCAGGGAGACAACCACTCACAGCCACATTCACACCTATGGACCATTTATATTAGGTTACAGTCAGAGAACCAACACAGGAACAGGGAGAACACACGAACCAGCTGTGAGACACTAAGAGACACTGCTGTTGGGTTTCATGTTTACTTTTTCACTAATGGACAAAATTAGAACGTTTTAGAGTAAAATTACAATCAAATGATTAATTAAATGGTGAATCAATCAAGAGGGTGGATTCACAGCTAAAAGGTGTGAACTGGGGGAGTTGTTGGGACTTGTTTTTACTCTTCTCAATTAAAAATTACAATGTTGTGAAGTAAAATCAAGTTATTATATAGCAAATCAATTGATCACTTAAAAAGCAGAATCAAGCAAATGATTAAATTAAATGAAATTAGTAGTAACTGAACAGTAGTGTTGTAGTCAAGACCACCTAACCCGAGACCGAGACAAGACCAAGACTTTTAGGGTCCGAGACAAGTCGAGACCGAGACCGAGGGAGGGCGAGACCGAGACAAGACCGAGACCAGTGCCTGACGCTACAGGACACAATAAAATGTGAAACATGATCAACATCACTTCTTAAGTTATTGTTATTAAAAAGTTATTGTTCTGAAACAGTAGAACATTATTTTTTTTCCATAAAAGTGTACAAAATCATCACTCGAGAACAAATGCAAACTTTTCTCCAGGTAGATTGTTCAGAAAGTATAATAAAAAAATAAAAAAATGTTCCTTTATTCACTAATTTAACGCTAATGCTAATTAGTAAGCTAATGCTAACCACTAAATGCCGTTCCCTCTTGTTAATTGAGTGATGGGGCCTAAGATGTAACTGGAAAGCAGTAATCAGTTCTTTTGGACGTGTAGTTCCATTTCTCGAGGTGCAGGTCAGGTTTGGTTCAGAGAGGATTTTCAGTTATACACAAAGGATCAATGCAGAACTCGAAATCAGGCCTTTTTAGATTGATAGTGATAATTTTTGCATATAATCCAGAAAAGTAACATGCATTTAATGTGTCCCAGAGTGCCGTTTCCTTCCAGTAATGTTTTTGCAAAAATCACATAAAAAACATACACAACAAAAAAATAGTCCAGTTTTTTTAACAATCAGCTGCTAAAAGCATTTCCTACATCTGAATATCAGCCACCATGTTGTGAGCATAAACTATCACGTTTTTAATGCAACAACAGGAAGTGACATCATCTTGCTGGGAACTGTAGTTATTTTATTCTTGAAGGCCTCTCACAGCTCTACTGGTGCTGAAAACTAATGTTTGACTATGGCTTTCTGAATACAAGTAGGGCTGCAACTATCAATTATTTTAGTAATCAAGTATTCAATTGATTACTCCGTCAATTAATCAAGTAATTGGATAAGAAATAATTTTTCATTTTAACAATTCATCAGCATATTTTAACTTCCGTACTGCAGATGTTTCTCTGTGTGGAACAAACAGGGTGGATGGAGCAGCTACAAAGTTCTCTGTTCTTCATGTTGCTGATCAGGTGGTTGATAAAAACATTTTGACGGAGCCCCTCTGTACTGAAGGGGGGGGGCACCGAACAATTGCTAGTGCTAATGGCAGCCCCCCTTTCCCCAGTACACTGTGGTTATAGGTCTGTTCTGGTGGCTACAGCTGACGTAAAATACCAGCTGACATCCTCTGAACAACACGCGCACATTCAAACACGCACACTCACAGCACAGAGAAGTGGGGGCGTGGACAAACATCTCAGCGATACACTCGTGTTAAAGGATCTTTTTTTATTTTTCCAAATGACGTAAATCTGTTACAGCGATGGAGAACTAATGTGGAGGAAATGCTCCGCTTACACGGAGACACCTGAGCTGCAGAGTTGAAACCAAACATCAAAGCAACAAATTTGTGTCGAGGATTTTTAATAATCAAATTGAGTTAATCCAAGAATTATGGCAGCCCTAAAACTTGCATTAAATTTTCAGTTTGTGTATCAAATACATGAAGGTTGGTATTTACCTTCATGCTGGGATTTTTTTGTTGAATCTGAAGTCTGAAATTTTCCTCTGATCTTCATTTTCCCTCTTACTTCTCTTCGTGTTCATGCTGGTTGTTATTTCGATTTATGCAGCACACGCGTGACCATAGTGAGATCAGACGTGCACATTGTGAATGAAACCGTCCGAGCTCTGTGGTAGATTGCAAACTGGTGAAATGATACAGGCGTTAGCAGCGATAATAGCAGCGACCTAGCCGGGGCGGAGTCTGCGAGGTGCTCCTTTGAGAGGCAGAGGAGCGCAATCTTTGTTGGATTTGAATCAGTACGATTGTATCCAATAAAAGCAAAGATGTTAATGAATAAATTGGACAGTATTCTGGCAATTTAGTGATATTTCCAGAGCTGTGGTCTTGACTGGTCTTGAAATAAAATCCCGAGTCCGCAAGGTCCGAGTCCATGACAAGACCGAGACCATCAAAAAGCGGTCTCGAGACCAAGACCGATCTCGAGTACTACAACACTACTGAACAGTAACTTAGCACCTGACTCAAAGCTCTAAATCAGTGGTCTCAAACACCCGGCCTGTGGACCGCATCTGGCCGCGCCCCCTACGTCCGGTCTGCACATTGATGTCAAAAATAACACACAATTTGTCCCTTTAAGTTACTTTTTTGACATTTCGCTAACTCCTCTTAATTGGAGGGGAAGGCGAAATGTCAAAAAAGTAACTTAAAGGGACAAATTGTGTTATTTTTGACATCAATTCCTGGACCGGAAGTGGGTGGGGGGGTAGTTTGGACACCCCTGGCTTAGAGGAAGCACTCTTCTCTGTAATAGCAGACTGCTATTTTCTGAAGCTGAGAGGATCCATGTGCAGGTATTGTTGTTCTTTTTAGTATGTTGTTTATCGTTTTCTTTTTTTTCAAGTGCAGCATTTGATGATCCATTTTGGTTTAAATGCTTGTGCTCTGTCCTCACTCTCCCCTTTTTCCTGATTTCACCTTTTTTCTCTCTCTCTCTCTCAGCCTGTCAACTCAGGCATCATAAGGACATCTGTATATGTATGGGAAAAATAACACAAATAAATACAATAATAGGACAAACATTGACAAGAGGAGCCTATAGAGGATCTATAGAGCTCATCTTGGAAGAGTGAATATGTCTAAAAAAAAAGATGTTCATGTATTTAAAAAAAGGGGGAGGGGCATATTTTGAAGCTGTTTTAGGTACCAAGTTGTGGTGAGCCGGGCACTCTTAAACAGTGAGTAATATTTACCAGTGTGTTTCAAATGTGATTTTGGGTACAAAGCTGTACAATGTTTCACCAATAAGTTTATCATTACCTGCTATTTTTATGCAGGATTGTTACATTAAGACAGCTATGCTGCACTGCCACTATGTTCATTATTTTATAGGAGGCCCAAACTAAAAGGAGAGGGTGTAGATCATTCAGATGAATGATTGTGTGCTTTGCAGTGTGTGTGTACTAGAGCCAGACATGTTGTGAAGTTTTCAAGCTGCCATTAAAACTACTATGAACTAAGTTAAATCTCCTCACTCAGTTCAACAGTTAGTAATGTTGAGTCACAACAATGGTCCTGAATCTGAATCCAGGCTGGAGTTTGTATGTTCTTCCTGTGTTTGTGTGGGTTCTCTCTGGGTATGCCAGTTTACTCCCACAGCCCAAAGACATGCAATTAGTGGGCTTAGGTTAATTGGTTAACCTGAGTTAGGTGTAAATGTGAATGAGAATGAGGTTGTCTGTCTGTCTGTGTTAGCCCTGTGACAGGCTGACAACCTGTCCAGGGTGTACCCTATGACTGCTGGCTCCCACTCCACTTCCATGTCCACAGGTGTATAAACCAGCACCCAGGCATGCAGACTGCTTCTACCAACATCAGTGAAAGAATGGGTCGCTCTCAGGAGCTCAGTGAATTCCAGCGTGGTACCGTGATAGGATGATACCTGTGCAACAAGTCCAGTCACTGCTAAATATTTCCAGTCAGCTGTTAGTGGGATTATAACAAAGTGGAAATGACTGGGAAAGACAGCAGCTCAGCCATGAAGTGGTAGGCCACGTAAAATCACAGAGTGGGGTCAGAGGATGCTGAGGGTTTGGTCAGTTTGGGGATGGCCCCTTCCTGTTCCAACATCACTACAAAGCAGCTCCATAAAGACATGGATGAGCCAGTTTGGTGTGAAGAGTCCTGACCTCAGCCTGATAAAAACACCTTTGGGATGGATTAGAGCGATGAGTGTGAGCTGGGCCTTCTCTGCAACATCAGTGTCTGACCTCACAGATGTGTGAATGGTCAGAAATTCCCATAAACACTCCTAAACCTGTGGAAAAGCTTAATAGAAGAGTTGCAGCTGTGGGCTGACATCATATTAAATCCTATGCATTAATAATGGCATGTTACTCAAGTTCATATGTGTGTGAAGGCAGACGAGTGAATACATTTGGAAATATAGTGTATCATTCAGATTTTGAATCATCATCAGAAAAAAAAAAAAAAGAATCCTGACCTGAGAATTTCCAGTTCACAGTGTGGACTCTTCACTCCAACAGACAGCAGCTTCACTCCTGAGTCCTTCAGTTTATTTTTACTCAGGTCCAGCTCTCTCAGACTAGAGGACTGAGAGCTGAGAACTGAGGCCAGAGCTTCACAGCTTCTCTCTGCGAGATCACAACCACTCAGTCTGAAAAATCATAAACAAGACCATTAATACAGGTATTAAAGTGTGTTCATGATGCAGTGAGGAATAACTATTTTACAATATTTAACCTTGTTTTCAAAGGAATACTCAGTGCCTTATGTAAACAGGCTAGAAATGTAGGTAACACTTTATAAAAATCACACACTGCTAAGCATTAGTAAGGTATTAGTAAATAATTAATCTATAAAGTATTACTCCTTCTTAGGATGAGATTTATAAGCACACACACAGACACACACAGTTTATTCTTCATTAATAAACTCATAACATGTTTAGTGACAGTATTTTTATGGTTTCTAAATGATGGTGAACTCAGCTGGAATGAGAAAAGTGAAAACTTTGAGTGACTGGATTGAGGGGCGCCTGGCCACGGTGACCTGACTTCTTTATTTAATTCAGGAGCACTTTGGAAATGAACCTGATTCGATGGTCGCTTATTTGACTAAAGCTAGCTAACTGGCTACAGAGGAAACGGGAACTTGAGGATCAAACTAAAGGAATTACAAACTCTTACACCCCAGTATATTATCAGTTTAATGTGGTAGAACATTTACTAAGTTCACACCTGTTTGTGATGCTGTGTGGAACATTCATTATTGTCTTGTTGCATTATTCATGTTTTATTTTCAGTGAAGAAGCTTCAGCATATTTAAGCTAAGTTCCCTCCAGCTGCTCAGTGCGTATTTTTCTCTCTTCCTACAAACTTAAACGCAGAGTTATGTTTCCATTTTGAGGTAAATATTTGTATGTTCTTTATCACTTTGTGTTGTTTTTCTGTTGTGAAGACAGGTGAAACTAGTGTGTGTGTGTGTGTGTGTGTGTGTGTGTGTCGGGGTCCTGCTGACTTCTCAGTTTTAGTTTGTAAATATTTTCTAACTCATAGATGGTCCTCACTACAGATGACGTCACACAAAATGCTTAACTAACAACTAGTAACATCCTGAAATAGCCATCAAATAAAATATGAAATAAGGATTTATAAAACCTGTATTAAACTCAGACAACTAGCTCTTACATAATCTTAATATGCGTAAATGTGCATCTAAATACTTTTGTTAATCATTTGCTTAGACTTCCTAAATGATAGCAGGAAGCTTTACCAGCTGCTAAATAACTAGCTTGTACTTCATGTAACAATTTATTTAGAAATGGTCAGTCCAACATTTATATATGAGCTTCATAATCATATAAAATATTTGGGGCAACATTTAAACCACATATTTATGTTTATAAATAACATAATAAGGTGGAATATGGCTTCATAAAAGGTTAATATATTTACTAATACCTTCCTGATACCCAATTAATAGTGTGTAATTATTATTAAATTCACCAAAATGTAGTAATTAACTGTGACTTAGAAATAATGAAACATGCTAAGATAGAACACTAACAGGATAAAGCTGAACTTCATTAGGTAAATATTGAATTGGGTACTTTTACCAAAAGAAAAAACACAAAATGTTTTTTGATCTGACCTGAGAGTTTCCAGTTTACAATGTGGACTCTTCCCTCCAGCAGAAAGAAGCTTCACTCCTGCATCCTCCAGGTTGTTGTTACTCAGGTCCAGCTCTCTCAGACTAGAGGACTGGGAGCTGAGAACTGAGGACAGAACTTCACAGTTTCTCTTTGAAAGGTTACAACCACTCAGTCTGAAAACGTATAAATACAAAGATCGATAATGTTACTGTGTGTTCATGATGCAATTAGAGCTTACTAGATTTTAGTTTGTGAAGGAATCCTCAATGACTTCTGTTAAACAGTTTTAAAAATTTACCCATATACTCTAACTTGGAGGTAATTTAAATTACAAATATACAGGAATAAAAATGGTAAATTTTACCTTTATTATATAATGTTTGATTAAAAAAGACAAAGCCACTTGATCTGACCTGAGAGTTTCCAGCGTACAGTGTGGACTCTTCCCTCCAGCAGAAAGAAGCTTCACTCCTGCATCCTCCAGGTTGTTGTTACTCAGGTCCAGCTCTCTCAGACTAGAGGACTGGGAGCTGAGAACTGAGGACAGAACTTCACAGTTTCTCTTTGAAAGGTTACAGAAATTCAGTCTGAAAAAGTATAAATACAAAGATCGATAATGTTACTGTCATGGCCGGGGAGTAAACGGGCGAGGAAGGGCAAACATGCAGGACTCCAGAAGTAAACATAACTTAAAAGGGGATTTATTTAGGTAGGGGAGAAAACAAATACAAAACAACTTGGAAGGGAGACGAAGGGCAGACACAGGGAGCACAGGAACACACGGGCACAAAACGTCAACGACGCGACAGAGAACAAATGGAAACTGAGGGCTTAAATACACATTGGGTAATCAGGGCAAGAGAAAACAGCAGGGAACAACAGGTGAGGCAAATGAAACTAATAACACAGGGGAAGCAAAACTAAACACAAAGCACAGGGAAACCAGACTGTCAAAATAAACAGGAAGTGACTAACCAAGGAACATGCTGACTTAACACGGGGAACAGGCACAGACTCAGGACAGAGACTAGTCACAACACTAGGAGACACAAGGAACCAGAAATAGCTGAGGGCAAAGATACAAAAGACAACAAAACATGACCCGAGAAACAGAAACAATACCAAGAAAACATAAAACACTGGGCCACCGGCCCAGGACATGACAGTACCCCCCCCTCAAAGGCCGGCTCCCGACGGCCAAAACAAGAAACAAAACCAGACCAGGGCGGGAGCAACAAAACCAGGAACAAAACCCAAAACACAAGGAAGCACTGGGGCAAGGCCAGAGCATGAGGGCAAAAAGACAATAAGCAAAAGGAACAGAACAAACAAAAGCTATGGCACAAGGCTGAACAACAGTCAAAAAACAAGAACAAAACACGGGGATGAGAAGAAAAAACAGGACAAAACAAAAAGCAACGGCACACGGCCGGAGAGATCCAATGTCAAATACAGGGGTCAAACACACGAACAGCTCAGGAGCTAAAACAAATCAAAAACAGCAACCGGCAAGGGGGGAAAACAGTCCACAGTTCAGGGGAGTGTAGGGGAAGGCCCAAAACAGAAAACAAAGTTCAGGAGGCTGCAGAGGCCAAGGGCCACAAAGGAGAGTCCCAACGAGGGAGGCCGACTGCGCTCCCAGCGGCAGCAACGACGAGGAGACAGGACTGGAGGTCGACCGCGCTCCCGGCGGCGACGAAGAGGAGAAGACACTGGAGGCCGACCGCGCTCCCAGCGGCGGCGGCGGAGACGAGGAGAAGACACTGGAGGCCGACCGCGCTCCCAGCGGCGGCGGCGGAGACGAGGAGAAGACACTGGAGGCCGACCGCGCTCCCAGCGACGGCGGCGACGACGAGGAGAAGACACTGGAGGCCGACCGCGCTCCCAGCGGCGGCGGCGACGACTCACCAGAGCCACAACATGCCCGGACTCCCCTGAGCCCAGGGCGGTCAAGGACACAAGAAACTCGGAAGGTCCGAACCGGGCGAAACCCCCTGGCGGCTCGGACTGAGCGGGACACCCTGGCGGCTCGGACTGAGCGGGACCCCCTGGCGGCTCGGACTGAGCGGGACCCCCTGAGGACTCGGGCGGCTCGGACTGAGCGGGACACTAGGGCGGCTCGGACTGAGCGGAAACCCCCGGCGGCTTGGACTGAGCGGAACACTCTGAGGACCCGGGCGGCTCGGACTGAGCGGGACCCCCCGGCGGCTCGGACTGAGCAGGACCCCCCGGCGGCTCGGACTGAGCGGGACCCCCTGGTGGCTCGGACTGAGCGGGACCCCCCGAGGACTCAGGCGGCTAGGACTGAGCGGGACCCCCCGGCGGCTCGGACTGAGCGGGACCCCCCGGCGGCTCGGACTGAGCGGAAACCCCCGGCGGCTCGGACTGAGCAGAACACTCTGAGGACTCTGGCGGCTTGGACTGAGCGGAGACCCCCAACGGCTCGGACCGAGCAGCATCCTCCGGATGCTCGAACACTGGATGTGCAGGTTGGGGCTGCTTTGCCGGGCATAGTTCGGTTGAGTCTGATGGTGAGGATGATGGCGACCGGGGAGCTGACCGGGAACCTGACTGGCAACCTGACTGGGAACGAACTGACACTGGAGGACCTGACGGAGTGCTAGGGTGAACAGACACTAGGGAACCCAACTGAAGGCTAGAGGGGCCTGAGCGCGTAAAAACTGGCTGCGTGGACGCAGACCGAGAGCTAGGGAGATCTGGCGGCTGCGCGGACGCGGACCGAGAGCTAGGGAGATCTGGCGGCTGCGCGGACGCGGACCGAGAGCTAGGGAGATCTGGCGGCTGCGCGGACGCGGACCGAGAGCTAGGGAGATCTGGCGGCTGCGCGGACGCGGACCGAGAGCTAGGGAGATCTGGCGGCTGCGCGGACGCGGACCGAGAGCTAGGGAGATCTGGCGGCTGCGCGGACGCGGACCGAGAGCTAGGGAGATCTGGCGGCTGCACGGACGCGGACCGAGAGCTAGGGAGAGCTGGCGGCTGTGTGGACGTGGACCCAGAGCGAGGGAGAGCTGCTGGAGCTACAGCTGACTGAGGGACAGCTGCTGGCTGCGTGGAAGCAGACTGAGGGAGAGCTGCTGGCTGCGTGGAAGCAGACTGAGAGAGAGCTGCTGGCTGCGTGGAAGCAGACTGAGGGAGAGCTGCTGGCTGCGTGGAAGCAGACTGAGAGAGAGCTGCTGGCTGCGTGGAAGCAGACTGAGGGAGAGCTGCTGGCTGCGTGGAGACTGACTGCGTGGAGACTGACAGAGAGCTAGGGAGAGCTGACTGCGTGGAGACTGACTGAGAGCCAGGGAGACCTGACTGCGTGGAGACTGACTGAGAGCTAGGGAGACCTGACTGCGTGGAGACTGACTGAGAGCTAGGGAGAGCTGACTGCGTGGAGACTGACTGAGAGCTAGGGAGAGCTGACTGCGTGGAGACTGACTGAGAGCTAGGGAGAGCTGACTGCGTGGAGACTGACTGAGAGCTAGGGAGAGCTGACTGCGTGGAGACTGACTGAGAGCTAGGGAGAGCTGACTGCGTGGAGACTGACTGAGAGCTAGGGAGAGCTGACTGCGTGGAGACTGACTGAGAGCTAGGGAGAGCTGACTGCATGGAGACGGACTGCGTGGAGACTGACCGAGATTGAGCAGAGACTGGAACTACAGGTGACAGCTGAGGAAGCGCTGCAGGTGACGCTGACGACGGATGCGAAGGCGTGGGCTTGGTTGCCCCAACCTGCGGAACAGGAACGGGTGCAGAGACCAGCCCGTCCGTGGCTGCCCCCCCCTGCGGAACAGGAGCAGGTGCAGGGAGCTTCACAGAGGCTGGCGGAACCTGGGGCTCCTGGAGACGAGCTGGCGTCACAGCTGACAGGAGCGAGAGTGACCGGGGAGGAGCGTGACGATGCCGGGTGCGCTGCTTCCTTCGCGTTCTGTTGGAGTGGGAGGCACGATTCTCGGCATCCAGGATGTCCAACAGCAGAGGTGAATCGATGATTTCCACATCAGCCGGCAGCCAAGAGAGGTCCTGGTAGGCGGCGGGCTGTGCGCGAAACGGTAACAAAGACGAGGACAAGGTGGGAGAGGTGAGTAGAAAGGATGATGGCGGGTCCTGGGAGCGAGGCAGTGCCTGTGGCGATGGGCTGCAGGGGAGTGGAGGAGACGATGGGGATGAGAGGTCTGGCCGCAGGAGAGGTGCACTGGCGATGGCTTGAAGAAAAAAATTTGAATCCCTGCCCTGGACTGGGCGGCCAATATTATGCAGTTCATATTGCAGATTCTTTCGGAGCATGATTACTGAATGAGCAAGTGAGGCAGTGTCAGGATGGGTGAGGAGCCAAGTGGAGGAAGAGATCAGTCCACAACAAAAAGCTAACTGCATTAGCCGGTGGTGTTCGTCAGTGGCATGAATAATTTTCCTGGCCAAATCCTTGAGCACCAGGATCTTCTCTTCTTGCTCGGGGGGGCCCCTTGTGTCCGCGGGGTCCATAGTATGGTCGCGTCGTTCTGTCATGGCCGGGGAGGAAACGGGTGAGGAAGGGCAAACATGCAGGACTCCAGAAGTAAACATAACTTAAAAGGGGATTTATTTAGGTAGGGGAGAAAACAAATACAAAACACCTTGGAAGGGAGATGAAGGGCAGACACAGGGAGCACAGGAACACACGGGCACAAAACGTCAACGACGCGACAGAGAACAAATGGAAACTGAGGGCTTAAATACACATTGGGTAATCAGGGCAAGAGAAAACAGCAGGGAACAGCAGGTGAGGCAAATGAAACTAATAACACAGGGGAAGCAAAACTAAACACAAAGCACAGGGAAACCAGACTGTCAAAATAAACAGGAAGTGACTAACCAAGGAACATGCTGACTTAACACGGGGAACAGGCACAGACTCAGGACAGAGACGCAGACTAGTCACAACACTAGGAGACACAAGGAACCAGAAATAGCTGAGGGAAAAAATACAAAAGACAACAAAACATGACCCGAGAAACAGAAACAATACCAAGAAGACATAAAACACTGGGCTACCGGCCCAGGACATGACAGTTACTGTGTGTTCATGATGCAGTGAGAGCTTACTAGATTTTAGTTTGTGAAGGAATCCTCAATGTCTTCTGTTAAACAGTTTCAAAAATGTACCCATATACTCTAACTTGGAGGTAATTTAAATTACAAATATACAGGAATAAAAATGGTAAATTTGACCTTTATTATATAATGTTTGATTAAAAAAAGACAAAGCCACTTGATCTGACCTGAGAGTTTCCAGCGTACAGTGTTGACTCTGCAGTCCTGCAGACAGAAGTTTCAGTCCTGAATCCTGCAGGTTGTTGTTACTCAGGTCCAGCTCTCTCAGACCAGAGGACTGGGAGCTGAGAACTGAGGACAGAACTTCACAGTCTCTCTTTGAGAGGTTACAGAAATTCAGTCTGGAAAAAAATATTTGCGATAAAAATGTCATGTTTGAACTTAGACAATAAAAATATATACAGTACTGTTGCAAAGGAAATCAGAAACAATTGCTGTGATTTTTAAATCAAATGCAAATATACATAAAATACAGTACAGTAGGGCTTCAACTATTGATTATTTTAACAAATCAAGTATTCTATCGATTATTCCATCAATTACCTGAGTAACTGGATAAGAAATACTTTTTTGTATTAACAATTCATCTGCATATTTTAACTTCCGTACTGCAGTTTTTCTCTGTGTGAAACAAACAGGGTGGATGGAGCAGCTACAAAGTTCTCTGTTCTTCATTTGCTGATCAGGTGGTTGATGAAGGACCTCCAGCTGTTTCCCAGTAAAGGTTTTAAGGTGGTTACAGAAAAAAAGCACTGCTGTTTTGGATGCTAGAAAAATGTTTCCTTTCGCTCCACCTGAGCTCACCGCCTCAGTAATGGCTCCGCCTCTTTGTGCTTACTGCGTGTGTTCAGACAGCACATAAAGCAGCTGCTGCTGTTGTGTTATCAGTGTTTCTGTTGGAAAACTGGGGGCTGGATGAGCTCAATACTGTAATTCTTTTTATTCACAAGCATCCTCCTAAATAAGTTTCTATTAAAGGTCTATTCTTAGTCTTTAATCAGTGATTAAAGCATAAAAGATATTTTGACGGAGCCCCTGAGTACTGAACGGGGGGGAGGCAAACGACAATCGCTAGTGCTAATGGCGGCACCCACTAGCAAACTGTGGTTATAGCAAAATTCTCAGAACAGCAAACACAAACACACACAGCAGAAAGCAGTGGAGACATGAAAAAACACGCCAGCAATGATCCACTCTGTCTTGAAGGGTCGTTTTTTACAAATGAAGGAAATCCACTGCAGTGAGAGAAAACTTTAATGCTGTTAATGCAGGTGAAACACTGTGCTTACAGGGTGACACCTGAGTGCTGCAGAGTTTAAACAAAGCATCAAAGCAACAAATTGGTGTCAAGGATTTTTTGGCAGCACGGTGGTGTGGTGGTTAGCACTGCGCCCCACAGCCAGAAGGACAGCTAGACCAGTGTTTTTCAACCACTGTGCCGCGGCACACTAGTGTGCCGTGGGAAATTATCCAGTTTCACCTAATATGCCACGAGTTTCTGTGCTGTAGTAGTGACTGGGAGCATAATCATGTAATACTCTTCCATATCACTAGACTAGATAGCAGCAGGTAGCCAATTGCATTTAAGTGATCCGAGGCGATACAAAAATGTGACACGGAGGACAGCATGCACCTGATTTGCCAGGGAGTAGCTAGCGGAGTCATGAGAGCAATTCCTACACCAGAACCAAGTCTGCCATTTTTAAAACCCAACAGCAAGAAACTGGAGGCACAAAGCACCGGTTGAATGCCCAGACCGACAGTTCTCAGCGGTAGTTTTGCAACATGAGAACCATCTGGAATGCACACACTGCATACATATAGCTATATAACACTATACTGCTGGGCGATTGCTGCTGAAGCACCGTTATCTGCCCCTACTAGCTGAACACCTGGTTAGCACAGAGCCTGAGGCGGCTGATCAAAGGAACTTTGAGTTACTGTAATAACACGACCGTTTGTCCTATCAGAAAAATTCAAACAGTTTCTGAAAGCTGAGAAACTGCACTTCACAACCAACATAGGGTATTACTGTGGTGTTATTACAGTAATTGTTGCCGTAAGTCTGCGAACGGCGGCATTTTGAAGTACACTGAGCAGATT
Source organism: Amphilophus citrinellus (assembly GCA_013435755.1). Taxonomy (NCBI): domain Eukaryota; kingdom Metazoa; phylum Chordata; class Actinopteri; order Cichliformes; family Cichlidae; genus Amphilophus; species Amphilophus citrinellus. The sequence continues at coordinate 60,070,181 of CM024194.1, read as the reverse complement.
ATGTTTGGTGGTATTTTTATACTTAATGATAACCTTCATCCATTAAAACACTGTACGGGGACTTATGCATGATGATGATATTAAACTGGCATTAGCTGTGAGCTTGCCTCTTTCTCATGTATTGTTGTGTTGTGTTAATACTGGTAACAGAATGCTTTTGGACAGAATTAGAGTTTGTAAAACACTTTGAAGTTTTCTACTATAAGACCACATTGTTGTGGCATTTGTTATGTTCAAACTGTGTTTTTGGAGTGCACTTTTTATTTAAAAGAAGATATATGTTATATGATAAAGTTCTTTTTTGTATTTATTTGATTCCTATTCAAGACACTTTGATGAGAATGACTATATTGTTAATATAGGTTACAGAGTATCATTTTTTAACGTTTTTGGATGATGGTGTGCCTCGTGATTTTTTCAATGGAAACAATGTACCTTGGCTCAGAAAAGGTTGAAAAACACTGAGCTAGACAGTCTCCCCGTGTCTGCGTGGGTTTCCTCCCACAGTAGTCACTGGGGTTAGGTTAACTGTTGATTCTAAATTGGTGTGAATGTGAGTGAATGGTTGTCTGTCTCTCTGTGTGACAGGCTGCGACCTGTACAGGGTGTACCCTGCATCTTGCCCTATGACAGCTGGGATAGGCTCCAGCCCCCTGCGACCCTGAACAGGATAAGTGGAAGAGAATGGATGGATGGAATTATTTGAGTAACTTGAGGAATCGTTGCAGCCCTGCAGTACAAGAGGTTAAATATGTGGTATCAATTTTACAACATTGCCAACACCATTGGCTGAAATGCAGCTACAAACCATGACAAAGGCTCCACAGTGTTTTACAGATGGTTGTCAACATTCATTGTTGTATCTTTGCCCTGACCTCCTCCAGACATATCGAAGATAATTTGCACCAGAAATTTCAAATTTGGATTTATTTTTCCATCAGACCTGTTGGTAATAATTTTCAGTCCAGTTCTTGTGTCTTGTGTCAGTCTTCAGCTGATCCAAAATGCTGCAGCTAGAGTACTGACAGGGACTAGAAAGAGAGAGCAGATTTCTCCCATATTGGCTTCTCTTCATTGGCTCCCTGTTAAATCTAGAATAGAATTTAAAATCCTTCTCCTCACCTACAAGGTCCTGAATAATCAGGCCCCATCTTATCTCAAAGACCTCATAGTCCCATATCACCCCAACAGAGCACTTCTCTCTCAGACTGCTGGCTTACTTGTGGTTCCTCGGATACTTAAGAGTAGAATGGGAGGCAGAGCCTTCAGCTTTCAGGCCCCTGTTCTGTGGAACCAGCTCCCAGCTTGGATTCAGGAGACAGACACCCTCTCTATTTTTAAGATTAGGCTTAAAACTTTCCTTTATGATCAAGCTTATAGTTAGGGCTGGATCAGGTGACCCTGAACCCTCCCTTAGTTATGCTGCTATAGGCCTAGGCTGCTGGGAGGGTTCCCATAATGCACTGTTTCTTTTCATTCACCTTATTTACTTTGTTTATACCCCACTCTGCATTTAATCATTAATTGTTATTAATCTCTGTCTCTCTCCCCCCCTCAGCAGATGACCCCCCCTCCCTGAGCCTGGTTCTGCTGGAGGTTTCTTCCTGTTAAAGGGAGTTTTTCCTTCCCACTGTCACCAAGTGCTGCTCATAGGGGGTCGTTTTGACTGTTGGGTTTTCTCTGTATTATTGTAGGGTCTTTACCCACAATACAAAGCGCCTTGAGGCGACTGTTTGTTGTGATTTGTTGCTATATAAATAAAGTTGAATTGAATTGTGTAATTTGGCCTTTCCTCCCCGTTTCACTTCCATTTCTGATGAGGTTTTGATGAACAGCAGGTGGATCAAGTGAAGACCAGCTGCATCCGTCAGGTCCTGTCTCAGGTCTGAAGTGGATTTTTTCCTATTTCTTTATGACATGACTCTCAGATAGTGCAGATACTGTCTGCTGTTGTCATGGGCCTGGGCCTCTGGTCCAGCGCTTTATGTTTGTTTTTGATATTTTGATATGCATTATGTTATTTTCCTTGTATTAGGCTCCTGGTTTTGATTCCACATGTATTCTTTGATTGTGGATGTTTGTGTGCTTATTGTTTATCCTGTTTGTGTGTCCTAGCCCTGGTCCTTGTGTTTTGTTACTTCCTGTTTTGTTCTGGTATGTCCTTGTGCTTTAGGTTAGTTTTGCTTGCTGTGTTTCCCTCCCAGCTGTTTCCCAGTAGCCCAGTTCCTGGTGTGTAGATATTGTCTAGGTTCTCGTCAGTTCTTTGTCAGGTCATTACATGTTTGACGTCGTCTGGTTCCTCTGCTGTGTGCTCTCCTTCCGTGTTTCTCCATGCTTCCAGTGATTTTGTAACTTGTTTTTCTGGCTCCATCCAGTTTTGTTTTCCATGGTTTCCAGCAATAAAGCTGAGGTGTTTTGAGTTTCCATTCTGTCTCTGGAGTCTGCATTATTGGGTCCTAATCCAGCACATTTCATGACAGATGTAAATAGTGTTTTAGGCCTGCCCCTTCTCTTGTCCTCCACGTGTCCAGTTTACCTAAAATCTATAAAGGACACACTGCACACCATTCTGTGATATTCCACTTTTTCAGTTAACCTGTTAACTGGTCGTGTCCAGCCCGCAGGACATTTTAAGCGCTTCCGAATTTGAAGCCTCACAGCGTCACAGTAACGCTGAAGTCCGCCCTTATGATGCTTTTATATGACAGACTAGACCCTCTGAATTGCATTGACACCTCATTTGGCCAATTATGTTATGAAATGGATTTTCCAGAGCCAATAATAAGCAGACAGCGTCATGTGACTTCTCTGGACCTGCCCCAAATCAGAATACTTTATTGATCCCAGAGGGAAATTTCTGTTGTTACAGCTGCATCCGTTTCATTTAAATGAGTAAACCAAAAACACAATAACATACACTAAAGGCATAAAAATATAAAGACTAAAGAGATAATTTGACGACATACACATCTAAATCTATACACATATGAAACTTGAGTGCAAAAAAATTTTTTAAATAGGTGTCATTATATATATATATACACAGTCCTTTTTTTTGTCCAATGTATATGGAAATGTAAACAATTTTATGTACAATTGCAGGCACACATACCAAATGAATACTGATAAATGAATGACACTGATGAACCACAATGTCACCTATTAAGGGAGGAGTTATAGAGTCTGATGGCCACAGGTAGAAATGACCTCCTGTGGCGCTCTGTGGTGCATTTTGGTGGGATGAGTCTTGCACTGAATGTGCTCCTGTGTCCCATCACTGTGTTGTAGAGTGGGTGGGAGCCATTGTTCATAATGGCCTGCAGCTTAGACTGCTTCCTCCTCTCCGACACTGCCATAAGCGAATCCAGCTCCACTCCCACCACATCGCTGGCTTTGTGGATCAGTTTATTGAGTCTGTTGGCGTCTGCCGCCCTCAGTCTGCTGCCCCAGCATGCAACAGCATAGAGGATGGCACTCGTCACCACAGACTCATAGAAGATCCTCAGCATAGTCCGGCAGATATTGAAGGACCTCAGGCGTCTCAGAAAATAGAGACGACTTTGGCCCTTCTTGTATAGGGCATCAGTGTTCTTAGCCCAGTCCAGTTTGTTGTCAATGTGTACTCCCAGATATTAAATTGTCCTCTTTCGGGTGCATCTCTCATGTTTAAGTTTTTGTGGTTGCTCGTGGCAGATTACGGACGCCTGTCATCGCCGTCTTGGATCACCTGGTCTCCCCGCCTGCCTGCCCCCCCAGAGACATCAACACCCCACCCTGCTCGCTAACCCCCCTCTGAACAGCTCCACCACGCTCTTCCCACGTAAGCTCTCCCTCTGTTTAGCGCTCCTGTCCTAAAACTATTTCTCTCTCCTCAGACTGGCTCCCCCCACCCATAACACCCTTGCCTGTTACCTGAGTCTGGTTATAGCAGTAGAAGCTTCCTGAGGACGTCTGTCATCTCTTGGTTATGTTTGTTCCCTGCTTTAAGAGAATAAACCCTCTTGTTTATTGCCTTTATTTTGGGTTCACCTTAGCTCGACACCAAGCCACAACAGGGAAGCTGTACTGTAAGTATGGATTGGGGGTTTCGTGGGGTTCTCTATTGTGTCCGCATCAGCCGGTGAAAGGCCACGGTGAGGTGGACAATGTCTCAGAGCTTCATTTGAGATTCGCTGTGATCACATCTCAATAGTGTAATTCATATTTTATTGTATTTATATGTCTATATTTTTCATTAATTCACACTATCAGTACATTTGTGTATAGCAGAGGATTCCTCAGGGTAGTATCTTTGATTAGAGCCTCATTGATGACTGTATGTTGAAGCATTGAGGAGTTACAGCCATTTTTCTGTGTTCCAAACTCAATAGCTACATACTCATTACAGTTAAAGCAGTTTTTTTTTAGATTACTAATTACTCCTTTTAAGTATGATTTATTTCTGATTTTACACAATAGTGAACATCAGAACAGACAAACATTACAGTTATGTCATAACACATTAATTGGAATAATAAACATGAACCAGTAAATGACACATTGACATTTTTAAAAATTGTTTTTAAATGCCTGGATCAATTTTACATAAGTCAACAGTCTCTCACACAACAAAATCAAAACCTTTTAGTTGTCTCACATAGAAGACTAAGGACCGGGGGGGGGGGCAGAGCTTTTCAGGCAGTGGTGCCAAAGCTCTGGAACTGTTTACCACTCCAGCTACAGTGTATCACAAAAGTGAGTACACCCTCACATGTCTGCATATATTTATGAAGTATATCTCTAAATGGGACAACACTGACAAAATGACACTTTGACACAATGAACAGTAGTCTGTGTGCAGCTTATATAACAGTCTTCATGCAGAGCAACAATTCGTCTGTAAGATCCTCACAGAGTTCTTTGCCATGTTGGAACTTTCAGTGACCAGTATGAGAGAGTGTGAGAGCTGCACTACAAAACTGAACACACCTGCTCCCTGTGCACACCTGAGACCTGGTAACACTAATGAGTCACATGACATTTTGGAGGGGAAATGACAAGCAGTGCTCTATTTGGACATTTACGGGTGTAGTCTCTTAGGGGTGTACTCACTTTTGTTGCCGCTGGTTTAGACATTAATGGCTGTATATTGAGTTATTTTGAGGGAAGAATAAATTTACACTGTTATATAAGCTGCACACAGACTACTTTTCATTGTGTCAAAGTGTCATTTTGTCAGTGTTGTCCCATGAAAAGATATACTTAAATATCTGCAGAAATGTGAGGGGTGTACTCACTTTTGTGATACACTGTATGTTAAAAACTGGGGGCTGCGTGAGCATAATCTTGTAATGCTTTATATTCACAAGCATCCTCCTAAATACGTTTCTACAGCAGGTCTATATTTAGTCACTAATCAGTATCAAAAATATTTTCAAAGTATCAAAAGTATTTTGACGGTCCTTCCGGTACCGGACGGTCACCAGTGCTAATAGCTGCGCTCGCTAGCAGTATGTCCGGGAGCTGAAGGAGAGAAAAAAATAACAGCTGATTCTCAGCACAGCGAGCACACAAACACAAACACGCAGAGAGCGGTGGAGGCGGAAAAACATGTCAGCGATGATCGCTCAGTGTTAGGGGCTCGACACACGGGGAGCGACGTCGCTCGCTCTCCATTCATTTCCTGTGGAGCTTGTGCGATGAGGCGACAATCGCTTGCCCTCCTCCAGCTAAGCGACCAGCGACATTCGTGCATGTGAAATTTCGAGCTCGTACACGTAGACGTGCACACGCGACACAACACAACAAAGTTGGAAAATGTTCTACTTTTGTCGCTGTCGTGGCACTAAACCAATCAGCGAGGGTTTCATTGACTGACCAATGAGCGGAGAGTATGCTACACGCTGCAGTCTGCAACCAGTTTCAGCACGAAGGAAAGCCTTGCTTTAGCTGTTTGACTTTCCTATATTATATGACACTTCACACAGTGATTATCGACTTACACATAAAAGGCAGCCGTATGGGAATGTGCTGGTGCCAGACTAATGTTAAACAGACGGATAGAAGACTTTTGTGCTAATATAGGATGAACCCAAGGTTGTCTTTTTCTTTTGTAGAGGAGACTTAACAGCAAGATTTCTGTCAGTTCCAGTAAAATCTTCTGACTCATCTTTATTGCTGTGTCTGACACGGACTGCTTTGAAAATGTCTAAATCCCTCCAGTTTCATAACCAATCACATTTCTTGGAGACGAGTAACGTAAGAGGGCGATTCGCAATGCTGCCATCACCATCAAGGTCAGCAAGATGGGGTGATGTGATTTTTGGGGCGGACCCTGAATAAAGCAGTGAGTGGAGAGGGCTGTATTGCGGTCGAGGTGACTCCAGAAAGGGAATTAAAGACAGATTCCCAAAATGGGGATAGAGAGGGACAGGTCCAAAACATATGAGCAAGACTGGCTGGACTCAAACCACACTTCACACAGCTTGAATCCATGTCAGTTAAAGCATTTTTGACTGCAAAAATGAAAAATGTAGCTTGATGTCTTCACAAAGAGTCCAAGCTTTTGCATGAACTCCGAAGATTTCAGGAACAGCAGCTGATGTAATTTTGGGTTTCCTTTTTCAGGCATTTTTGGTGATTTTGGAGCGGCCAGTTAACAGGTTCATAACTCTCGGGAAATCACCTTCTTGGGGCAAAAATACTATTTTATCCTGTAAAACTTTGGGATTATACAACCTTCCACTAAAGAAATTTGAACAAGAGCAAAGGCCTAAAGATACAGTTTAAAATTGGTTCTTGGCCCAGTTGTCTGTCATTTATAGACACAATACTGGTCCTTTCGTTGAATTTGGTGCCTTTGAACATTAAGTGGCTTAAAGGGCAATAAAATAAATGAATCTGAAAAGACAAGATACAGGGAGGTGGTAGATTTAATGATACTAGCTCAGTACCTGCTGGTACAGGCATACAGTACTGTTCGTCACTTTTCCAATTCTGATATCTGTGATCATTGTGAACATATTATTGTTAAATACTAATAATTATTACATACAGAACCTTGGTGCAGATCCTCAGTTCATCTGAAACAAGCTATTTTACGGCCAGTGTCCCAAAAGGCAGATTATGTTTAGATCAGCCAGTCTCACGAAGCCTGCTGAAAGGCAGCAAGAAGTTCCAGCAGTGTCAAAATGTATTTCCTCATTTCTTTGTCTTTTTTCATATTGGCTACACTTGTATGTTTCAAATCATCTAACAAAGTTCAATATTGCAAAAAAATGACTGCATTCTGCATTTTGTGCATGTTTGTAAGTGATTATTTAATTTGTTAAGAGGGAAAGAAAGCTATCTAAATATAGCTGGCCCTGTATGAAAAGTACATTAAATAACTGACAGCAGGAACTTCACATTACTGGGGAGGAACTTTGGCCCGCTCGTTTGCAGAATTGTTTCAATTTAGGCAAACTGGAGGATTTTCTAGCATTAAGGCTAACAACCTTAATAACAGCTTCAACTCTTCTGTGAAGGTTTAGGTGTGTTTATGGGAATTTGTCACCATTCTTTCAGAAGAAGATGTGTGAGGTCAGACAATGATGTTGGACAAGAAGACCTGGCTCACAGTCAGGACTCTGTGCACGTCAGTCAAGTTCTTCCACACCAAACTGGCTCATCCATGTCTTCACTGCTTGATGTGTTTTACATCCCTGCATTCGATGCATTGCTTAAGGCCCCGTGATCCAAGGCTTGGATGCAGCTGCTAGGATGGTAACCCATTCCATGAAGCTCTCGATGCACTCTTCTTGAACAAATCTTAAGACCAAGTTTGGAGATTTGTCCTGATTGACTCTTGGCGGTGACCTCTGTGGACTATGCGCCTCAGCAGAGTGTGCAGGTGACCCCACTCTGTGATTTTGTGTGGCCTATCATTGAGTTGCTTCCACTTTGTTATAATCCCACTAACAGCTGACTGTGGAACATTTAGTAGTGACTGGACTTGTTCCACAGGTATCATCCTATCACGGTACCACGCTGGAGTTCACTGAGCTCCTGAGAGCGACCCATTCTTTCACTGATGTTAGTAGTAGCAGTCTGCATGCCTAGGTGCTGGTTTATACACCTGTGGAAGGGACTGTGTTCTGTTCGGTACTGTATAATGCCAGTTCTTTAACGGTTTACAGCCACCACGGACATCCGGTCAAGGATGAAGGAGACATTTAAGGTCCAAACTCTCCTTTAATGAAGCTGAGTGCGGTTTTTCCTCATTGACACGCTCTCAACGTCTTCTTCAACTTCTCAACTCAACCCTTGACTATAGCTTGCATCAGTTCCCCTCATGCCTGATTGCTCCCTGATTACTAATGTGTACTCTTCTACAGCAGCGACTGCTACTGGCTGCTTCGTGGCCTCTTAAAGGGCTACACACACACATGAACTTAGGCCAATTTTAACAGACTGGAACACCTGAATTCAATGATCTTGATGGACAAGTGAATACTGTTGGCAATATAGTGCATTTTATACACTTATACTTAAAGTTAATTTTAACTTAAGTAGTAGTAATTATGGACTTGGAGGAATTGTTCTCTACAAACACCACACTCATAGGCAAGTGCACAGAATGATATAAATTGGCTATTTTGAAAAAGATGGTCAAGCTGAGTGACAGCTTTGTGTCAGGATATATTCCTGGACCTTGAAACAGAATCATGGCTGAACAGCTCAAGGAAAGTGAACTTGTGAGAGGGTGCTGAAGGATCAGACCTTCATACTTAAAAATACTGGAAGTACTTGGTGGTGATGCTGAAGTTTTCTGTAGAGGCTTCATCAAGAGAGACAATACTCCACTAAGAACACTGATTATGAAATTTCTCATGCATAGGAATAAAGTGAAGGTAATGTATACTGAGTGGGTGGAGAAGACACATTTTTGTTTTGTGAATCAACAAGTGATAATTTTTTTGTTTTTTAGATCTGATAAAAGAACCCACAGCAGTGAGAACTCAATGGAGAACAGCAGAGTAACAGAGCACTAGATCATTCCACATGCTTTTGGTAAGAACTAAACATCATTGATTTTTATTCTTTTTATTTGTGTTTGAATCTATTTGGAGGAGTTAATAATTATCAGCTATGTGTCCACCACAGACTGGATCTGGATGGTACTTTAATAAGAGTTTAACTGGGAAATGTCTGAGAAATGTGATGACTGTCTCTATGACACATAAAGAGGATCACATGATTGCGAGCACCCACAATGATTTGATTTGATTCAATACATTTACTCACAGAGCTTTGTTGGAGGCTTTGACCACTGGCAGCAGCCTCAGCAGAGCCTCCTCTGAAGCAGAGTATTTCTGCAGGTCAAACACATCCAGATCTTCTTCTGATGACAGTAAGATGAAGACCAGAGCTGACCACTGAGCAGGAGACAGTTCATCTGTGGAGAGACTTCCTGATCTCAGGGACTGTTGGATCTCCTCCACTAGAGAACCATCATTCAGTTCATTCAGACAGTGGAACAGATTGATGCTTTTCTCTGCAGACAGATTCTCACTGAGCTTCTTCTTGATGTACTGGACTGTTTCCTGATTGGTCTGTGAGCTACTTCCTGTCTGTGTCAGCAGGCCTCGTAGGAGACTCTGATTGGTCTGCAGTGAAAGACCCAGGAGGAACCGGAGGAACAAGTCCAGGTGTCCATTTGGACTCTGTAAGGCCTTGTTCACAGCACTCTGGTAGAAGGATTTCTCTGCAGATTCTGATTCTTGTTTTCTAAATAATTTTGACAATTTGAATGTGGTTTGTTGTTCTTCCAGCAGACTGAGTCCAGAGTTGATGAAGGTCAGATGGACATGAAGAGCAGCCAGAAACTCCTGAACACTCAGATGGATGAAGCAGAACACCTTGTCCTGGTACAGCCCTCTCTCCTCTTTAAAGATCTGTGTGAACACTCCTGAGTACACTGAGGCTGCTCTGATATCGATGCCACACTCTGTCAGGTCTGATTCATAGAAGATCAGGTTTCCTTTCTGCAGCTGATCCAAAGCCAGTTTTCCCAGAGACTCAATCATCTTCCTGCTCTCTGGACTCCAGTGTGGATCTGTCTCAGCTCCTCCATCATACTTGACCTTCTTCACTTTGGCCTGAACCACCAGGAAGTGGATGTACATCTCAGTCAGGGTCTTGGGCAGCTCTCCTCCCTCTCTGGTCTTCAGCACATCCTCCAGAACTGTAGCAGTGATCCAGCAGAAGACTGGGATGTGGCACATGATGTGGAGGCTTCGTGATGTCTTGATGTGGGAGATGATCCTGCTGGCCTGCTCCTCATCTCTGAATCTCTTCCTGAAGTACTCCTCCTTCTGAGGGTCAGTGAACCCTCTGACCTCTGTCACCCTGCTAACACACTGAGGAGGGATCTGATTGGCTGCTGCAGGTCGTGTGGTTATCCAGAGGTGAGCAGAGGGAAGCAGGTTCCCCCTGATGAGGTTTGTCAGCAGCACATCCACTGAGGTGGACTTTCTAGGGTCAGTCAGGATTGTAGTTTTGTGGAAGTCCAGAGGAAGTCGACACTCATCCAGACCATCAAAGATGAACACAACCTGGAAGTGTTCAAAGCTGCAGATTCCTGCTTCTTTGGTTTCAGTGAAGAAGTGATGAACAAGTTCCACCAAGCTGAACTTTTCCTCTTTCAGCACATTCAGCTCTCTGAAAGTCAATGGAAACATGAACTGGATGTCCCGGTTGGCTTTGTCTTCAGCCCAGTCGAGGGTGTATTTCTGTGTTAGGACTGTTTTCCCAATGCCAGCCACTCCCTTTGTCAGCACTGTTCTGATTGGTTCATCTCTTCCAGGTGAGCCTTTAAAGATGTCTTCTTGTCTGATTGTTGTTTCTGCTCTGTCTGGTTTCCTGGATGCTGCTTCAATCTGTCTGACCTCATGTTCCTCATTGACCTCTGCAGCCCCTCCCTCTGTGATGTAGAGCTCTGCGTAGATCTGATTCAGGAGGGTTGGGTTTCCTGCTTTAGCGATGCCCTCAAACACACACTGGAACTTCTTCTTCAGAGCAGATTTAAGTTCAGGCTGACACGTCTGCAGAGCCTCTGAATGAAGATAAAATAAAAACACCATTAACAGATCTTAACATTTGTAGTCTGCTGTGGAGTGGTTAATATAGTGTAAGATCAAAAAACAAATTGAACCCATCCATCTTCTTCCACTTATCCTTTGCAGGGGGGCTGGAGCCTGAACCAACTGTCATAGGGCACAAGGCAGGTTACACACTGGATGGGTTGCTAGCTTATCGCAGGACAGCAATCGAACCCTTTACTGCTTTTTGGCATTTTGCCTCAGATCTTTAGCAGATGAAGAAATGAGCTTTATTTTAGATAAGTACATGGAAGCTTGACTTCACTCAAACCACATTGGCGGTCTCGGTCAGTGCTGCTTTCCTTTGTGAAAATCATTTAAATTTCTTGAGTTTACTAAGAGATTGTTCAGGTTCATCTGAGCCAGCCCTACCTGCTCAAACTTATAAAATAAGCCATTACACTGGAAATTATTACATTTTTGGAATCAAAGACAGTTTGGAAATCAGTCTACGAAGACAAACAGATTCATACATAAGTTTTTCCATCAGGCCGGGTTTACACAAGAACGTTTTCAGATGAAAACAGCTGGCTTTGGTGCATTCCGGCCTCCCGGTTACATGAAAATGGCCTGAAAACAATACTTTTTGAAAATGGGCTCTTGAGTTTCTGAAACACTCCCGTCTCCATTTCCGTGTAAATGAGCAAAAACACTACTTTTTGAAAATGGGGGCACTCGCACATGCGCACTATGGCTGCGGCTGAAACACCTTTGCGTAAACGGGGCATCAGAGTTGTTTGAATATTTAACTGTCACGGTTGGTGGTGCAGGCAAAGCAGGAAGGACCTAAATGCCGGACACACAGCAAGAGCTGAATTGGAACTTAGATTTTATTGAAAAATGCTTTAACTCCAAAAGGCTGGTCAGGAGCCAGTTACACAATGAAACTTGAAACCCAAAACTCGAAAACACCAAAACACACAGCAGGGACGTCAACCTAGACGTTACGATGACGAGGACCCGAACAAAGAACTAAACAACAGTGAGACCTTAAACACACAGAGGGAACAAGGGGTGAGTGGAAGCAGCCGGACACAACAGGCGACATGAAAGAACACAGGAAGCAAAACTCAACACAAAACACAGGGACTGCCAAAATAAAACAGGAAGTGACTAAACATAACACACACACACACACAGATTAACACATGGAAACCTGACACAGAGAGAAGCTAAACATAACTAACCCAACTACCACACAGAGTGACACAAGACAGGGAAACAACTAAACAGCGAAGACACGAACAAAGAAACGAGAAAAACATACAAATAACACAACACCTAACCATAACAAACTGAGGAGCTAAACTAAAAGAAACACAACCCAAAAAATACAACAAAAAAGAGCTACACAAAAGGACACTCAAAACACCGGCCCAGGACCATGACATTAACTCTGTTTACAGACCACCAATAGTGTTTGTTGTCCTTTGGTGTGACACCCTTAAACTATAGTTTTCTCTTTAAAAGGAAGTTTTAAAAACCACATTTATGTAACATTATGCAAATGTATCTAACTGATAATGACATTTAATGTATTAGTACCATGGTTATGAACTGACTCAATAGCATAAAAGCCCTTTGGTGTGACAGAAAATATCTTCTAGAAAACAGATGTCACACAAAAGAACAGGATATCTTTACGAGGCTTCAAGTGTGCGTGGGAGTTTGCCCATCCAGTCTATATCTGTTTGTAGACTTGGTGTCAGGATTCAGGGCTTTGGCTGCTGTGCTGCTCTCGTTCTCATTTTCTGGGGGGCGGGTGCTGTGGTGCTTCTTTGAGGCGGAGCTAGTGTTCAGCACTCCTGCACACCTGATTCCTGTTATGCAGCGATTAGCTCTACATTTAAGGTGCAGGTTAAACCCTTGGTCTTCACAAGAGTGTTTTTGGATGGGTGTTCTGAAATGCTCGTCATATGTTTGACATGTAACAACAATGATTTGGTCCTAAATTGATTCTACATTTATGCACAGCACTTTGATCAACTGTTGTTGTGTTAAATGTGCTATATAAATAAACTTGACATCGAGAGGAGCCAGTTGAGGTGGTTCGGGCATCTGATTAGGATGTCTGAACTCTCCTCTTTTCTTCCATTGTATTGTGAGGTTTTACACTCACATCCCAAACAAACTGCATAGAAAGCATTGATAAACAGAAATGTGGCCTCACCTTGCAGAGCAGATGGATCAGATGATAAAAGCAGCTGAAAGAAGAGAAATGGATCTTTGTTCTGAAGATGATGGATCATGATTCTGCAGGCTTTGCCCCCTTTTCTCTTCACTGTGTCAATGAAGCAGCGTGCCTTATCTGCTCTGCTCTTGTTTTCCTCCCAGATTGACTCTTTTTCCAGCTCATTCAAAACCTTTTCACTTACAAGGCCTTCAAGGAGCTCTTTGAGGATTTCTGCTGATACTCTCGACACAAAGTCTGTCCGGATCCTGGCGAGCTTCTCCTCTACAGGAAGAAGACATTAACATGTGTCACACTCAGTTTCTCTCTGTTAGAGAAATGTGCTAATGGATGAAGACCTGGCTCAACATACAGCCACACATTGGTCCCTTGGTTTGTCACATGAATGAGATCTGGTAGCTTTCATATTGAAATCTGATCTCTCCACCCCTGCCACATGTAACTCAGGCACATCATTAATTTGGTTACTGATTGGTTAATATTTATTACTTCATGTAAAGGCAGCCTGTTTCCTAATAAAAGCTGGTTGAGACCTTGTCACCACGTGGCAGATCCAAAGAAAGTTGAATCTTTCCATGATTTGTAGTCACAGCAGGTGACTGTGGAGGCCTGAATGGCAGCATCATTACATATGAAATATGAGACAAAACAGGTGAGAGTATTTCCAGTATGAAGGTTACCTGAAGTCATGAAGATTGGATTTTTAATTACTGTTCTCCATCTCCCATATTTACAGAGCAGGTTTAAACTGCTTTCTGTAGTAAGATTTTTGGGTGAAATACACAGTAAATTTCGCAGTGTTAAATATGCAGTGTCAAAATTCATTGACTCTTTCAGAGCTATTCCAACAACAGGTTGAGTATAATGCCTCCTAGTGTTGGTGGAAATTTGTAGAGTGAATAGACGTGGTGTCAATTTGACTCTGGAAAGCTCCGCCCACCTCCTCCTCTCAAACCAACAAGTCAAACCGTTGTGTGGACGCCATTTTTCTCCCGCTCGATCGACTGTGGTAAGTTTCTTATTATAAGACAATGACCCAATTTTATATTGTAATTTAAACAGGAATTGTTTTAGAAGAACATTGTTTTGTAGGCCCTGGTATTTGAGTGAGTTTTGATATCTGAATACCAAGTTTAACACGGCTAACCTGATCGAGTGAATGCCTAGCTTAAAATGTCCGCCGGCTTAATCCATGTCCAAGCCATATTATACATTTTTTTTCTTTTGTTTTCTTAAGAAACGTAACATTCAGTAAAAATTCGTTATCCGTTAGTCCCTATTTTATTCGGGTTGTTTCTGTTTAACACAGTTTGGTTAATTTTCAATTACAATTGAGTGGCATCACATTGTGGGCGGGATCGTTGATATCAAGACAGCCCCATAGTCATGATTTGGTTTTTAGAGAAACAGTAGCATAGGCTGCTGCTCAGTTTATCGCTGTTACCAGACTCAAAGTGAATAAAGAGAGGCAGAGAAGGTTCTGGAGATTTCGGTGAAGCACCCTGATTAAGTACAGGAGAAAGCGCGGCAGGGAAGGATACAGATGAGAGAACGTGTGAGGGTAAGGTAATGCTAGCTTGGAATAATGGTGCTCATATTTTATACACAATAAGCCCAGCATAAAACTGTTTTGATGTTTGAAGATATTAGTGACTGAAATATGCTTTGACTAGTGACCGCAGTCTTCTGACATCGCGACTCGGAACTGTTGCCGCAAGCAAGCAGGTGCTAATAGTCGAGCTAGCTTTGTAGTTGAGGCATTGGACTGGGCGCGCGTGGTAATTTGCGCGCGCCCCCTCGTGCCTAGCGCAGTGCTTCAATTATAAACCTTGCTAAATGGTTCCACTAATACAGGGATCCTCAAATTCAGGCCTCGAGGGCCGGTGTCCTGCAACCTTTAGATGTCTCTTCTTCAACACATCTGAGTCAAATATAGAAGTCATTAGCAGGACTCTGGAGAACCTGACTGCATACTCTGGAGGTGATTCAGGTGTGTTGAATCAGGGACACATCTAAAACCTGCAGGACACCGGCCCTTGAGGCCTGAATTTGAGCATCCCTGCACTAATGGAAAAGCCAAAAAAGAAGCCAGGGACTTGGTTAACGTTTTTAGTAGGTGCTAATGGAAAGGGGTTTTAGTAACTGTCTAACCTTGATAAGAGTATCACGAAGTCAAATTACTTTGTGCCCAAGACATTAATGTGTAAACTTTAATCATTGTAGTCTATGTAAATGATGTGATGTAAGCTTTATTAGTTGTAAAGCAGTTGGCACATGTGTTTCAAATTGACAGCATTCCAGTATTTAAGATGTTTGACGTTAAGGTATTATGTGCTGCAGGAACCATGTTGATTAAAACAAGACTTGGGAGATGAACAAAAATTTGTTCGACTAACAGAGCCGGATCTGAAGGAGTTTTTGATTGCAGGTAAGAAATTGGCATTAATCAAGCTTTAAACTGGAAGCTATGAGGTGCTTGTAATGTTACTTCACACATTAATGTTTTTTCAAAAGTAATGTTCCAGATTATATGGATATGTGAGGATTAGAGCAAATAACCTCATAATTGTGGTTTTCACAAGCGTTTGTCTTTTTCTCTAGCATTTGAGAAGTTTGGTGTGCCAGCTGTAACTGAAGGTGTGAAGGTTGTTGACAGTTCTGGGACTGAGTTGGATGAGGATGTATTTGAGGATGTTGTTAAGGATCCCTCAGCTGGAGTTCTAACAATCAAATATGAAACTGGTTTGTTTCAGCTACATATATAATCTATGTTAGTGTTTAATGAACTTAGTTCATTGTGGTTAACATTTTTTCTTCCATCTGCTTCTCTTATGGTCAGAGTTTGTCTCCATGGTGGAATCTCCAGAGCTATCTGAACCATTATCCTGTGGTTCGTCTGATTCTCAAGATAGACTGATTCTTTCAGAGAGTCCTTCCGTGAAACGGCAGAGGCTGGACACAGAAGCCAAGCACGTAAGAATTAACTCAAAAACTTGAAAAAAAAGTGTTGTTTTAATAGCCTCTAATATGGCTTATGTTTTTAAGATTTTTAAAAAAAAAAAATTTTATTCCCAATTTGGGAAGATAATGTCATGTTTTTTTTTACTAACAATTACTGGTGTGTTTTTTGGGATGTATTTTTTAAAAGCTGAATTGTTTTGCTCCTTGGTTGAAGTTGGTGGAATCCATTCTGAACAACAAACCTGGTGGGGAACGCATAATAAAGGAATATAATCGAAGCAAGTGCCTTACAGATGAAACCAGAAGGAAAATGGTGAACATACTGGCAGCTGATATGACAGAGAAGAATTTTTGAATAGTTTTTAGTTAGCTCAATGTAGTGCTTAGATTAAATTCAAATCTAGTGCATACAATGGATAATATACCTTGACCTTTTTATTCTTGCAGGACATCACCACCCAGAGAGGTTAAAGAAATGTACGCCAGAGGAATTGTGAACTTATTCCCCCACCTCAGCGATCCGTTCTCCAGGACTGGATATGTAAGTCACATGCTATAATAAGCTGTGTTACTGTTAAATGATGCATTGAGATTTCTTTTAATTTCTATCGGAGCATATTTTTAACTGATGGAGTTGCTTTGTGCACGTGTTTCCTTAAGTTGCAGTTGTTTAAGTATTGCTGAGATGATTTTTCACCTTTCAACTGTGTTTTATATAAACCTTTTTAAAAATATAATGAATAAGGCTACAAACACTTGAAAACCATAAATCCAGTTTTGGACATTACCTGTGCAAAGATGTATGCAGCTGAGGTAAATTAAAGGAAACTTATAGACATTTTAGTGTAGACATACTAAGGTGTTTAGTTTGCCACCATCTAGAAAAGTGGGGGTTCCTAGTGGTTTTTTTTTTTTGTTTTTTTGTTTTTTAAACCTGATTTTAATCAAATAAAAAATCTCCTGTGCTTGACTCCAACTGGAGCACATTAATTGCAACATTTACATGCAAACACTTAACATTTTCATTACTCTAATCAAAAATCTGTCATCAAATATTTGGAACTCTAAGGTACTCAAATGTGCTCGCCATGCCACAGCTCAAAACAGTGTCTTTTTGAGATCAGACAGACATTACAAGCTCTACAATAAATTGGAGTTTTCACCTTCAAGATGCCAGCCTCCTGGCACCAACTGCAATCCCTCCTTGACTGGGTTGCATCACTACCATAGTAATGTGACATGCAGTTAGTGTTGATGTGGGTGTGGGTGCACACCTGGGTGTGGGTGCATGTTATGGTGTAACTCCTGGGTGGATGGGACAAGTTATATTTTTAGATTCTGAGATGTCTGCTCTCAGCAGATTTGCTGGTTGTGCCGTGTCATCTGCTCAGCCCGAGATGTGCAATGATGTCATTTCATTGGCATTTGTTTATTTTTGGATTCACCTGCTTGTAGTTTTAACTGTTTGGTTTGCATAGAAACGCATTTTATCAGCTTTTAGCTATGACTGATGTTTCTGTGGCTATTAAATATGTTTGTCTGCTTTTGTTATCCTTCAACCCCCAAGGAGCATTATTATGATGGTGCAAGCGGCACTGGGTACTTGGCCTGGAGGATAAAAACTATTCAGAGATCCACTGCTCAAGACAGACGATCATCATATGGAGGTAAACCGTTAACAACACTTGAGGAAGATCTAAAGCTACGGGGATGGGGGTGAATTTATTTTTTTTATTTTATTTTTTTAAGCATTTTCTTATATTGTATAGCATCATCTGAAGAAGCATCTTGTGAGCATGGGCTTGGAGGACCAGCTGCCAGACAGGAATCCCACTTTGTTCCAGAGACTGTCCTGAGTGAAGAAGAGTGTAAGGAAGCCATCACACTGATTAAACATTCAGCTGATGAAGACATAATCAAGAAGAAGATGAAGCTCACATTTGACTTCCGACGCAACATGGTCCTCGACCCACAACAGTCGAGCAACATACTCTACGTCTTTCCACGTTTCAAAGATGTCAAAGGCTTGGTAATTATTTAAATGATTATTTTGACAATTTCACAGTTAAGAAAAATGATGTGTATTTTTGTGACAGTCAAAAAATGAATACAATTAATCTGGCTGTGAAATGTTAAAGTCCTTCATTATCCTCACCCTAGGTGGAGCAGGATTTTGTTCTGATGTTTGGAGAAGGTGTCTCCGGCAAGTTTCTGGAGAAATGGACGACCACATTCAAGAGAAAGATCATCCAACAATGCAGAAAGCTTCCACCCACTAGTGAGCTAGAAGATCTTCTCCTGGCAGCTGATACTCCTGAGGATGGTGCTGAAGTGGATGATGACATTGGTAAGTATGACTCTTTCCATATTCCATTGGGTGCAGTTATCATGTGAGCCTGACTTTGTGATGTACACATAACAATTGAAAATGCAGAACATCAAATTTCTGTTGTCACAGGTTGGGACAGTGACCTCTCGTCAATTTTGCTGCTGCTACACCTGATTCCCCCCTCTGCCATGGGTCGTAAGAGACCAGGGAAGGTGTCTGCTTCCCAAGCAGAGAAGCATCGTGTGGTTTTCAAGGTTTGTATTTGTTGCTAATTTTGTTTGTGAGGTTGTTTCACGGAGGTAGTTTCAGTTTTAGGGTAATGGTGACACACACCTAGTTAAATGATATACACCCATGAAAGCTGTTTTTGTGTAATATTACAGCCGTGGAATTGTAATGGTATTGGTGTTTTTTCTTTTCTCAGACAGGAACCAACATCCAAGAACATCTTGATGGCATCACTACAAGCACACAACCCTATCTCCTGGCTGTAGGACGAAGGAAGAAAGCAGTTCACCAGTTCTTCATCATCCTTGACAAAAATGCCATTGCTTGCAGGTCAACCTCCTCTCTTGGTGCCTTTGACGAACTGTTTAAGGCACATTATGTATTTGCCACAATATACAACCCCATGCTGTGCAACATGTTTACATTCATTCAGACCAAAATTGATGGAAACCATGTGTTTTGATAACCACTACCACGCCTTTAAGGTCAAGCTGCATTCAGACAATGTTCTTAAAGTTTTGCACATAAATGATCTTTTCTACTTCAAACCATTTGATGTTCAAATGAAGTATGGTATGACAGATACCGCCTTATATGTGGTTCCATATTGCCATTTTATGCGGACCTAATGGTGTACTTATAATAACTTTTTGTGGACTTGAGATCAGTTGCTTGGCACGGCAAGCACACCTGAAACCATTTACCTCAAAAGCTTTACAGCCCTCCAACATAGTGGGAAGTACACCATATGTTACTGTAACATTACTAATAGTTGACAATGGATCTTTTAAAAGGTGATTTTGTTCAATAAAATAAATTTAAATGAATTTCTGTGGTAACCTTATTTTACTCAATTGTACATTTTAAAAGCATTAAGTTATAATGGATTGATGCAATTTAACACTACAAAAGTGTAAAAATAGCACTACATATTTATGTGCAGTGTTAGAATTTGACTAGTTTTTTCACAGCAATAGAGTAAATAATCAACACAGTAGAGTGCCAAATTAACACTCATAGGAGTTATATGAGCCTACAGTGTTAACCTTTAATAACTCAATGCAGTGTTAAATAGCATGAGAATCAGAGTTGATTTGTCACCACAGTGGAGTAACTTATTAACTCTGCTTAGAATCATATTTACACTCATCAGAGTTATTTGACTTGTAGTGTTAAGTTTTATTAACACTGTACAGTGTTAGTCAGTGTTAAATTTTAACTCTAATTTGAGTTAAATTGTACTCTGAAAATGTAACACTATGGAAAGAGTTAAATTGACACCAATTCCGATAAGGACCAAATAGACTCGGACGCAGTGTTAAATTTAACTCTATAAGTGTTGATTTAACACTGCAAAATTTACTGTGTACTTATGAGAAAAATGTTCATAAGTTTGGTGAAAAAATAAGATAAACAGGGAATTTAAATACTGCCTATTTGTGCTTTGTCTCCAGTTTATTAAAAATGTGTAATAAAATATTCTGACTTCTTGTAAATGTATCTCAATCTACACCCAGCGACCCACATCAGTGTCTCATCAGATCAGTTGACCCTTTTCCTCATTTCTCCCACAGCTCATGTTGATCTCCTACCTGCTGATGAAGCCTGCGGGGCTGAAGGCTCCACTTCCTTCTCCTCTTCAGGTTCATTCATTGTTTGTCTATCAAAACATGAGAAGATGTTTTCATTTGATAAACAGGTTCCTGTGAATAATGATGCAGCAGTGATGTGAGTGCTGAGCTGTGACATGGAGAAGAGTCATGGACAGTTAGAGATGGTCATCTCACCTCTGAGCTTTGGTCTGGCTCTCATGTTCCCCACACAGAGTGGTTTTAGAGGGAGGGACTCCCTCCTCTCTGTCCTCACACTGATCCATGCTGCTCAATTCACATCAGCTCACACACACTTTCTACCTTCACCTGCAGAGGAAACACAAATCATTGATGCTCACATCACCATCAGCTGCTCTACTTCTACTTTCAGTCCGTGTAGGAGCCAATGTGAACTTAAGAAGGTGCAACTTCAGTTTGTAGGTGTATAGTGTTTTCTTCATTTGTTATTGTTGGTTGTTGCTGTTACTGTAAGGCCTTAAATGGCATTAGATTTAATTGTAAAACCCATTTGTTCTGTTTTAGTTAGCTATTGAACTAAGAACTGCGCATGCTCACTAGGACACAGATGTTAGGATAGAAGTGTGGATCAGCGGCAGAGCCAAGTACGGTGTAAAAAGGTTTTCTGACCGTGCTGCAACTGCAGTTCAGGATTGATGCTGCTATTATTTAGCTACCATCTACAACGTGGATCATCGTAGGGATATTTTCATGTGTGCCTGATCTGAGAGAAGCTCGGATGTATGTGGATGGAAATGTGACCTGGATGAACAAGATGGTGGAAATAAGCGCTCAAAACTACAACCTGATTCTTTTTTGACTGGAGTAAGAAGTAAGAACGGTGCAAACGAGTCAAGCCCATCATTCTTGCCTGCTGCTAATACCGGTGAGTGGCTCTGAAATTACGTTTTAAGTCTGCCACAACATTAAGTCAAAAAACCTTTGCTCTGGCATCTTTGTGGGACCATGTTGCGGACATGAGCAATCAGGAATTAGACAGAGCCCAAACGGATTATACTGCTTTGTGGGACGACGCGGTGAAAATACAGAAAGCCTTGATTCGCTTAATATTAATCTGGATAACCATGGAAATCATTTCCTTGTGGTAAAGCTAAGTGTTAATTGGTCACGACATTATTGAAACATTGTAACCGCAATGGCGGACCCGCAAAACGAGGATGCGAAAGTTGCAGTTACCGACGATGACCAGAAGAGGGCTGTCGTGCCCACAGAAAAGATAAGATAGTCTTTATTTGTCACATGCACAGTTATACACAGTACAATGCACAGTGAAATGTATTTTGTACCTGCAACCATATATACACACACATATAAATAAGAAGAATAAAAATAAAAATAAGTAATTCACACTATACACTATACTCTATATACTATACACTATACACACTTTTACATGGAATTATAGATTATAAATTATAATATTTACATAGTGCAATAATAGTCCAGTTAGGGCTCAGAGTTGAGCAGACAGATGGCTTGTGGGTAAAAACTCTTCTTCAACCTTTCAGTCTCAGTCCTCAGGCAGCGGTAACGCCGGCCTGATGGGAGCAGGGAGAAGAGAGAATGTCCGGGGTGGCTGGGCTGTTTTAGGATCTTCATGGCCCTCAGCCTGCACTGCTTGGTGTAAATGTCCTGCAGGTTGGGGAGGGTGGTTCTGATGGTCCATTCAGCTGAACGAACCACCCTTTTTAGGGCCATGAAGTCCTGCTTAGTGCAGTTTCCCATCCAGGTGGTGATGCTCCCACGCATGATGCTCTCGATGGTGCAGATGTAAAAGTTCCTGAGCACCTTGAGTGGGAGCTTGAAGTCTCTCAGCCGTCTGAGGAGGTAGAGACGCTGTCTGGCCTTCTTCACAGTGATGTTAACGTGATGAGTCCAGGACAGGTCCTGTGAGATGGTCACTCCCAGGTATCTGAAAGTGTCCACTCTTTCCACCTCAGCACCACTGATGACAAGTGGATGGTAGTCCCTCTGCTGCTTCCTGCTGAAGTCCACGATCAGTTCCTTTGTTTTGCTGACGTTGAGCAGGAGGTGGTTCTCCCGGCACCAGTTCTCCAGGCGGGAGACCTCTCTCCTGTAGGGTGTCTCTTCATTGTGGGAGATCAGTCCCACAACAGCAGTGTCGTCAGCAAACTTGATGATGACGTTGGACTCTGACGTGGCCTCGCAGTCATGGGTGTACAGTGAGTACAGCAGAGGGCTGAGCACACAGCCTTGGGGGGATCCGGCGTTGAGGGTGAGGGAGGATGAGATGAGGTGACCCACTCGTACCACCTGTGGTCTGCTGGTCAGGAAGCTGTGAACCCACCTGCACAGGGATGGGCCCAGGCCCAGGTCCAACAGCTTAGAGACCAGCCTGGAGGGAACTATGGTGTTGAATGCTGAGCTGTAATCTACAAACAGCACTCTCACATAGTTCCCCTTACCAGTGTCTATGTGTGAAAGGGTCTTGTGGAGGAGGAAGGATATGGCGTCATCTGTGGATCTGTCTGGCCGGTATGCAAACTGTAGTGGGTCGAGGGTGGTGGGCAGTGAGGAGGTGATGAATGTCTTGATGAGTCTCTCAAAACATTTCATCACCACTGAGGTGAGCGCTATGGGCCTGAAGTCATTGGGGCTGCTGGGGTGTGGTTTCTTTGGGACTATGATGGACTTTTTAAAGCAGGTGGGAATCACACACAGAAAAGAGCTATGAGGAAAAACTGCATCAGTTTATCACTGCAAGACGATCTAAACTAAGACTGTTGACTACATAATCCAACCAAATAGAGCGCCTCATGGAAGACGAAGATAATCTGATACATATTGAGCAAAAGGAAATAAAGAGTTACAAAAAATTGTATGAGGAATTCACCGAACTGAACCAAGCAACTCTTTAAGTCTGTCACAACAGTCCGTTAGATGGAGCCATGAAGCTGCTGCCCAGCACACACGATGCGTTCACTGACACACTGATTCACTTTGACTGGAAGCTTCAGTCCATCAATATTCAGTCAGTTCAACACGTCTGAACAACATTTTCAAACCTTTCAGCTGATCCATGATTCAGAGAGGATCAGCAGAGTTTCACAGTGATTATTCCTGCTGAGTTTGAACTGCACACACACTGATCTGCTGTTAATAAGCAGCTTCTGTAACGTTGTGTCTCAGGATTAATGTGGACAGCAGCCAGAGCTGGTACTAAACATTACTTTCATGATCAATCAGTCTGACAGTTTTCTAATAGACTGCTGCTGAATGCAGCTTCATCAGTCTAAAAATACTCAGTTTAGTATCTCAAAGAAGAAAGAAATCCATCAAACCCTCACAGCAGAGATTTGCATCAAAACACAAATATTATCACTGATCTGAATAATTAGGATTAATTTACTGTCGGTCAGTTTTTCAGTTCATCGTCTGATGGCAGTGGAAAGGCAGAAGTTCCTTTTAGCAGGAAACAAAAACTCCAACAGAACCAGGATCAGGGAGGAGCAGCCATCTGCCATGACCGGCTGGGGACGAGGAAAAAGACAGGACAAAACACGAACTATGGCAGAGAGGAGACAGAAAGGGTGTGTAAACACGTGATGAGTGAAGAGGCGTAAGCCTCTCTCTGACTCTTCTACAAGAGGTGAGTCCATCACGAGAAGTCCCCAGCAGCCCAAGCCTATAGCAGCATAATTAAGAGATGAATCAGGGTCACCTGATCCAGCCCTAATTATAAGCTGCTCAAATTATCATATTTTAAGAACATTTTCTGCTCGACCATCTCTAATTTGCTTCATAATTACATGAGCCAACTGGACACATATAATGATTGTTGTGAAATTTTAGCTTCATATAACAAATCCAAGATGTATCTTTTTCAAAAATGGTCCATTAACCCACTTTCAGGCCATTTCCCCCTGAAACCCGAGGCCATGTTTAAATACAAGCTATTATAGAGAAAAACCTGAAACTTCCACTGGTCTTTCTGACCATAACAAGGAACCAGCATCTGTAATTTGGGACAGATGCATAAAAAAATGTCTGCATATTAGCAATTTAAAATATGGAAAGAAAATTTAAGCCATCCCGTGAAGTCCCATATTTGAGTCCTTACTGCTGTATATGTTTAAAGCTGAGTTCATGAGTTCAGAAACACAGGGCTACATCTTCATTTTTTAAATGGTATATTAGAATATATATCAAAAAGAAATCAGCTGAATGACAAGGCTTTGAACAGTCTGTGGCATGGTTAACTGTTAATATGTACAGGGGGTTATGAAGAATGAAGGTGTCAGGTCAACCATCTGATGTCTCATAGATGCCTGCACCTGTTCAACTTCCTGTTTGATTAGAGCGGACATGGTCAGAGCTGCCTCTCCTCTCCATCAGAGCTTTCTTTGCTAATGCACTAAAGGAGTTATTAACAGCTTTTTCACACTCCGTTCTCTCTACATCACACATGTTGGCCAAGGTGGTTAGAATCAGGCCTCTTTCCCACCAACAGGGTTCCGGAGCCCGTGCCGTCATTTGAACCGTTGGGCGGGTTTTCCACCGCTGAAACACTCGGTGCTCGGTCAAAAAACAGGTTCAATTCCGGCCCCGCAAACTAGCTGGTCTCGAACCAAGAACATGTGATGAAAGCGGCAGAAGGGCGTGACTCTGCCGTCTCAACATCAAGTTTTCTACCATATTACATGTGTATTACATGAGAAAAGCGATTTTCACGGCTGTGAATCAGGTTGGGCTCTAAGGCTGAACTTGCTGCTTTGTATCAGTTCATATCACAGATAAAAGGACACAAAGTGCGTTCTTGTCGTCTTGCTCTGATCGTTGTCTGTGTTTCCCTCTGTGCTGCAGATGCTGCAGCAGTTTGGTTTGGACCCTAAAACGTGTTTGCAGCACAGAAAGGGGAGCGTGTTCTCCCACGTTTGTGCGCTTCAGCTTCCGTGTCCAGACGAGGACCCGCCCACACTCATACGTAAAGGAGCAGTTCACAGAAACGCCGTGGGAACGCGGGCCCGTTCTTAAGCGTTTCACCGGTTCATTGGGAACAGCACGGGAACTTGCTCCGGCTCCGGAACCTCAGCGGTGGGAAAGTAGCAAATGTAAACTCATCTGTTATGATGAAAAATCATTGAAGCTTGTGTACCTGCTAATGCTAGCTGTGTTTCCACACAAAGCACAGATCATAACTGATCTCAGAGCAGTGAAAACAGAGCCAGCAGCAGCTTCCCTCACACCCTGCTCTCCCATCAGTTCACCATAAAGGACCAGAGGTTTATCTATAATGCACATATGCCAACCACCAGAAGCTGCTGGCCTCTCAGCGACAGCCCAGCTCAAGTCATTGTTAATGGGACACGAACCTGCTCATAAAACAGAGACATGAGTATGAAACAAGCAGAGCTTTCAGCAACTAATTGATCACAATATGGAAATCACACAAAGGATGGATGCAAGCAGGCGAGGATCTTTATGACAGCGCTGTCTGAGATGAAAGGAGAGATCACTTTAGTTTGGTACATTTGAACTAATTTCAGATTTGACACGGCAGCACTGCTGGGATTCATAAGGTAGAGGACTACCCCAGAAGGAACGAGCCAGCTCTCCACCTGGCTCAGTAGAAACTGATTCCCCACACTAACCTGAGGAGAGGGAAAAATGGACCTGGTACTCATGGCAACAACATCCGGGAGCACCACCACACCCAGGGTCAGCACCCACCACCCCCACTGCAAAGAAGTGTAAAAATAAAAGTACAAGCAGACTGGCCTAAGCCCAAGACATGCTGCCCCCAACCCACCCAAACTATCCACAACTGAGTGAGAGTCCCCCACCCCCCAAAGGGGCTGTGGACACCTGAGAATCCCTGAAGTGCAGGCGGGACATCACATGTTCCTGACCACATTCTCTACAATGATTTTTACACGCCACTCATTTATTACTGTCAGTACAAACTATGAGACCGTTTTGACAGTGGCTGCAACAGAAAGCTGACAGACAGACCAAGTTTACATCATAGTGCCATCAGAATTAAGAGCCTAGGATTTAGTGATAGAACATAATTCATCACAATGCAGAATCAAATAAATCCAGAGTCACAGACATAAAGAAATCTATCAAAAATCTTAGGAATAAAACATCACCATGATGCCTGAACACAGTCAGGTCAGGAGGAGAGGGTCCCAAGCTGCTCGTTATATCATGTTCATGAGAAGCAAAGCTGCTTTGTATGAAGAAGACTGTTTAGAGCCAAGGAAACAGCCG
>CM024194.1:60009015-60042987 GCA_013435755.1 Amphilophus citrinellus | reverse complement strand
ATGTGGACTCTTCCCTCCAGCAGACAGAAGCTTCACTCCTGCATCCTCCAGGTTGTTGTTACTCAGGTCCAGCTCTCTCAGACTAGAGGACTGGGAGCTGAGAACTGAGGACAGAGCTTCACAGCTTCTCTGTGAAAGGTTACAGCCACTCAGTCTGAAAAAGTATAAATACAAAGATCGATAATGTTACTGTGTGTTCATGATGCAATGAGAGCTTACTAGATTTTAGTTTGTGAAGGAATCCTCAATGACTTCTGTTAAACAGTTTTAAAAATCTACCCATATACTCTAACTTGGAGGTAATTTAAATTACAAATATACAGGAATAAAAATGGTAAATTTTACCTTTTATATTATATAATGTTTAATTAAAAAAAGACAAAGCCACGTGATCTGACCTGAGAGTTTCCAGTTTACAATGTGGACTCTTCCCTCCAGCAGACAGAAGCTTCAGTCCTGAATCCTGCAGGTTGTTGTTACTCAGGTCCAGCGCTCTCAGACTAGAGGACTGGGAGCTGAGAACTGAGGACAGAACGTCACAGCTTCTCTTTGAAAGGTTACAGCCACTCAGTCTGAAAAAGTATAAATACAAAGACCGATAATGTTACTGTGTGTTCATGATGCAATGAGAGCTTACTAGATTTTAGTTTGTGAAGGAATCCTCAATGACTTCTGTTAAACAGTTTTAAAAATCTACCCATATACTCTAACTTGGAGGTAATTTAAATTACAAATATACAGGAATAAAAATGGTAAATTTTACCTTTTATATTATATAATGTTTAATTAAAAAAAGACAAAGCCACGTGATCTGACCTGAGAGTTTCCAGTTTACAATGTGGACTCTTCCCTCCAGCAGACAGAAGCTTCAGTCCTGAATCCTGCAGGTTGTTGTTACTCAGGTCCAGCTCTCTCAGACTAGAGGACTGGGAGCTGAGAACTGAGGACAGAGCTTCACAGCTTCTCTTTGAGAGGTTACAGAAATTCAGTCTGGAAAAAAATATTTGTGATAAAAATGTCATGTTTGAACTTAGACAATAAAAATATATACAGTACTCTTGCAAAGGAAATCAGAAACAATTGCTGTGATTTTTAAAACAAATGCAAATATACATAAAATACAGTACATTAGGGCTGCAACTATTGATTATTTTAACAATCAAGTATTCTATCGATTATTCCATCAATTACCTGAGTAACTGGATAAGAAATACTTTTTTGTATTAACAATTCATCTGCATATTTTAACTTCCATACTGCAGTTTTTCTCTGTGTGAAACAAACAGGGTGGATGGAGCAGCTACAAAGTTCTCTGTTCTTCATTTGCTGATCAGGTGGTTGATGAAGGACCTCCAGCTGTTTCCCAGTAAAGGTTTTAAGGTGGTTACAGAAAAAAAAAGCACTGCTGTTTTGGATGCTAGAAAAATGTTTCCTTTCGCTCCACCTGAGCTCACCGTCTCAGTAATGGCTCCGCCTCTTTGTGCTTACTGCGTGTGTTCAGACAGACAGCACATAAAGCAGCTGCTGCTGTTGTGTTATCAGTGTTTCTGTTGGAAAACTGGGGGCTGCATGAGCTCAATATTGTAATTCTTTTTATTCACAAGCATCCTCCTAAATAAGCTTCTATTGAAGGTCTATTTTTAGTCTTTAACCAGTGATTAAAGCATAAAAGATATTTTGACGGAACCCCTGAGTACTGAACGGGGGGGGGGGGGGGGGGGGGGGGGGGGCAAACGACAATCGCTAGTGCTAATGGCGGCACCCACTAGCAAACTGTGGTTATAGCAAAATTCTCAGAACAGCAAACAAACACACACAGCAGAAAGCAGTGGAGACATGAAAAAACACGCCAGCAATGATCCACTCTGTCTTGAAGGGTCATTTTTTACAAATGAAGGAAATCCACTGCAGTGAGAGAAAACTTTAATGCTGTTAATGCAGGTGAAACACTGTGCTTACAGGGTGACACCTGAGTGCTGCAGAGTTTAAACGAAGCATCAAAGCAACAAATTGGTGTCAAGGATTTTTTGGCAGCACGGTGGCGTGGTGGTTAGCACTGCGCCCCACAGCCAGAAGGACAGCTAGACAGTCTCCCCGTGTCTGCGTGGGTTTCCTCCCACAGTAGTCACTGGGGTTAGGTTAACTGTTGATTCTAAATTGGTGTGAATGTGAGTGAATGGTTGTCTGTCTCTCTGTGCGACAGGCTGCGACCTGTACAGGGTGTACCCTGCATCTTGCCCTATGACAGCTGGGATAGGCTCCAGCCCCCTGCGACCCTGAACAGGATAAGTGGAAGAGAATGGATGGATGGAATTATTTGAGTTACTTGAGGAATCGTTGCAGCCCTGCAGTACAAGAGGTTAAATATGTGGTATCAATTTTACAAGATTGCCAACACCACTGGCTGAAATGCAGCTCCAAACCATGACAAAGCCTCCACAGTGTTTTACAGATGGTTGTCAACATTCATTGTTGTATCTTTGCCCTGACCTCCTCCAGACAGATCGAAGATAATTCGCTCCAGAAATTTCAAATTTGGATTCATTTTTCCATCAGACCTGTTGGTAATAATTTTCAGTCCAGTTCTTGTATAATTTGGCCTTTCCTCCCCATTTCACTTCCATTTCTGACGAGGTTTTGATGAACAGCAGGTGGATCAAGTGAAGACCAGATGCATCTGTCAGGTCCTGTCTCAGGTCTGAAGAGGATTTTGTCCTATTTCTTTATGACATGACTCTCAGATAGTGCAGATACTGTCTGCTGTTGTCATGGGCCTGGGCCTCTGGTCCAGCGCTTTATGTTTGTTTTTGATATTTTGATATGCATTATGTTATTTTCCTTGTGTTAGGCTCCTGGTTTTGATCCCACATGTATTCTTTGATTGTGGATGTTTGTGTGCTTATTGTTTATCCTGTTTGTGTGTCCTAGCCCTGGTCCTTGTGTTTTGTTACTTCCTGTTTTGTTCTGGTATGTCCTTGTGCTTTAGGTTAGTTTTGCTTGCTGTGTTTCCCTCCCAGCTGTTTCCCATTAGCCCAGTTCCTGGTGTGTAGATATTGTCTAGGTTCTTCTCAGTTCTTTGTCAGGTCATTACATGTTTGACGTCGTCTGGTTCCTCTGCTGTGTGCTCTCCTTCCGTGTTTCTCCATGCTTCCAGTGATTTTGTAACTTGTTTTTCTGGCTCCATCCAGTTTTGTTTTCCATGGTTTTCAGCAATAAAGCTTTTTTGAGTTTACATTCTGTCTCTGGAGTCTGCATTATTGGGTCCTAATCCAGCACATTTCATGACAGATGTAAATAGTGTTTTAGGCCTGCCCCTTCTCTTGTCCTCCACATGTCCAGTTTACTTAAAATCTATAAAGGACACACTGCACACCATTCTGTGATATTCCACTTTTTCAGTTAACCTGTTAACTGGTCGTGTTCCGCCCGCAGGAAATTTTAAGTGCTTCCGAATTTGAAGCCTCATAGCGTCACAGTAACGCTGCAGTCCGCCCTTATGATGCTTTTATATGACAGACTAGGCCCTCTGAATTGCATTGACACCTCATTTGGCCAATCATGTTATGAAATGGATTTTCCAGAGCCAATAATAAGCAGACAGCATCATGTGACTTCTCTGGACATGCCCCAAATGTTCTCCAATCGTTCTGATTGGTCAACTCTGACCCAAACTCTAAAACCATAGATGTATAGCCAATAAAACTCCTGACACGTGGGTATATGGCACCTTGGGGTGTGTTTTCACCTGAATCCACAAAGTTGCTACACAAAGAGTGCGTATTACATGAGCAAAGCCGAGCTGGAAGTAAGACTCTGTGCGCCGTAGTGACCTTGGCAGAGCTTTTCAGGCAGTGGCGCCAAAGCTCTGGAACTGTTTACCACTCCAGCTACAGTGTATCACAAAAGTGAGTACACCCTCACATGTCTGCAGATATTTATGAAGTATATCTCTAAATGGGACAACACTGACAAAATGACACTTTGACACAATGAACAGTAGTCTGTGTGCAGCTTATATAACAGTCTTCATGTAGAGCAACAATTCGTCTTTAAGATCCTCACAGAGTTCTTTGCCATGTTGGAACTTTCAGTGACCAGTATGAGAGAGTGTGAGAGCTGTACTACAAAACTGAACACACCTGCTCCCTATGCACACCTGAGACCTAGTAACACTAACGAGTCACATGACATTTTGGAGGGGAAATGACAGCAGTGCTCAATTTGGACATTTACGGGTGTATTCTCTTAGGGGTGTACTCACTTTTGTTGCTGCTGGTTTAGACATTAATGGCTGTATATTGAGTTATTTTGAGGGAAGAATAAATTCACACTGTTATATAAGCTGCACACAGACTACTTTTCATTGTGTCAAAGTGTCATTTTGTCAGTGTTGTCCCATGAAAAGATATACTTAAATATCTGCAGACATGTGAGGGGTGTACTCACTTTTGTGATACACTGTATGTTGAAAAACTGGGGGCTGCGTGAGCGTAATCTTGTAATGCTTTATATTCACAAGCATTCTCCTTAATACGTTTCTACAGCAGGTCTATATTTAGTCACTAATCAGTATCAAAAATATTTTCAAAGTATCAAAAATATTTTGACGGTCCTTCTGGTACCGGACGGTCACCGGTGCTAATAGCTGCGCTCGCTAGCAGTATGTCCGGGAGCTGAAGTAGAGAAAAAAATAACAGCTGATTCTCAGCACAGTGAGCACAACACACAAACACGCAGAGAGCGGTGGAGGCGGAAAAACATGTCAGCGATGATCGCTCAGTGTTAGGGGCTTGACACACGGGGAGCGACGTCGCTCACTCTCCATTCATTTCCTATGGAGCTTGTGCGATGAGGCGACAATCGCTTGCCCTCCTCCAGCTAAGCGACCGGCGACATTCGTGCATGTGAAATTTCGAGCTTGTACACGTAGACGTGCACACGCGACCAGGCGCCGCGACACAACAAAGTTGGAAAATGTTCTACTTTTGTCGCTGTCGCGTGGCGCTAAACCAATCAGTGAGGGTTTCATTGACTGACCAATGAGCGGAGAGTATGCTACACGCTGCAGTCTGCAACCACTTTCAGCACAAAGGAAAGCATCGATTTAGCTGTGTTTGACTTTCCTATATTATATGACACTTCACGCAGTGATTATCGACTTGCACATAAAAGGCAGCCGTATGAGAACGTGTTGGTGCAAGACTAACGTTAAACAGACGGATAGAGGACTTTACTGATAATACAGGATGAACCCAAGGTTGTCTTTTTCTTTTGTAGAGGAGACTTAACAGCAAGATTTCTGTCAGTTCCAGTAAAATCTTCTGACTCATCTTTATTGCTGTGTCTGACACGGACTGCTTTGAAAATGTCTAAATCCCTCCAGTTTCATAACCAATCACATTTCTTGGAGACGAGTGACATAAGAGGGCGATTCCCAATGCTGCCGTCACCATCAAGGTCAGCAAGATGGGGTGATGTGATTTTTGGGGAGGACCCTGAATAAAGCAGTGAGTGGAGAGGGCTGTATTGTGGTCGAGGTGACTCCAGAAAGGGAATTAAAGACAGATTCCCAAAATGGGGATAGAGAGGGACAGGTCCAAGACTGGCTGGACTCAAACCACACTTCACACAGCTTGAATCCATGTCAGTTAAAGCATTTTTGACTGCAAAAATGAAAAACGTAGCTTGATATCTTCACAAAGAGTCCAAGCTTTTGCATGAACTCCGAAGATTTCAGGAACAGCAGCTGATGTAATTTTGGGTCCTTTTTCAGGCATTTTTGGTGATTTTGGAGCGGCCAGTTAACAGGTTCATAACTCTCGGGAAATCACCTTCTTGGGGCAAAAATACTATTTTATCCTGTAAAACTGTGCTATCTTTGGGATTATACAACCTTCCACTAAAGAAATTTGAACAAGAGCAAAGGCCTAAAGATACAGTTTAAAATTGGTTCTTGGCCCAGTTGTCTGTCATTTATAGACACAATACTGGTCCTTTCGTTGAATTTGGTGCCTTTGAGTATTAAGTGGCTTAAAGGGCAATAAAATAAATAAATCTGAAAAGACAAGATACAGGGAGGTGGTAGATTTAATGATACTAGCTCAGTACCTGCTGGTACAGGCATACAGTACTATTCATCACTTTTCCAATTCTAATATCTGTGATCATTGTGAACATATTATTGTTAAATACTAATAATTATTACATACAGAACCTTGGTGCAGATCCTCAGTTCATCTGAAACAAGCTATTTTATGGCCAGTGTCCCAAAAGGCAGATTATGTTTAGATTAGCCAGTCTCACGAAGCCTGCTGAAAGGCAGCAAGAAGTTCCAGCAGTGTGAAAATGTATTTCCTCATTTCTTTGTCTTTTTTCATATTGGCTACACTTGTATGTTTCAAATCATCTAACAAAGTTCATTATTGCAAAACAATTACTGTATTTTGCGCATGTTTTTAAATGATTATTTAATTTGTTAAGGGGGAAAGAAAGCTATCTAAATATAGCTGGCCCTGTATGAAAAGTACATTAAATAACTGACAGCAGGAACTTCACATTACTGGGGAGGAATTTTGGCCCGTTCGTTTGTTGTTTCAATTTAGGCAAACTGGAGGATTTTCTAGCATTAAGGCTAACAACCTTAATAACAGCTTCAACTCTTCTGTGAAGGTTTAGGTGTGTTTATGGGAATTTGTGACCATTCTTCCAGAAGAACATGTGTGAGGTCAGACAATGATGTTGGACCAGAAGACCTGGCTCACAGTCAGGACTCTGTGCAGGTCAGTCAAGTTCTTCCACACCAAACTGGCTCATCCATGTCTTCACTGCTTGATGTGTTTTACATCCCCGCATTCGATGCATTGCTTAAGGCCCCGTGATCCAAGGCTTGGATGCAGCTGCTAGGATGGTAACCCATTCCATGAAGCTCTCGATGCACTCTTCTTGAACAAATCTTAAGACCAAGTTTGGAGATTTGTCCTGATTGACTCTTGGTAGAGACCTCTGTGCACTATGCGCCTTAGCAGAGTGTGCAGGTGACCCCACTCTGTGATTTTTTGTGGCCTATCACTGAGTTGCTTCCACTTTGTTATAATCCCACTAACAGCTGACTGTGGAACATTTAGTAGTGACTGGACTTGTTGCACAGGTATCATCCTATCACGGTACCACGCTGGAGTTCACTGAGCTCCTGAGACCGACCCATTCTTTCACTGATGTTTGTAGTAGCAGTCTGCATGCTGAGGTGCTGGTTTATACACCTGTGGAAGTGACTGTGTTCTGTTCAGTACTGTATAATGCCAGTTCTTTAACGGTTTACAGCCACCACGGACATCCGGTCAAGGATGAAGGGAGACATTTAAGGTCCGAACTCTCCTTTAATAAAGCTGAGTGCGGTTTTTCCTCATTGACACGCTCTCAACGTCTTCTTCAACTTCTCAACTCAACCCTTGACTACAGCTTGCATCAGTTCCCCTCATGCCTGATTGCTCCCTGATTACTAATGTGTACTCTTCTACAGCAGCGACTGCTACTGGCTGCTTCGTGGGCTCTTAAAGGGCTACACACACACATGAACTTAGGCCAATTTTAACAGACTGGAACTCCTGGATTCAGTGATCTTGATGGACAAGTGAATACTTTTGGCAGTATAGTACATTTTATACACTTATACTTAAATTTAATTTTAACTTAAGTAGTAGTAATTATGGACTTGGAGGAATTGTTCTCTACAAACACCACACTCATAGGCAAGTGCACTGAATCATATAAATTGGCCATTTTGAAAAAGATGGTCAAGCTGAGTGACAGCTTTGTGTCAGGATATATTCCTGGACCTGGAAACAGAATCATGGCTGAACAGCTCAAGGAAAGTGAACTTGTGAGAGGGTGCTGAAGGATCAGACCTTCATACTTAAAAATACTGGAAGTACTTGGTGGTGATGGATGAAGTTTTCTGTAGAGGCTTCATCAAGAGAGATAAAACTCCACTAAGAACACTGATTATGAAATTTCTCAAGCAGGGGAATAAAGTGAAGGTAATGTATACTGAGTGGGTGGAGAAGACACATTTTGTTTTGTGAATCAACAAGTGATAATTTTTTTTTTTTTTTTAGATCTGATAAAAGAACCCACAGCAGTGAGAACTCAATGGAGAACAGCAGAGTAACAGAGCACTAGATCATTCTACGTGCTTTTGGTAGGAACTAAATGTCATTGATTTTTATTCTTTTTATTTGTGTTTGAATTTATTTGGAGGAGTTAATAATTATCAGCTATGTGTCCACCACAGACTGGATCTGGATGGTACTTTAATAAGAGTTTAACTGGGAAATGTCTGACAAATGTGATGACTGTCTCTATGACACATAAAGAGGATCACATGATTGCGAGCACCCACAATGATTTGATTTGATTCAATACATTTACTCACAGAGCTTTGTTGGAGGCTGTGACCACTGGCAGCAGCCTCAGCAGAGCCTCCTCTGAAGCAGAGTATTTCTGCAGGTCAAACACATCCAGATCTTCTTCTGATGACAGTAAGATGAAGACCAGAGCTGACCACTGAGCAGGAGACAGTTCATCTGTGGAGAGACTTCCTGATCTCAGGGACTGTTGGATCTCCTCCACTAGAGAACCATCATTCAGTTCATTCAGACAGTGGAACAGATTGATGCTTTTCTCTGCAGACAGATTCTTACTGAGCTTCTTCTTGATGTACTGGACTGTTTCCTGATTGGACTGTGAGCTACTTCCTGTCTGTGTCAGCAGGCCTCGTAGGAGACTCTGATTGGTCTGCAGTGAAAGACCCAGGAGGAAGCGGAGCAACAAGTCCAGGTGTCCATTTGGACTCTGTAAGGCCTTGTTCACAGCACTCTGGTAGAAGGATTTCTCTGCAGATTCTGATTCTTGTTTTCCAAATAATTTTGACAATTTGAATGTGGTTTGTTGTTCTTCCAGCAGATTGAGTCCAGAGCTGATGAAGGTCAGATGGACATGAAGAGCAGCCAGAAACTCCTGAACACTCAGATGGATGAAGCAGAACACCTTGTCCTGGTACAGCCCTCTCTCCTCTTTAAAGATCTGTGTGAACACTCCTGAGTACACTGAGGCTGCTCTGATATCGATGCCACACTCTGTCAGGTCTGATTCATAGAAGATCAGGTTTCCTTTCTGCAGCTGATCCAAAGCCAGTTTTCCCAGAGACTCAATCATCTTCCTGCTCTCTGGACTCCAGAGTGGATCTGTCTCAGCTCCTCCATCATACTTGACCTTCTTCACTTTGGCCTGAACCACCAGGAAGTGGATGTACATCTCAGTCAGGGTCTTGGGCAGCTCTCCTCCCTCTCTGGTCTTCAGCACATCCTCCAGAACTGTAGCAGTGATCCAGCAGAAGACTGGGATGTGGCACATGATGTGGAGGCTTCGTGAGGTCTTGATGTGGGAGATGATCCTGCTGGCCTGCTCCTCATCTCTGAATCTCTTCCTGAAGTACTCCTCCTTCTGTGGGTCAGTGAACCCTCTGACCTCTGTCACCCTGCTAACACACTGAGGAGGGATCTGATTGGCTGCTGCGGGTCGTGTGGTTATCCAGAGGTGAGCAGAGGGAAGCAGGTTCCCCCTGATGAGGTTTGTCAGCAGCACATCCACTGAGGTGGACTTTCTAGGGTCAGTCAGGATTGTAGTTTTGTGGAAGTCCAGAGGAAGTCGACACTCATCCAGACCATCAAAGATGAACACAACCTGGAAGTGTTCAAAGCTGCAGATTCCTGCTTCTTTGGTTTCAGTGAAGAAGTGATGAACAAGTTCCACCAAGCTGAACTTTTCCTCTTTCAGCACATTCAGCTCTCTGAAAGTCAATGGAAACATGAACTGGATGTCCTGGTTGGCTTTGTCTTCAGCCCAGTCGAGGGTGTATTTCTGTGTTAGGACTGTTTTCCCAATGCCAGCCACTCCCTTTGTCAGCACTGTTCTGATTGGTTCATCTCTTCCAGGTGAGCCTTTAAAGATGTCTTCTTGTCTGATTGTTGTTTCTGCTCTGTCTGGTTTCCTGGATGCTGCTTCAATCTGTCTGACCTCATGTTCCTCATTGACCTCTGCAGCCCCTCCCTCTGTGATGTAGAGCTCTGTGTAGATCTGATTCAGCAGGGTTGGGTTTCCTGCTTTAGTGATGCCCTCAAACACACACTGGAACTTCTTCTTCAGAGCAGATTTAAGTTCACGTCGACAAACTGCAGCATGACGTTCTGAATGAATAAAGAACATCGGTTAATGTTTTACCAAATAGATGTGACTATTTCATGTCTATAAAGAATGCCTGTTTGAATCCATGCTGTTTAATCTCTTTAAACTTCAGTAAATGTCTCATTCATCCAGCAGCTTCAATCTTTAGAGAAATCCTCTTACTGCTCTGCAGACGCTCAGCCAGCTCCTCCTGCTTCATTCTCCTCAGGAAGTCCAGTGTGATCTTCACTAATGCCTCTCTGCTGCTCCTCCTCTGCTCTTCATCCTCCCTCTCTAAGAATTCTGGGTAATCTGGACTCAGGATCTTCTGGATCTTCTTCAGCTCGTCCTTCACAAAAGTGATGATGTTGTCCTCCAGCAGCTGGAACAGAAGACTTTATGAATGAGTCAATCAGACTGAAATCATGGAGCCAAACATCAGATCCATGTTGGACACACTGACAATCCACTGGTCTCCAAAGAGCAGCATGGAGATGGCTGTGAGCAGAATAGATGGAACAGTAATTGTTGTACATGTACAGACCATAAATATGGAGTCCAGCTGTGTTTGATGCTGCTGGGCAGACTGACCACTGGGACCCTCTGAGCTCTGCTGGTCCACTCTGTGGAGGAACCATCAAGAATGAGTTCAAGCACAGGGTAAAGATGCAGTCAGTGATATTTGGACAGAAACAGTGACTCAGTGACTCCCTGTAGCTGTAAATGTTCTTCATCCAGCTGATCCCACTGAGAACCAACAGCTCAGCTTAGTGTGCTGCTGTGACTCTCAGAGCTCTGCTGAGCATCAACAACTTCTGAGCCAAAAGCTTCAAAATCTCATGTTGGAAACCTGATGTTTTACAGACAGAACCTCGAGCACTTGATGGAATACCTTTGACATAAAGCTGAATTCCAATCAGGATCATTGGGAGCAAAAGCCCAGTTATGAATGAGGAAAAGCCCAAATGAAGTGCTAACAGGTCCTCTTTAGGATCAACAGCTGGAAATAATTTAGCTCAGGAAGACTCAGCCCTCTGAGATGTGATTAGTTCCTCCCTCAGCTCAACATCCTCAGATGAATGAGATGATTTTAGCTCCAAACTTCATCATCTGCCCTTCAGGACTCGACTACAGAGCTGCTAACTAGCTCTGATTCAGCTGTTTCCTGATAGTAAACCATGCATGTACATTGATAAAAATGATTCTGTGGTGAAGTAAATCTAACATAACTGAATCTGTGAAATCAACAATAAAAAAACCTAAGTTAGTATCTTTACACAAATATACATAGTATTGAGGTCAAAAACATTTGTTCAAGATAAAAGATATTGTAAGTTTTTTCAGAAAATAAATTGTTTAAGTACTGAGAGCCAATCTTTTTAAGTTCATCCACACAACAAAAAATAATCTTGTTATCTTTACTGTGTTTCATCTGCGTTGTGTATTTGGTATAGACCCTTTTCACATGACGTCACACAACTTCCGTTCGGCCTCGATGCTGGGGATCTTTACTTCCGGTTGATGGAGTTTACGCAGTCTAATACATTTGCCACAAATACGGTTTTAGGATATACTATGAGATGCAGACAAGTTTTCACTATTCAAAACTGGACAAAGGCTACAAATTCTTCATTGAACATTATGGAGGTACGTGTTTTTGTCTTTTCTAGCTGTTAATTAATAGGATAGCATTAGTCAATTTGTTAGCTAGCTGGTGATCTTATCTGGTTTGTAATACCAACATATGTTTTTCCAAAAGTTGGAGGCATTGAGTTGTTATTGAAATGTGATTTCGAATTATCTAAACTACCTCTTAAGCTCTCTACTTTCCATCAACAAGTTTTGTTACAGTGGAAAATTATGTTTAAACACAACTTCAGCCCGCATGATGTTCCATTGTGGAATAACAGAGCCATATTGAGTGGGAGGAAATCTATATTTATGGAAGATTGGTGGAATAAAGAAATCTGGTCAATTATTCACTTATTGGATGAAAATGGGGATATTCTTAATTTGGAGGATTTCAAAAACAAATACGGAATTGATTGCTCCACAGCAAACTATAAAAAAGTAATACAAAACATCCCTATCGTCCTCATTCAGTCAGTTAAAAACAATTTGTCCAACTTCACAACTCCAACATTACGCAAGATTCAAATTGGTTATGTGGATATTGTGGATAAAAAATGTAGCAATAAGTTTTTAAATCAATATTCTATAAACAACATGTACCCAGGAAGAACAAAAAACACACTTACCTTACAAAACCTTGACAAATCTACAATATCAAAAATTAGGACAAAATATCTAAAATTTCCAATTCCTCCTAAATATAAAGAACTACAATTTAAAATAATAAACAACATTTATCTTTCAAATGAATTCATAAGAGAGAGATTTAAATTTGAAGTCGCAAATTGTGGCTGTTGTAAAACACAGTTGGAAACAACTAAACACTTGTTTTATGAGTGTAGCGAAGTTTATAAGTTATGGGGTTCACGCCACAACTTCCTGTCCTCCAAGGCCATGTGTGTAGATTTCTTCTCACTACAAGATATTCGGTTTGGATTATTTCTTATTACATAAGCAAGTTAGCCCATGGTTAGGTTCGCTGGACAGATTTATCTTTACCACCAGAGTAAATCGAGAATTGGGCACCCCGTATGACAGGTGTCCTGTGCATGAACCCAAAAAAGGGCAGTTTTTTGAGCTGAGACCCCTAAGCATGAATTTGAATGAGCAACAGGTTCATCACGGGGCTAGAGCAGAAGATGAGTATGCTTTGAGTATGATCTAAGCGGGCCTGCCTGGCCACAGCAGACTGTTAGGGAGGGGTAGCAGAGCTTCTGGGGCCCTGAACACAAATAAGAGCAACTCAAACAGGCCTCAAATCTTCCTGCTACTTTTAGACACAAAATATGCATTTATTACAGTGTAGAAAGCAGTTTAGTTGCAAATAAACAGAAGTAGGAATAATAACTTTAAATGTCAGTATGGTTGATAAAAATAAAACCCAACATTCCCCCCTTGATACCCTTCTTAGGGTATCACCTACAGAATATAAGGGCCCTGTATGAGGCAGATCCTGGTGTAGTCTGCTCAGTCAATTTTGACAAACAAGGTGAACCTCAAAACTACTGTGTGAGCTGTGTTTGGTTAAAATACTTTTTTAGCAAGCTTCAGAAACTACATAACCACAAAAATAGGTAACAGAAACTCTTTGGCACAAAGCATAAGGCTTTGGGTACAGACTACTTGATAAAATACTCGTTGCATATGATATATAAAATGTGAGAAATATGTGCCACTAAATATTTAATATATAAATTCAAAAATACTTGGTACAAGAATACATGATATAAAAACTTGGTACAAATGCAGTAATAACTAGACACTCAGTGTTGGACAGGTCAGATTTCAGGACAACATGATCATCTTTGGAATCATCACTCAGTCCTTATGATGTTGCAGCTTCTTCAGGTGGTGGAGGTCGGGGGCCTCATCCTCTGTTTCTTCTGTCCCCCCTCCTTGATGATCTGAAAAGGCTAATGAAGATCTTAAGCTTGGAGTTCTCAGCATTGAGCCTCTGAATGGCCCTGGCCTGTTCTACGATAGCTGTGTCCAGCCGTTAGGAGGCATAGACTCGACTGCAGCTGAGCTCAGCAGCCTTACTTTGCTGCTAGTTTAATTCACGGAGCAAGTTTTCATTTCTCTCAGCATGGCCTGGGAGGTCTTCATTTCTCCCTTCTTGAAGTGGATTTTCTGCCCCACATGCTCTCAGCAGCATGAGCGTTAGGAGGTACTGGCCAGCTGTTGTCATCAGATCTCCCACTGGCTGGGGAGGCAGCTCCCAGAAGTCATGGATGTGATGTCATCTTGAAGTGAAGACCCATGAGATGACTCGACTCTACTCCTGGTGGCATCCTTAGTCGACGTCACACCCTTGTTGAATGGCTCCTTCTGCGTTTCCAGGAGCTCTAGGTCCTGACTGGACCCCCGCTCTGCTGATTCTTCCCTCTCCTTCAGTCGTCCCACAGCACGTGGCGAGTCTTCACTGGTCACGGATCTCAGCAGGATTTCCTCCAATGTGAGGCCAGGCTGGGCAGCATCCTGGCTGGTAAAGGCTGAATGGAACTGCCAGAGAACTTTATCCTCCATTCTGGTTCTGCCATTACTGCTTATAACACAAGACAAGATTAATAGTATCCATAACATACAGTGCTATATATGCCTAAAATGAAACTTTCCCTTCCTTCCTTTTAAGTTGCTTTTTATACATTTTCTATTTATTTTTCCTGACTTTATGGTGTTTACCAGATGGATGGCATCTACAGTTGTTGTCTTACTTGGTTAGTTCTTACATCACACAGTAGTTAGTGTGTTTCAGAAGACAAAACATACTCAGTCTATTTTACATTGGTGTTGATAATATTGCATGCAGTGTCCTCTTGTAGACCCTCAGTTTGTTTTCTGTATAAGCTTTTATCTGAACTACGTTAGAGTCAG
Source organism: Amphilophus citrinellus (assembly GCA_013435755.1). Classification (NCBI taxonomy): domain Eukaryota; kingdom Metazoa; phylum Chordata; class Actinopteri; order Cichliformes; family Cichlidae; genus Amphilophus; species Amphilophus citrinellus. Next base: position 60,028,260 of record CM024194.1, on the reverse strand, counting down.
AAGATAATCTTATGCTTCTGTCTCAGGGATGTGCAGGTATAGTTGGAGATAAACTTTCTTAAACTGAATAAAAACAACACAGAAACTGTTATTTTTGGACGGTCCCACCTCTTACGGTACAACAGTGCTATTGGTCATTTGGTCTCTTATTATCACTCCGTTGTAAAGAACCTTAGTGATTTTTGATGGTGCTCCTCAGTAAAGTGAAGACCTACCCCCGTCACATGACTTTGAGAGTACCTTATGCTTTTATTACCTCTTATTTTAAACCATGATAATTCTTTATATGTTAGATGCAATCAGCTGCTACTTTGCTAAGTCTGGTCATTTAACTGAACTTTTGAAACCCTTTATTCCTTTCTGCAGTCTACTAACCAGCTAAATCCAGGCTGAAAACAGAGGCAACAGAGCATTTACAGTGGTGGCATCTAATCTCTGGAATAACTCACCCTTTCACATAAAAGCATCCCAGATTCTCAATCATTAAAAAAATGTTTAAAACCACATTTGTATTTGCTTGCATGCAGGTTTAGTTGATCTTAGTATTCTCGGTTTTACTATGCTACACAACTTTTACTTATTCTCTAGTTGATTCTTAGTATCTATTTGTTAATTTAGGGACAAAATTTTGACCTGACCAATTACATCATATTTAGACAAGACTGACCCCCCTTTCTACACTGTGCTACCTATGCAAAGTATTATTGACACTGTTCTTGTTACTAATGTGTAGGTGCCAGATACACTTGGTCTTTAAGTTGTGTTTTGATATCACGCCAGCGGTCGTGGTGACGTATTGATGCATGGATCACATGGTGTGGGTGTAACAGCTGACAGGGTTAAAGGGGTGTCATACTCACCTGTCTAGGTAATGGAGGAGAGAGGTTAGCTGGGTGGCCGTAATTTTTGTTGACCGCAACGCAACGCACCGCACCGCAATGCACCGCAACGTAACTCAATGCAAAGTAATGCACGAAGCATGAAGCTCGTATGTATTGGTTTGTTTGCCAGTTTCGCTGATGATTCTCACCTTGGCGGTGGATGAATAAACATAACACAAACTCATCGTGGGCTCAGCGTACTTTGTTGGGAGCGAAGGCTGCGCGTCATACAAATAGACAGTTCCCAGTATTTCCTCTCAAGCGACTTGGGCCTTTGGAGTCGCTACATAATGACATAGCAAATCATCAGCCTCACTTTTTAATTTCCTTCAACAATCATATTATCCCCCCTTGAGGCTGATGAATGCTTGTCCATAACTTCCTACTTTGGCTCCACTACTTGTCTTTTAGCTTCATGTTGACAGTACTTGCAGTCAGTTGACTATGTCTAGTGAAGTGTCACTCTTTAGCGCTCCATCTCCTGGAAAGACCTAGTTAACACTGACTAAGATATTCCCTGGATTACACCTTTGAGACCTCCTGAATGTCTGATTTTAATTTAAAATATTAGCCACTACACTGGAGCTATATTTTTTTAGCCTTTATTTTGCCAGGTACAGTAAAATGCTTGAGAACCAGTTCTCATTTACAAACATGACCTGCTTGTAATGCATCAATTTACTGTAGCACAGTCTCCACATACTAGAGGATTGCCATTAACTCTCAGAAATCCTCTCTATCTCCAAATGTTAGCATTAGCATGACAAACCTCATAAACAAAGGCTGAATCAGTGTACAAATTAAGTCTCTTACCTGTAGCCGGTCTATAAGCTGTTAAAGCTTTTTGTTCTGAGATCAGCGATGAACTCAGCAGATCAACCTTCTGAGCTTCTAGAGTGGAAAAATTTACACCTGCAGAGTTAAGTTAAACAACTGCGTAGCCCACATTACAGCCACACTCATCCCTAAAGCAAGAACCATCCACAAACAGTCTTAAATCTGCTGCAGTAAATTCATTATACAGGTTCATTTTCTCAAGCTGTCAAATTCGTTGGTCTGCAGGACACATTCATGAGAAGTTCCTTCATTAAGTAGTATCATTTTGAAAACAGGGTTAACATTATTACACCCTCAACAGTTCAGGGGCAGATAAATTTGCCTCCTACCCCATAGTCTTATTTGAGTAATACCAAACCTCGGGTTTTAAGGACAAAGCACACACCTAATGTGACGTATACAGAATCACAAGAGGTCTTAGTGTTAAGAAACCTAGTTTCTGAAAAACAAAGGCTGCTGCCATCAAACCTTGATAGCAAGATGGGAAGTCAACCTTCATGTTATCCGGTTTTATATTATAATAAGGCAAGGGCTGCTTACCTCCTGGGGTGTCCTGCATAAGGACAGCATTACATAGCCCCTCCTATTAGCCCCATATAGATGGAAAGATTTTGGGTAATCTGATTACCCAATGCCAGGTCAGATTGTGTCCTGCTCCAGTGCAACAGATGTCGCCTCAGCTCCGTCGACCACTGCAACTAAGGATCAGAGTTAGTTTGTCCTGCTGCCATGATTGAAGCAGCAGAGATCCAGTTTTAGACACACTTTCACAAATGCACCGTCTGCTGAATCCTGCCATTCCCAAAAAATGTCAACATTAGCCAACCGTTTACGATTTTTGGGTTTTAATCACAGTTTCTAATTAGCCGTTAGCTTTCTCTGTTCACTAAACTGTCTTCCTGCATATTCAGTGGTTTGTTGACAGAATTTCAAGAATTCTCCTCATTTTGTTTTTTTAGAGGGCTATAAATCAGCTGCATACTGTGAGACAGCACTGAGACTATTCAGATACTGCAAATCTTACACTAAAATTTGGTTAAAGGCACCAGGGCTGTTAATCGGTTTCTACAGTTATCCCAGAATGCTAAAAGCTACGTACCACTTAAACCTGGTGCACAGTTAGAAAGTAGAGTTATGGATCAGGAACCACAGGTGTGTCAGAAAAACACATTTAGAGGACTATCGAAATTTGGTTTCAATATAGGATAAATAGGCGTATTACATGGACTGGTAGCTTTAATTATCCTGCCAGCCTCCAATAGCTCATCAAAATTAAGCCTGCTAGCTTCAATGGCATGTGACTTAAGTGGTTATTGTCTAATATAATAAGGTAATTTGATCCCAGGTTTCAGCTCAACCGTATCAGGCTGGATAAACTTGACCTCTCCCACATTTGTTTTGCTCAGTTGAGATGGAACCGGTTTCAATAACTAATCATATCCAACTATTTATTGAATTTGGCTTAAACATGTTTATTCACTAACACTTTAGTCGCTACCCTTTATTGAAATCCTACTCCACTGTGTCTTTAGAAATGAGCATGCATTTACTGTTTGTTAGATCCCCTCTAAGATAAGCATTGTCTTCCCAAACCCTCGTACATGAGAGCCTGTCCACGAGCAAACAGCAGCATGACATGAGGCGCAGCATTTGGGCCTTGTTCTCAGTCTTTTAGTTCATGGGCAGAATAACAGCAGCAGCCACGCCCTGTGGAGCAATGTAGATTTATCATTAACAAAAAGAAAAATCTTCTTTTATTAATCAATTCATCAAAGCTCAGTTCATGGTCTTTAAATCCTGTTTCATCAAACAGCGGAATTTGAGCTATCAGTGTTCCTCAGCTCCTCCGTATCCAGAACTCACATTTCCCATCGTTCGTTCAGCTTGGAGTCTTCAGTCATTGGCTGCAACCAGAACACTTTAGGTTGAATCTGAGACACAGTCTCTGTGTTTGTTTGCACCTTCATACTTCCTCCTTTGAAAATCTGCATACAGTTCATCAGTGGTGCACATGATTTTGCTCTATAGAACACAGGATGTCTCCTCCCATGAGATTTATTGAAGTGTTAGTTGGATACAATAATTGTGAGACAATAGCTTTACCTGCCACCCTCATCTGGAATCATCTGGGTTAACGGATCACTTGCGTTTATCCAGAGAAGCCAAAGGTGTTCACAGACGATGAAGACGAGGGGAGTCCTCCTCCCTCAGTTCCAGTGCATGAGTAGGTGTCCCCTCAGGTCGCTCCTTTTTCTCTTCAGGCTTCTCCGTACACCTTTATGGCCAACATGTTGTTGGCCCAGCCCAAAGGTTTATAGGGTAGTCTCTCTGGAGGTGACCTGTCTGGCCACACCCACAACATATGATGTTACCTCTAGGCAGGTTATTCCTCTGAGTAGGCTGAGCGAGTCCAAGTGGATGTACTGGCTGTGATGGTCCTCCTCTCCTTCCTCCATGCCAGGTCACTCTGCCTCTTATCTGCCTCCCTTCTCTCCCACAGGTGTACAAGTCTGGATTGTCATCTTGATTAACATGCACGTGTACAACAGGCACAGCAGATTCAGTTAGTGCATTAGGATCATTTGGGGCAGGAAATCTCCCCATTACCTGTGTGGTGCTGACAGCTGGAGGAGCAGGCTGGGTGTGTCTAAGATTGAGCTCCATGACTCTGTGCAGTGTTAGCAGTCAGCACTGGGGTCTGAGCCTCAGTCTGCAGTTATCAGAGGTGCTGAGCCTTCTCCTTCCTCTGATTGGTCAGCTCTCTCAGTCTCTCCTCTGCTGGAAAGCATGCAGCCATTTTGTTGGACTCTCCTCTGTCAGGATTTCTCCTATCTAAGAAGATCTCCACCATCAGGATGTTGTTTCCTGAAAAACTTCCACAATACAGTTTGATGCACCTCCAGATTCACGTGATCAGGCAGGATAGTCTGGCATACTCTGCTCAACTTAGCAGCATCTTGGTCAAAAGAGCTTTAATGTCACCAAGTACAGATTAGCTCCTGCAGTACCTTCTTCCAAGGAATCAATGACTTACTTGGTCTTGATGTGATGTTGAAAACAGTCTCTCAGTCAGTCTCACCATGTCCATAAACATCCACAGCACATGGGTGGGCACACTGGCACACTGCACTCCCCCTCCTCCCATTCAGGAGTGAAGGGTCCTCGTGTGTCTGGAAGTCATTTTGCAGGTTGCCCATCTGCTGCATCATCTTTCAGTCGTCTCCCTCTCGCTTCTGCCTCCTTTGCAGGAAGGCCATCCTCCTCCTTCTCCCATTGTTGTTGTTTGGGAAGGTTACTGTGGAGATCTGCAGCATCATCTGAAAGATCATCTCTGGACACATTGTTAGTAGAAGAACAGCAGATTGCACTCTGTGCGCTGTTCTTTGTTTTCTTCATGGTTCTTGTTTAAAAGTCCACTTCCTGTGTGACGTCACTCACTGCAGTTTGCTCAGAGGACACGCCCCCCCAAGTAATATCACTGTACTTAAAAATAGAGTGGAGGCATTTTCTGCCACAATGGGGCAGAAAGAGACACTTCAGGATTTCCTGCACCTATACATATATATATACACACCCATGCATACACACAAATATGCACACACGTACATGCACACACACACATACAGATATATATATATATATTTTTTAGTGTTTCACCTGCACTCCATCACATCATTTTATTTACCATAAATTTTGCTTAAATTTATTTCCCTTCTATCATAACCCCCCAAACCACTTTTTTATCTATCAGTAAACACATTCTCATCTAATTTTAACTCAGCAACATGCCATGTTAAAAGATACCAGGTGAAAGATGGAAGTCCATCATTGTCATTTTGCATACACCACCCTCCTGATTAGGGTAGGTTTTACCGTTAACTACCATGTGCATGGGGCTGTGGATCACCCCCCTGTTTTAGAGCCTCTCCATGGGTTCCTGCTCCACACTCACACACTTATGCAGCGTCCACCTGTAAGGGAGATCTGTGAAACAACTGTTTCTCTGCCTACAAGTTCTACTCTTTTGTTTTACTTTCAAGAGGTAATCTCTAAACTTCTTCTAGTTTATTTAATTAATTTGCTTATTTATTCTAAATTTGGTAAATTTACAGTTTCCTCTATAACTATGATGGGAACCAGGCAGACACACAGCAGAGAGGTCGTTGCAACTCAATTTTTCTTTTTCCCCCGTCCTCTAAACCCTCTGTTATTCAAAGGATGAGCTGAGGTGAAGACATCATCCACACTGAGAACACACACAATCCAAATAACACAACAATTACCAAGGACCAACTTAAAACTTTTTCTCTTTGTAGGAACTCCTTTCAGCTTCATTTTAAATTAAAGGTTCTTGTGAGCTGTCAAAGCTTCAGGTTGATCAGCTGAGTGTCCTGCAGTCTCTCAAACACAGACGTGTTCCTTATAATCCTCGCTCAAAGCTACCTTTATATTTCTAGTTCAGTCTTTCATTTTAAGCTCAGTTTATGCCCAAGCTATATTAATATTATTAGTATTTTATTATGATTTATTCTTACTATTGTTGTCATTATAACTATTTTATTTAATTCTCTTTTACCTATAATTTTCCCAAATATTTCAGACTTTATTTCCCTTTATTCATCCATCTTTATTATTTATTCGTACTCGTTCTCTAAGCTTTTTAATTTAGTTTGGCTCTCTCTATAATTAATATTACTTTAGTTATTATTACTTTTAACAAATCCAGTTACTCTCAGAGGTTTGTCACACATAAATGGGTTATTCTTTTATTCAAACTTCTTCCACTCCTCTTTTCCCTTTTTGGTCCTTTATTTAACCCTTCTGACCCTCCAGATTATCTAATTTTAGACTTTTTACACTCTGTATTAACTTCAAACCTCAATGATTAAGTTTCCTAGTTTATTCCTCCAAATTTTAAGCAAACTTTCATTCACCAATGACAGAGAAAAGGAAAGAAATGCTCTGCTTCTAACACACACAGTGATTGATGAGCTGAGCCGCTGCAGGCCGAGGCCTCAGGCCCACAGCAGCCCACCCCCCACTCACTCTCCTAACTCACTCCTCCACTACATTTACCACCAGTTTTTTAAATTATCTAATGTGGCTTATTTACTCTAGGCTCAGATTATTTTAAAGATATTTTATTAATACTTTTACATAATTTTATCTGCTTTTACACCATTTACAGATATTTAATTAACCTCCCCACTATCTTCTAGTTTCCCCAAGTATTTCCACCCTTATTTTTCTCCCTTTACCTGTTTAAGGCATTTGCTCTCCCCCATCTATTTTATACTTCTAATTCTAATCAGCTTCTATTGATTTTACTTCTTGACCAACATCACTTTCCGTGTTTGTGATTGACTCACTGGCTTCAGCAGGAGCTTTGTTTTGTTACATGATTATTTCTGATTTGAGCTCCTCCAGAGGGTTCAACTTTAAACCTTTTATTTTTATACAAGTTTAATATTAACCCCAAATTCATGAACTTTTGTTCACATTTACTTTTCAATTTTACACACTTTTCCCTTTTTAGAGCAGAGAGAGCTGCTCAGAGACAGCTCTCTCTCTCTCTCTCTCCCAAACTCCCACTTACTCACTTACACACACACACACTGACGTCACACACGCACACACAAAGACATTCCAAGCATTCCTGCAGCTGCTCCTCTCTCTCTCATTCACTCCACACACAGCGTAACTGTTTGTATAAATACTTTTAAGCAAATTTACAGCGATTAATGACAACAAGTGAATTATACTTTTAAATCAGAATTTACAGCAGAAAGTGATCACATTCGTGCACAACTTTTGCACAAACTATTCACGGCTTGATCAAGCATATCATTATCTATCCAAAGTCCGACGTCAATCCTTCAGACCCGTATCGATGCCTTGTCAAAAAAAATCTCAGTGTCAACTCTGAAAAATCCAAGTGCTTATCTCAACCGCCGGTCTGTTATAGCCCTCCAACGCCCCGAGCTGGACCTCCTTCCGAACCCGGTCCTCTCCGGATGCGGAAGGACGAAGCAGCAACAGTCTTGTGGCTTGCTAGCTTTTTTATTCAATAAACCTCCAAACCGAATCCTCGGGCTTTGTAATTAAAAAGTCCCAAAATCTCAGTTTTGGAACTCCCAAGTGCTCCCTTAGATCCCGGCTTGGGCAGCGTCCTAATCCCCGGTGCGCGGGCCCGTTCCATCTGGTTCAAAGATGTTCGAGCCAGATGAAGCCGGCGGTAACCCCCGTGATGGACCTTTTAACCTCAGACTTGCGCTTTTTTATCCAATACCGCTACCACGATCAAACAAGACAAGACAGACAAACACGCAACTCCACACACCGCGATCTCAGTCACGCACACACACATTCATTCACAGCCAGCTCCCACTCACACACACACAAACCGGTTACACACACACACACACACACACAAGGCGCCATTTACTCTGCCTCCGCAGTACACTTCTACAGTTAAAACATGCAAGACATAACACAACACAGAAACCTGCTCAACCAGTGATCCTTAATTTAAACAATGCAATATTTTATCCTTTATCAGCTCGGTGGAGACCCTCTGTTCTTTATTTGAAGGTAAGATGACAGCTTTGCTTTAAGAGCTGATTTCCTCCGATCCGGGCAGAGCTCTCACTGCCTCTCAGACTGCACCAAATTTACTGCAGAAAAACTCTGCTTTACTGAATTTTGGCCGCGGCTTTGGTGCTTTCTGAGCAGCAGGCAAAAACCCGCACGATCGTTGGACGCTGACATCTTTATTACCTCAAACCCTGCTCGCAGCGCCAATTAATGTAGGATACATTTTAGGGGTCTCCATGTTCCTTTTTGACTACAAATTAAAACCCAGTTAAAACCATAGTTACCAACAAATCACAGGGTTGAGCAGGTTCTGATGCAGGCTGTTTATTGGACATCTTAGTAGCGCACAAATAGTTAAAAAGACATAGACAGTAGCATATGAAGACTGAGACACACACAGAGTAACAGAAAAGAAGAAAGAACCTGTTGATGATGCCCCGGCTTCCTCATCACTCCCTCCGACCGAGGAGAGCCCGTGCAGGGATTAAGTATGAGTCCAAATAAAATCAAACTGTCCAAATGATCCATGGCGATGAGCAAGCTCTGTTGCAAAAAGTTAATAGTACTTAGAAATATACAAACACAAAAAACAAAGGACAAAAAGTAAAAAGATAAAGCAAGAAGCCCTCCAGGGAGGTTGTGCCTTAGTAGTTGCTGGAAAAACAGACAACACGGACAAAGACAGTCGCTACATCTTCTCCCCTTTCTCCTCTTCTAACTGTGGTATTTATACTCTTTCCCTTTCTTTGTCTACGATTTGTGCTGAGTCTGCACTTTACAAACATTCATTAGAAACTGTCATTAATTCTACTGTCATTATCTGAAAAGGCACAAACATCCTGGAGCATTTTCAATACATCAACAAGACAGTAAGAAAAATTCATCACAATAATTATCAGTAACAACCTCCTTGTGGCCATCCTATGGTACTCCTGGAGAAGGATTTACAACTGCCCACACTTAGACTGACCAGATATGAGGGAGAAAGTGGGGCCCAATTTGCCCCCAGACTTGTTGCATGGACAGATTTACACTTTCTTGATTTGCATTTCCAAAATCTTTGGCTGTGCTACATCAGCAAGTTAGCCTATGGTTAGGCTCACTGGACAGATTTATCTTTACCACCAGAGTAAATCGAGAATTGGGCACCCCGTATGACAGGTGTCCTGTGCATGAACCCAAAAAAGGCAGCTTTATGAGCTGAGACCCCTAAGCATGAATTTGAATGAGCAACAGGTTCATCACGGGGCCAGAGCAGAAGATGAGTATGATTTGAGGATGGTCTGAGAGGGCCTGCTTGGCCACAGCAGACTGTTAGGGAGGGGGGGCAGAGCTTCTGGGGCCTTGAACACAAATAAGAGCAACTAAAACAGGCCTCAAATCTTCCTGCTACTTTCAGACACACAATATGCATTTATTACAGTGTAGAAAGCAGTTTAGTCTCAAATAAACAGAAGTAGGAATAATAACTTTAAATGTCAGCATTGGGTGATAAAAATATTTCCCAACAAAATTATATATATATATATATATATATATATATATATATATATATATAGCCCCCAGCTATTTAAAGATGGTAACACATTTCTAAGACAAACATAAGAGTGTGCATTGTATGCATAGAATGCATTGCTTTTCATATATGCCTTGTATATATCTTTGCCAATTTATAATAAAATTTTACTGTTAAAATTTGCAGCAGCTTAAACTAACTATTAAAAGAGTTATTTTGCATTACAAACATGTACAGAGAGGTGATTAGTGTTATTATGTTACCTATGTCACTCTGCAGGTCCTCTGCCAGATCCTCACATCATGGCCAGCAGGGAGAAGCTGAAAGACACACATCCACAACCAGGGATATACAAGCTGCTGCATGGACTTGAGGGGGGTGAGGAGCTGATCCTCTCAGTGGGACAGAGACTTGATCATTTCTATCATGACATCTACATGGATGTCTTCTTCAGTTGTAAACCCTGAGGAATTTAGTTTAATGTTAAAATGAATTTGATATGCCTTTCATAAATAAATTTTCTCTGCCAATGCAAAATGGACTTAAATTGCGTATGTACTTCACACACACACACACACACACACACACACACACACACACACACACACACACACACACACACACACACACACACACACACACACACACCCATATATATTTTTTTTTCAACAATCATTGCTCCATGTACAGTGTTTAATAGAATTATTAAATGTTTGCAAGAAACTGCCACAAATTTTGTTGTATTTTATGTTTCCTCTGTTCTACCCGTGGAAACCACTTTAATCTCAGTGCTTTTATTTAGCTTGTATTTTGTATAATATCTTGAGCTAGCTACTTGATTCATGGAGCTCATGTTGAAGCCAGAGAGCAGAACTGAACATATGGGTCAACAGTTCTTTACTCTGTTGCCTGTTTTACTTGTCAGATGTTTCTAGAAGATTCAAATGATTTGTTCTCCTTTGATAATCATTAATTGTTATTAATCTCTGGCTCTCTTCAACAGCATGTCTTTTCTCTCCCCTCAGCCCAACCGGTCGCGGCAGATGACTGCCCCTCCCTGAGCCTGGTTCTGCTGGAGGTTTCTTCCTGTTAAAGAGAGTTTTTCCTTTCCACTGTCGCCAAGTGCTGCTCATAGGGGGTCGTTTTGACTGTTGGGTTTTCTCTGTATTATTGTAGGGTCTTTACCCACAATACAAAGCGCCTTGAGGCGACTGTTTGTTGTGATTTGGCGCTATATAAATAAAATTGAATTGAACTGAATTGAATTGAATTGAATTGATAGGAGAAAGTTTGGAAAAAAGCATCTTTTTTTTATACTTGCTGTTTTGATTTGCTGTAGTATGTGTTTCTAATCTGATATGGAAAAAAGATCCTGATGGCTTCAAAATAAAACAAGTGGCACAAAAAAGCTAACAACACCAACCAGGACTCACAACTGCACACAAACCAGAACACAATCAGTACAACTTAACCCTTCAAGAAGCACACAACATGCAGGCTGCACACTTACAGACTCACACAGACAGCAGTGAGCATGAGCTACATTAGCTGTTGGCTAGCCTCACTCAGAGGTCATCATGTCCTCCCACATGCTCCCTCTGACAGATGATTGACATGTCTGCCCTCCTCCTCTACAACCTTCACAGTTTCCTGCTCTGCTTCCTCCTGAGACTCAGCTCACATCCAGCTGCTCTGAGTTGCTGCTATAACTGAGACTTCATTGCTGCATTAATGATGGTGAGCCTTTCTGGAACAGCAAACAGGCCCAACCACCTCCACCATGTTTCACAGAGAGACAAACTCTGGATTCTTTCTGCTCAGTTCATCCTCACTTCCTGTCATGTGACTCGTCCACATGACATTTAGCTGTAGGCGGTGTTTTTGGAGTGCAGCCCTGCCATGAACACCACTGCTGCTCAGTGTTCTCCTGATGGTGGTCTCAGTAACACTCCCCAATATGATCCAGGCCTTTAGCTGCTGAGACGTTACCCTGGGTCCCTGTGTGACCCCCCCAGACTCTTTAACAGCTCACTCTCAAAGATGGCACACAAAGACATGAGAATGAGAGACAGAGCAGCTCTGATCTTTCAATAAAAACAGGCTCCCACAGATATGAGCATCGCTCTGCTCAAACACTAATGACTGAGTCTAAGATTGTTTCCTTCTTTGGTTTCTTTCAATCAAACTTCAGGACTTGTGGAACAATCTGAGGATGTTTCAGCTCATATTTATCAGGAACACAGAAACATGTGAAGGAGCTCATCACAGTTCTCTTACTCTGTTGGTCCATCACTGAACTTTGGAGGTCGATGTTTGGACCGGTCACTCCTCATGGACAGACAGCTGGATCCTGCAGGCTCTGCTCTGTCCTCCTCTTCCTCCTGAGTCAGTCTGAGAGGGAAACCACAAACACTCAGTGAGTTCACATTAACAGCAGGAACTGAGTTACAGTCTCTTTGTCCACTGAGCTGATCTCTGAGCTGGAAACTAGAAACCAGGTCACCATGATCCACATCAGGGATCAGAGAAACCTGATTCCACCTGCTGACTCTGACATTTCAGAGCTCACAATAACAAACACAAAGAGCAGGAAATCTTCTCAGGATATTAGAAACCCTCTGAGTGTGACGTAGTCAGCTCAGTGCAAACTCCAACCTCACTGTCAAACTATCCTCAAGCTCTTTGATGGACACTCACACACTTTAGGATCACATGATGCTCCCACATGATCTGCGTGGAACATGTGACCTGCTGCAGCTGTGATTGGCTGACCGTCCTCCAATCACATCAGAGCGTGTGGAAGAAGAAGAAGAAGAAGAGCAACAAGAACATTTCCTGCACAGATTCATGTTGGTGAAATGATGAACAGGCATCAGTGCGGCCACCTGCATCCTTCTTTAGTGTTGGAGCCTCAGCAGGTAAACTCACAGGTGCTTTGTGTGCCAACAACAACACAACAGCAGACTGCTGTGTGCTGTTACAGAACAACAACAAAGAAATGATTTTACAGAGCAAATATTCAGCTCAGTCTTTACTTCCTGTTTGTTGGGAACGCCTCCTGAAGTCCAGCACAGCCGTCCCTGATTTCATATGAATCCTTTGAAATCATCATCACAGTTTATTGGAGGAAAACTGGCACCAAAAACTCCTCGTAGCTTCATAAATGAACAGGCAGGTACGAAGCTGAACTCTCGGTCACATTCATTCATTCATGTTCACTCACGCTGCTGTTTACACACATTTAAACCAGATTCACATCTGTTTCTACTATTGTAATGTTCACATTGGAAGGTTAATGTCTCCATTTAATGAGCGGCTCAATCTCACATGTTTCTGTTCTCAGATCTGTGGATTTTCTGCACCATTAATATTTGTGATGTGAAGTGTTTCCTTACCAAGCAAAGCCCCTCAGAGGCGTCTCACACACTTCCTGTTAGAGTCCAACACTTCCTGCACAGAGTGTTTGGACTCTGAGCCTTAAACTGACTGATGTCTGCTGAGACTGACAGGTGGTGGGACCGCCCACCTGGAACAGGTTTCACTTCCTGTTTGCTGAAGTGGATTTTCAGATCTTTAGAAACCAAAGGCTTGTTTTTCAGAGACAGTTTCAATGGGATTGAGGGAACGACGTGTTTGCACTGCAGTTTCTATCCAACAACATCAAGCAGTTAAATCAAAGAGTTCATGTTACTGACAGCTCACCTCTCTGCAGCAGACGCACGCTGACCTTTAAAACTAATGAGGCGACCTATAGACCAGTCACTCTTTAAGGACACACAGCTGGGTCCAGGTCCAGGTCCAGGTCCAGGTGGGTTCCTGTGAATAATGATGCAGCAGTGATGTGAGTGCTGAGCTGTGACATGGAGAAGAGTCATGGACAGTTAGAGATGGTCATCTCACCTCTGAGCTTTGGTCTGGCTCTCATGTTCCCCACACAGAGTGGTTTTAGAGGGAGGGACTCCCTCCTCTCTGTCCTCACACTGATCCATGCTGCTGAATCCACAGCAGCTCACACACACTTTCTACCTTCACCTGCAGAGGAAACACAAATCATCGATGCTCACATCATCTGAACTCCTCCTTTCATCATGTGTGCTGTCCAAATATCAGCTGCTTCTTTGCTGCTTCATCTCAGTGTCAGCTGAGAGAATGATTGATGATGGGCTGTTTGACCCATGAGCAAAAACATGAAGTATATTGAGTGAAATATGTTAGAATGATCGATGATCAGCTCTGTTTCCATTGATAAGTATTGACTGTCACAGGTGTTATTTTGGGGTCTTTTTTGTATTTTTTATTGTGGCTTCACTAATTGGATGGTTCAGAGGCTCCGTGAAGCTTCCCCGGACCTCCAGCTTCACCGCTCCGGTTAACACCGTCCTCAGCAGCGGCTCCAGCTGTTGCTGCTCCCGGGAAGTTTTTTTGTGTTAACCGGTGTTACAAACGGAACCAGATCACCGTGACCCACTCACATGTTACAAACACACAGCGTCACACAACTCTGAGATTTTTACGAACCATTTGTAGCAGCTGATCAATGAATTTATCATCTTATTGATCCGCTTCTTATCGCGGCAGCGACAGACACGTCTGCCCGGGAGAAGTGAGCTGCTAGTCGGCCACACTTCCAGCTCCTCCCGGGTGATCTGCTCCTGGCAGTGCTGCTAACTCTTTTGATAGCTAACTCTTAAGACTAATCATATTTTCTAAACACTGCGGTGTTCTCCCCGAGGGGGCCGGACCCCCCGGGCATCAAAGGACTGCGTGGGGGTCCATTTGGATAATTTCCTAAAACTCGGAGTTAAAGCTGGTCGAGTATCTCCATGTTAGTGAATGTCTCTTCCACACTCTTCCATTTTTCCTGTTTCACATGAAGCAGAGACTGAAAAACATCTGTAACATCTGCACTTTGACTCAGTTCTATCTGTGTACAGATATGATTATAAAGAGCCAAACAGGTTATTAAGACCAAGAAGAAAAAATGTAAAGAATTATTTCTACCATCTGAATTCTTCTATTGAAATATAAATAGTGACTGATGATCACATGTTAGCAGACAGCTTTAAGTTTAATATAATAACTCTGGCCGGTCTAATCCGTTCAGTCTGAGGAGCAGAGGTCACATCCGTCCTTTGTGTTGGTGGAAACCAGGGTTAGAATAGTTTTGGATTTTACATTATCGTTTAGTTTTAGTTTTTACTTTTTTTTCTTTAATTCAGTTCGTTTTAATTAGTTTTCAGAGCAGTTTTGATCGTTTCTATTAGTTTTTATTTTCATTTTATTGCTTAGTTTTAGTTTCGTTTCGTTAGTTTCAGTATTAGTTTTAGTTTTTCATACTTTGTCAGGTGCAAGATTCAAGGTACAAGAGTGACTATTGTGTAATAAAAACTCAACAAAAGATACAGTTTAAAGAAATATATTCAACAACCAACTGTTCACAAGACAGAAGCACTATATGTTAAATGTGTGTAATATTAAAGACACACATGAACATCAACAAAGAAAAACATGAACTCCAAACTCAATAAATTCTACAATAAAGTTCAGCATCAGTGCAGCAGCTTCTGTTTTGGAGCTAGCTTGGTTAGATGCTCGATATGTGACCGACCTCATGTCCGTATTTATTCTTGTGTAGCTGGATTGTGTGTGTTCATTACCTTACGGTCGTGTCCTGGTGTTTTATATGCGGCTGGGACTTCTTTTGGTCCTCACTCTTTGTGCTCAGTTTTTTGGCTGCAAACATATTTGTTCCTGTTTTTTTCACTTTCTTCATTCCCTCGATTCCTTATATTGGTTGTTCCTGATTGTTATTCTCTCACTGATAAAGTGGCCGGAAACGCACAAGGACGAACAGATTCATCACAATGTTGCGGCTGCGTGGCAGCGAGGAATAGTCACATGAAGGCCAGATTCCGTGGGTTCAGAGCGGTTTCCTTGTGTGGCTTCTCAGGTGGACTTTGACGTTGCTGTTTTTTCCTCACTGAGACGTGTTCCAGACATTTTTCATCATTCACAACAAGACTTCTTCTATCTGTATTATCGGACTCAAAGAAACTCCATATGGGACTCTGCCGCTTTCTCTGCAGACCGCTGCCATTACTTTAAGGACCAGCGCGGTGAGCGCGCGCGCGCACGCACGCGCACAGCTGCCCGACGGCGCTGGCAGTTTAAACTCTGAGAGCGGAAAATGATCAATCCACAAGGCTTTGAAATAAAATGACAAACAAGAAAAGGAAGGTCATTTTATCTATAATTTTAGTTAGTTTTTTAAACTCACAATACAGTTTTAGTTAGTTATCGTTTTTATCGTTTAATTTTAGTTTTTATTTATTTCAGTTAACGACAATGTTTTTTTCAATTTCAGTTTTCGTTATTTCGTTCGTTTTCGTTAACTATAATAACCCTGGTGGAAACACTCAGAATTTTTTTGCTGGAGGAGAGCCAACAGACTGTGGCGCAGTGTTTATGATCAGGTTTCCATGTTTAGTCTATATCTAAGATACATGTGTAATAAATATCCCTACCTCCTGCTGTGAATATGGAGACCGCTGAGCTCAAGAAGCAAGAAAAACACAGATAGAGGCCAAAGCAGCTGATGGAGGCTCCAGCTGTGAGTCCGTTACCCTCAACTATGGAGCGGCAGATTCCTGCTGGAACTAAGCTGCACACAGCTGATGTTAGCCAGGAAAACAGTCCAGACTGCTTCCATTACCTTCATGGAGCTTCACACGGAGACGATCAGCAGCAGCAGGAGAAACAGGAAGTTCAGCAAAGTAAAAAAGTAAAAGGAAACTTGGAGCAGGAAGGAAACACCCAGAGAGGCGTCCACACACCAACACCACAGTCCTGCAGTCACCACCTCTGCTCTCAGGGAAGAAAAGGAAGCTGCGCTGCATTTAGGTGCACCTCGGAAACTTAATTGTCCAGGAAATTATTTATTCAGTTAAACAGTGGACTGAAAAACTGCAGTATAGTCCACACACACACACACACACACACACACACACACACACACACACACACACACACACACACACACACACACACACACACACACACACACACACACACACACAAATGGAGAATGTAATGTAATTAAAGCATAAAATACAAAACAAAACAACAAAGCACCAATAAAGCCTAAACATCAATGAAAGTCACTGTTTTATGCCAAAAACAGGGGCGGTAACATTCAGGTAACACAGCCTGAAGTAACTGAACTCATTTAACAGCATCTGTGAGCTCAGTATCAGCAGCTCCTTCACTTTGAGCTTTTGTTGCAGCTGATTTCAGGAGGATGGAGCTGCAGATCTGAACTCTTTGTCCAAACTCAGGGAGATCTTTGGGAGCTGCATCTTATTAAAAGCACAATGAAAATCTGGATTTTGGATCTTCAGGGTTAGGGATGGGAATCAAGAACCAGTTCTTGTAGAGAACCGGTTCCCAGTAATTCAATTCCTCTGAATCGTTAGTCTACTTGCTTAATGATTCCGCTTATCGATTCTATTGACGTGAGGATGCATTTACGTGATTACATCACACGCTCCTTATTTGGTTCAGAATTGTTGGAGGTCGTTTTATGAAAACTGCCACATATATATGTGTTAAAATCTTTGCTCTTCCATTTCTGTGTTAAGAAGTCTGTTCAGATATAAAATAAAGTGTTCGGTAAAATGCAGAACCAAGGTTGGTGCCATCGGGAACTTTGTGTTCTCTGTCTGGGTAACGGTCAGCCACTGATGGAGACCAAACAACAAAGAGAGACTCTGAGGTCATGTGATCACCCAGCTGTTGAAATTCTCTGTTTTCCACATTTTGTTTTGTATAATGACGTCACCGAAACTCATCAGCTTTGACTATATGAAACCCTGAGCTGAAGAAGAGAGTGTAAGTACTTCGTGTCATGTCCAGCACCACACTGGGCATCGTATGCAGTTCTGACCCGGATTAATCTGTGTGAAAATGGTTAATTAAATTTAATAACTGACTCCTTATTCCATTGTGTCGTGTAATTCCTGTCCGATAAACGAACACGCAGAAACCTGGAAGGAATGAGCTGGTAGCAGGTTTCTTCAGAATATCTCCAACAGCATCAGGATAAAAAACATTACAAAATGACCTTCAGTGTTTCAGCAGCAGCTGTTTTACGTGCAGTCTGTGCACATGCAGCAAGAGCAAAAATGCGGAGCCGTTACCGATGAGCTCGGATGGAGCGAAAGGAAACGTTTTTCTAGCGTCCAAAGCAGCAGCGCTTTTTCCTGTAACCTCCATTAAACCTTTACTTTGAAACAGCTGGAGGTCCTTCATCAACCACCTGATCATCAAGTGAAGAACAGAGAACTTTGTAGCTGCTCCATCCACCCTGTTTGTTTCACACAGAGACAAAAAAACTGCAGTATGGAAGTTAAAATATATGAAAAAAGTATTTCTAATCAGATCTCTCGATTAGTCAATGGAATAATCGATATTTGCAACCCTATTTTGCTGTACTGCTTTCACTATACTGTATGAATGATCTCCATCTCTGTAACATTTAGTTGATGAGGACTGCCAGAGTCTGGCTGGCTCAGAGGTTCTCGCTCACCTTACAGTCGTATTTCATGTTCAGATATTAATAGTATTAATGTTGAAAGAGCACATCGTTCCCTAGCCCCCAAACCCTCCTCCACACAGAGACCAAGGCCAGTGCTTGTGCGGTTTCACAATTACCAAGACAAACAACGAGTGATGAACTCGTCCTGGGAGCTGGGGAGGAAGAACCAGGTGGTGAAATATGGTGATTCAGCTGTAATGTTCTTCCAGGATTTTTCAGCTGATGTTCTTCTCAAGAGGAAGTGTTACGATGTGGTGAAAAAGCAACTCGAGTCGCTCGGTGCAGAATACAGGCAAATCTACCCAGCTCTATTAAAAATAACTTTTCACGGATCAACCAGGCTGTTTTACAACCCCACGAGGTGGAGCGTTCCATCAGTTCTCTGGAGGAGACCCCTGGAGGAGACCCCTGGAGGAGACCCCTGGAGGAGACCCCTGGAGGAGACCCCTGGCGTCAGTGAATGAATGCCGGAGTCTGTCAGATATCTGCCTGGCCGAGCGTCAGACTGTCTGGGTTTGTACCGATATGTGAGTACGTTAATGGAAATGACCTGGATTTAAACTACTTTCCTTTTTTTTTTTTTAATGACTCTGATTTGGTAAAAGGGACGTGTAAGAGGGACGCCTTTCTGCCTCCCAGACTGATGTCTTTTCTTTCCTTTAGAGGTCCTTCTCAC
This sequence comes from Amphilophus citrinellus, assembly GCA_013435755.1. Taxonomy (NCBI): domain Eukaryota; kingdom Metazoa; phylum Chordata; class Actinopteri; order Cichliformes; family Cichlidae; genus Amphilophus; species Amphilophus citrinellus. The sequence continues at coordinate 60,009,163 of CM024194.1, read as the reverse complement.
TGGAACTGAGATTCAGAGTTGGACAGTGTTTATGATTGAGCCATTGTTAGGCCAAGTGTACTTTTGGTACACTTTTTTTGTTTTTGGTGATTTATTTTGTGTTCAATTTGGCCCTATGTTCAACTTTGTTATTTTCAGTTATGCACAA
>CM024194.1:59924708-60008515 GCA_013435755.1 Amphilophus citrinellus | reverse complement strand
TCTTGGGGTGGCTGTAGCTCAGTAGGTAGAGCAGGTCACCTACTGATCGGAAGGTCAGCGGTTCGATTCCTGGCTACTCCAGGCTACATGCCAATGTATCCTTGGGCAAGATACTTAACCCCAAGTTGCTCTCCGACCGTCCTGTCGGAGTATGAATGTGTGTGAATGTTAGTTAATTAAAAAGCACTTAGCTTAGTAGAAACATGGAAGTGCTTGTATGAATGTGAGTACATGGGTAAATAACAACATGTTGTGTAAGCGCTTTGAGTGCTCTGACTGAGTAGAAAAGTGCTATATAAGAGCTAGTCCATTTACCATTTCTGTCTGCTGTGCAGTTATTTCAACACCTTCACCTTGTTGTGAAGATTAATGCTGTGATTTGCTACTTGATGCTGTATTTCTATTTAGATTGTTATATTAATGGTATGTCTACGTTGCAGCATATTTACACCCCTTCCTTCACACGGCTGCAAGTCTTTTGTTATGGAGGAAAAAAGCATGAATTTCTTTGAGGAGCATTATTATTTAAATATGCCAGTGGTTTATTTTTGAGCAGTTTCTCCTGTACATCTACAGCTGAATGTTAATAAAAGTGTGTGTGTGACATCTGGGACATGTAGCTTTGACTCAGAAGAAGCCACAGGTAACAGGAAGCTGTCACGTCTCTGAGTTCTTCCAAATGATTTGTGCAGCTCAAATATCCTGTGTTCCTAACATCCATCCAGCTGAAGTGACAAACAGGAAAACGAAGCTCATTTTATCCACAGTTTGACTTGAACTTAGTTTGTAAACCAACTATAGAGTTTGAGTTAGTTCCACTTTTTTCCTTTGCTCATTTTGATTGATTTCAGTGAAGCAAAATGTTTTGGACTCTTTGTTCTTTGCTTGGTTTTGGTTCACTAGAATAACCTGGCAGAGAGCTCAAACAGTCAGAGTGGCCTCATCTCTGTTCACTCCAATGGAGCTTTGTTTGTGAAATATCAGCTAAATCTAATCTAGAAATAATTGTGTGTGTGAGCTCAGGAGGATTGAGCCTGAAGACTCTGCAGTGAGACAGCACCCTGACCCTGAGACTCCCCCTGACAGCTTCAAGCTTCTGATTTGGAAGAAAGCCAACATGACGCTTCCCAGTGCTCTGACCTTTGGAAGGAAAAGAAAAGGTCAAAGGTGGAGCCTGAATAGGATTCATTTGCATATTTGCTGCTGTTTGAATCCATAGCTGAGATTGTTGTTTGTAAATGAAGCCAAACATTTGTCTCCTCCTGGTGTCGCTGGGATAACTGTACATGTACTCTGATCTGTGAGTGAGTGCAGCACAGCAGCAGAGACTGGATACAAGGAGAAGAGCACAAAGGACACACAAACACTGGGAGACATGCTGTTCATTTGATGAGTTTATTAGAGATTTCCATCATGGAGTCATCGTGGGAACGAACTGCAGGGAAAAGAGCAAAGATCCAGAAATCCAATCCAGAGTTTCTCTGTGACAAACACAAACATGTTAAAGACACAAATATACATTAATAGTCTTTAGTGACTGTTCATCCACATCAGTGTTTGTGTTGAAGACATCAGTGTTGGTCTCAGTGTGGTTAACAGCAGTCAGCAGTCCAATTAGAAAAAGCTCATTTCAAACACTTCATGCAGTTCATCTTCTCACCAGCAGAGGGCCACAAATCACCATCAATGAAGACTTCAAGGAGATGTTAGTGACATCAGAGCTGCACATCAACATCTGATCAATATGGAAGTTCATGTTTCTGTCATTGGATCAGTTCAAAAGCACAAAGCATGCAAATGTGCTCTTATTGTGAAAAGGTGCTCCTGCTGAGAGCTTCCTTCCTGTCCTGCTTCCATCACAGCTTCCAAAAATGAGTCCAACAGTAAGAGCATGTGGAGAGGTTGGAAAAATGGCATTAAGAAAGAGAAATCAAAGATCTGGATTGATTTGAATGAGCTCAGACTGGTTGAAAATGCAGAGGAGCTGGTTGTGAAGTGAGCTTCAGAGAAACACAACATCCTGATATTCACTGTGAAGCTTTGAGTGGAAAAAGACAGAAAAACAACATGTGGATCCTGGAATAATGGCAGCTTCCATCTTTGAAGGACTGAAGAGGAAGAAGTTTACAAGGAATCATTGAGAACAGTTTCAAACATCAACTGATTGAATCCATGAATGTGAAAACGTGTTTGTGAGTGAAAGAGACAGACATGTACAGACTGAACTATCTGTTCAACAGTCAGAGTGTTTCTCTAACAGGAGGACGCTCTTTACACTCAGCTCAGCACAGAGACACTGACGAACCAGGAGGATAGAAGAACCTAAACCCAGGATAAAGAGGTTCAGTGAATGTGGTGTTGAAGGTGTGGAGGTGGATCAGAGTGTCAGAGGAGACTCTGTAGAAGGACAGAGTGCCAGCAGGACAGTCCACATACACTGCTACTCTGTTAGAGACAGAGGAGGAGGAGGAGGAGGAGGAGGAGGAGGAGGAGATGGATGTTACTTTCTTATTGTGAATGACAGACTGAGGACAACCATCATAGCAGCTCAGACTCCAGGACTGATCATTGCCTCCAAACCCACAGTCTTTACTGTTTCCTTTCCTCCTGATTCTTCTGTAACTCACTGATATATAAACGTGTCCTCTCCACTCGACCTCCCAGTAACAGCGACCAGTCAGACCATTTCTACACAGCAGCTGAGGATAAACTTCAAACCTGTCTGGATGATCAGGATATGACTGAACCTTCTTCACATGTGTCACCTTCCTGTTGTTGTCAGACAGTTGTAGCTTTGTGTTCACTGTGTTTGTGTCGATTGTGAGTTGACAGGAATCTGATGGAGAGAACAAACACAATCCAGCTGCAGTTATTGATCCATCATCTGTTCATTGATTGACACTTTGATGATGACTCCTGACATCAGAGATGTGAATGAGTGATGTGACAGTTTGAAGATGGTTGAATGTGTGCTGCTTTGTTTTCATCAATCACATTAAAAACACACTTACACTTCCTCAGACCTGGGCTCAGCCATCGCACTCCAGCAGGCTCCGCCCTGAAAGGAGGAGGGGGGTCAGAGGTTATTTCCTGTCTTCCTCTGAGCGTCTGCGTCTCTGTTTTCTACATGTTTTTGTTCTGGCTCGGCCGCACGGCTAATTTCCCTTTAGGGCCGATGAAAGTGAAGCTGCGAGCACCACGGGGGATGACCGCATCATTGAACTGTTCTCAGATCAGCATCAAAACCCTGCAGCTGCAGGTCTGACCCGGCTACAGGCAGAGGCAGTGATGGCCAGTGGGAGCCTGTTTGAACACTTTGGAGTTCATTCTTTGAAGCTTTCAGTCTGGATGTTGTTGATGAGAAAGAAAGCATTCAAATGCAGCACTGGTCTCATCAAACTTCTTCTCCATCATTAAGTAGAGGAAAAGAAGTGACAGTCACAGCTGTGCTTCAGAGGCACACACACACTTGAAGATGTCTGACCTTTGAATATGACAAGTATAGGAAAATGATCCACGGATCAAGGAGATCAGATCCTGTGGATTAGTCTGCAGCACCATCAGATTGTTTTCCTGTTTTTGTCTCAAAGTGTCCTTTATACAGTCAGAAAGGCACAAAAGTCAAGAGGATTTAACCCAACAGCTGAAATGATTTTAGAACAGAGGATGTCCACGTGTTGGGCTCTTTGTCTTTCAGCAGTGCTTCACAGGATCTTCCAGTTACACATTGTTTTCACACTGGAACAACATTTGAATCTTCATTTGAACATCAATTCAAAACTAGAAAAAGCATTTCCTGAAGAAAATGCACTGTGAATGCTGCATACTGAAAGATTGGAGATGAAATGCCAGGAAATGCTTCAGAGCTGAATTCTGATTGGCTGAAAGAGTTAAAGCAGCTGAAAAATGCTGAAAATGAATTTGAAATGGGAAAACAGCTGAAATTGTCAAGAAAGCTAAATTAAACTCGATTTGCTTAAAGGGCAGAAAAACAGCCTGAAGAAATTTTAACTGCAGCTGAAGAAAAACCATAAAAGACATTGAAATGGGTAAAATGGGCCACCGAGTCAGCTGATGACCTTGGGCCATTTTCCCTGTTTAAGTTTGTGTAACTTAAGTGCAATTCCTATGTGTAACCAGTAGGTGAGCACAGGGATAGCAAAGAGTTAGATGATATGGTTCTTCTTTAACTCAAGCTTGTTTAATTACCACTCAATATAAAGAGTTGTGAAAGATAAAGAAAAATGCCTGGAGACATTTAAACTGCAGCTGAAGAAAAACCAGAAAATATATTGAAATTCAATTCAATTCAATTCAATTTTATTTATATAGCACCAAATCACAACAAACAGTCGCCTCAAGGCGCTTTGTATTGCGGGTAAAGACCCTACAATAATACAGAGAAAACCCAACAGTCTAAACGACCCCCTATGAGCAAGCACTAGGCGACAGTGGGAAGGAAAAACTCCCTTTTAACAGGAAGAAACCTCCAGCAGAACCAGGCTCAGGGAGGGGGGGTCATCTGCCGCGACCGGTTGGGCTGAGGGGAGAGAAAAGACATGCTGTGGAAGAGAGCCAGAGATTAATAACAATTAATTATTAAATGCAGAGTGGGGTATAAACAAAGTAAATAAAGTGAATGAAAATGAACAGTGCATTATGGGAACCCCCCCAGCAGCCTAGGCCTATAGCAGCATAACTAAGGAAGGGTTCAGGGTCACCTGATCCAGCCCTAACTATAAGCTTGATCATAAAGGAAAGTTTTAAGCCTAATCTTAAAAATAGAGAGGGTGTCTGTCTCCTGAATCCAAGCTGGGAGCTGGTTCCACAGAAGAGGGGCCTGAAAGCTGAAGGCTCTGCCTCCCATTCTACTCTTAAGTATCCTAGGAACCACAAGTAAGCCAGCAGTCTGAGAGTGAAGTGCTCTGTTGGGGTGATATGGGACTATGAGGTCTTTGAGATAAGATGGGGCCTGATTATTCAAGACCTTGTATGTGAGGAGAAGGATTTTAAATTCTATTCTAGATTTAACAGGGAGCCAATGAAGAGAAGCCAATATGGGAGAAATATGCTCTCTCTTTCTAGTCCCTGTCAGTACTCTAGCTGCAGCATTTTGGATCAGCTGAAGGCTTTTCAGGGAGCTTTTAGGACAGCCTGATAATAACGAATTACAATAGTCCACCCTAGAAGTAATAAATGCATGGATTAGCTTTTCAGCATCACTCTGAGAGAGGATGTTTCTAATTTTAGAAATATTGCACAAATGCAAAAAAGCGGTCCTACATATTTGTTTAATATGTGCATTGAAGGACATATCCTGGTCAAAAATGACTCCAAGATTTCTCACAGTGTTACTGGAGGCCAAAGTAATGCCATCCACAGTAAGTATCTGGTTTGACACCATGTTTCTAAGATTTGTGGGTCCGAGTACAAGAACTTCAGTTTGATCTGAATTTAGAAGCAGGAAATTAGAGGTCATCCAGGCCTTAATGTCTTTAGGACATTCCTGCAGTTTAACTAATTGATGTGCGTCATCTGGCTTCATTGATAGATAAAGCTGAGTATCATCTGCATAACAATGAAAATTGATGCAATGCTTTCTAATAATACTGCCTAAGGGAAGCATGTATAATGTAAATAGAATTGGTCCTAGCACAGAACCCTGTGGAACATAATTAACCTTAGTGTGTGAAGAAGACTCCCCATTTACATGAACAAATTGGAGTCTATGAGATAGATATGATTCAAACCACTGCAGTGCAGTACCTTTAATACCTATAGCATGCTCTAATCTCTGTAATAAAATGTTATGGTCAACAGTATCAAAGCTGCACTGAGGTCCAACAGGACAAGCACAGAGATGAGTCCACTGTCAGAGGCTGTAAGAAGATCATTGGTAACCTTCACTAATGCTGTTTCTGTACTGTGATGAATTCTGAAACCTGACTGAAACTCTTCAAATAAACCGTTCCTCTGCAGATGATCAGTTAGCTGTTTTACAACTACTCTTTCAAGGATCTTTGAGAGAAAAGGAAGGTTGGAGATTGGCCTATAATTAGCTAGGACAGCTGGGTCAGTGATGGCTTTTTAAGTAGAGGTTTAATAACAGCCACCTTGAAGGTCTGTGGTACATAGCCAACTAATAAAGACAGATTGATCATTTTTAAGATAGAAGCATCAATAATTGGAAAGACTTCTTTGAACAGTCTAGTAGGAATGGGATCTAATAAACATGTTGCTGGTTTGGAGGAAGTAACTATTGAAGTTAACTCTGAAAGATCAACTGGAGCCAAAGAGTCTAAACAAATACCAGCAGTGCTGAAAGCAGCCGAACATGAAGAATAATCTTTGAGATGGTTATGAATAATTTTTTCTCTAATGTCTAAAATTTTATTTGTAAAGAAATCCATGAAGTCACTACTAGTTAAAGTGAAAGGAATACTCGGCTCTACAGAGCTCTGACTCTTTGTCAGCCTGGCTACAGTGCTGAAAACAAACCTGGGGTTGTTCTTATTTTCTTCAATTAATGATGAGCAGTAAGATGTCCTAGCTTTACGGAGGGCTTTTTTATAGAGCAACAAACTCTTTTTCCAGGCTAAATGATCATCTTCTAATTTAGTGAGCCGCCATTCCCTCTCCAGCTTTCGGATTATCTGCTTTAAGCTGTGCGTTTGTGAATTATACCACGGAGTCAGGCACTTCTGATTTGAAGCTTTCCTTTTCAGAGGAGCCACAGTATCCAAAGTCGTACGCAGTGAGGATGTAAAACTATTGACGAGATAATCGACCTCACTGGGAGCAGAGTTTAGGTAGCTGCTCTGCACTGTGTTGGCACATTGCACTGAAGAGCATAATAATGAAGGACTCAGATCCTTAAACTTAGTTACAGCACTTTCACAAAGACTTCTACTGTAATAAAACTTATTCCCCACTGCTGTGTAATCCATTAAAGTAAATGTAAATGTTACTAAGAAATGATCAGACAGGAGGGGGCTTTCAGGGAATACTGTTAGGTCTTCAGTTTCTATGCCATATGTCAGGACAAGATCCAGAGTATGATTAAAGTGGTGGGTGGGCTCTTTTATTGAAAGGGCACCACCATGACTCAAGGAGCTATGGCAGCAGATGACCATGGTCCATTTTTCGTGTTTAAGGTGTTCTCACTTTGTCTAAATTAAATGCAGCTTCTCTATGTAAGCAGTAGGTGAGCAAATGAATTGCCAGACGCTACAAGGTCTTCGGTTCTAGTTTGCCAATATATCAATGAATTTGACAAGTTTTAAATGGCAAGAATCAGCCTGAAGATATTTAAACTGGAGTTGAAGAAAAACCGTAAAACATATTGAGAAGTTAAATCCAAGTTAATAGTTTAATGTCTTGCAGCTGAAGTCTTTCAGATGAATTGCTGTCATTCCTGAAATATTTGGGAATCTTGTTGAAAATCTTAAAATAAAATGAATGATTCTCATTCTCCTTTGTCTTTAGGAAAGTGCAGAAAATTGTGGACAGAATGAATGTAACATTGTGGCAGCCAATGGGAGGAGCCACAGAAGCAGGGACTTATGGGAGTGTTTATGCTGATGTTTGGGAGTTTTAGTTATTGGTATTTATCAGTTATTCAGTGATGTTTTGTTGGTTTCACTGTGATTGTTGGTTTGTGATGTCAATGTGTGGTTATTGAGGGTGGCTGATAATGGGCCACCATGACTGAAGTGGCTATGGCAGCTGATGACCTCTGGCCATTTTTCCTGAGCATGCTGTTCTGACATTGTGTCATTAAAGTTGCTGTTTCTCTGGTTAACCATTAGTGTGAGCGTTGTCATAGCAACAAGCCTTTTTTTCTTGCTCAGCAGGAGTTTGCTCAACTGTCAATATAAAAAGTTTTAAAGTGTCAAAAATGGCCTGAATAAATAAACACACACTGAAACTTTATCTTAAACATTAAGGAAAAAGAAGGCGCAGAAAACTGTGGAAAGAATGAGTTTAATATCATTGAATATGAAAAGATTTAAAGTTCAAAACTCAATGGAAAATCTTTTAAGTTTGGGGTAAAGTGGGACTTGAACCTGCTCTGTTTGCTTCTTGTGCATTCATGGTTCCTTTTTCTACCACTGAGCCAACAGTAGTGTCACACAAGCAGTGAGGTTTGCATGCATACATATTGGAGAGCTCTCCCAAGCTGAATGCTTGTAAATGCGCCAATTGAAAACACCTGCCAGGTGCACTGCCTACCTGCTGAGGTGCATACACTCTGGCCAAATCTGTCAAATTTGCCTCGGCGCAACTGTCAAATAAGTGCTTCTAAATCAAAAACCGTAGCTCCTATCAAAATCATTTTTGAACTGTGAGCGCCACAAGGACCTGCTCTAAACAGTGGTGTAATTTTTATTTTCCTGGGCTCAAAAGTGTGGCCGTGGGAGCAGTTTAAAAAAGGTGCTCATTTCTGCTTTGGAGAAAATCACCTCTCTGAAATTACTATGGAGGTTAATGAAGGAGTTGGAAGGTACTCCCTCTCTTTGAACGCTTACAGTTTAAAAAGTGTACATTTGACAGGGTTTAGAGACACATTGTTTGAAAGTAGAGAAGCAGCTCTACATTTTGAGCATAAAATGATGGCTGTAGCGCAAAGAGTGTGGACACAGCGGCAGTTTAAAAATAAATTTTCCACCTGAAAGTTTTGAAGTCTCCCACTCTACTAATCAGGCTCCCACTCTAGCAAACGCAATACACAACCATTATAAACTCTGAAACGGCTGAAAAAACACCTTAAACTTAAACGCTCACTGTGCTTAAACCGTAAAAGATTTTGAAACACCAAGTAATAGCTGAATAGCTGAAAGGCTTGGCTTCATTTTAAAGCTTAAATGGTTTTTCTAGCAGAAAGTATGCTGAAGTTATTAGCTTTTAAAGCCTGAAAGGATTTGAAAAGTATTTGAAACTTCCCCATTCATTTTGAATGGCAAAAATGAAGATTATAAAAAGTTCAATATCTTAAAAAGTATAAAGGTTACAAAAAAGAAAAGTAACAGCATAAATCTCCAGAACAGGCTGAACGTTTTGATACCAGAAGGGTGTCTGTAGCCCAAACGCTGCTTGAGTTTTTAGCGACCAAAGGTTTTTGGAGTACAAGAACAATACTGTGACTCATTTAAGGGATTTTGCAGCTTTTGTCTTCCAGCTGAGAACTTAGAAGATCTGCAAACTGCACAAGGTTGTTAAAAGACTTGAAGCTGGAAATGAGCTCAAAATGGCTCTGAAATCGGTCCGTGTTGACCATTCGTTTTTTCTGTTTTGAAAACCGTCCATCCACTTCCACTCCTCTGGGTTGTGGGGGGGCCTGAGCCTATCCCAACTGACATAGGGTGAGAGGCAGGGTACACCTGTACAGGTCACCAGCCGGTTGCAGGACCAACACAGAGGGACAGACAACATCCACACTCACATCCACAGCTATGGGCAATTTAGAGTAGCCAATTAACCTAACCCCAGTGCAGGTTCAAAGTGCATGTCTTTGGACTGTGGGAGGAAACCCACACAGACACGGGGAGAACATGCAAACTCCACACAGAGAGAGAGGGAGGGGCCTGGGCCAACGTGGAATCGAACCCAGGTCTTCCAGATGGTATTCTAACTGTGAGGCAGTAGTGCTAACCACCACGCCACTGTGCTTTTGAAAAAAAACAATATTGAAATTTTATATTCCAAATCCATACAATGTAAATCAAATTATATTTATTCCATTTGAAACAAAAACATAAATTCTCAACGAACAGGAAGCGTATAAATGGCCGTCTTTTTATTTTTCTCAAACAGGAAGTTTAACCCCGTTGTCGAGGAAACTTACGGAGCGTATTTGATGCTTCTTCTCGTTAGTTTACGGTTTTCAGAGCTTTTCAGTCGGCTTTAGAACCACAGTCTGAGGCAACTGCAGACACAAGAAGGGACTGCTACAGCAATCCCTGCAGTTATTCCACATTGCTATGGAGAAGAAAGGAGGTTCTCCCCGAGGAGCATCAGGAGATGGAAAATGGGTTACGTGGACTCTCTGATGCACATCTGCAGGTGGAGGTGTCAGAAGCCTCAGAGACAAACATACTGCTGAATAATGAGCGGCTGCTTAATGAGTGCTGCAGCAGCCATGCAGGGATGTGGCACCTAAAGGGAACAATACAGTCCTGACCCAGGAGCCTGCCCCCCTGCGGTCACCCCCAGCCAATCATATCCACTCCTGGAGGTTTCGCGGGAGGGCATTGGAGAGATGAGAGCCAATCGCAGCAGCTCTCCCACCTCTGAGAGTGGGTGATTGGAGGACAAAGATGTCAGCTGTGCTCAGAACAAGAAGCTTTCCTCATTTCAGCTGATGCATTTTTGTTCCTGTGAGCGCCCTGATGCAGGGGGAGGAGTGAAGCTCCCCACATACTGACAGCTGCAAAGTCTGAGGGGAAAAAAGAACTACAAAGATGAATATGTGCAGTTTATTTGTAGTTGTTTTTGCATTTATGACTTCATGTTTAATTATTTTTCAATGAAACTTTTCCACATCAGGCTGCTGTTTACAGCTGAAAGCTGTCATAGAGCGCTTTCACTTCATCCCTCGTTGTAAAATTTGACAGAGAAAACATGTTTGACTTTATTGCAAATGTTGCTTAAGGCAGGAAGCTGTTTTCTCCTTGCACCCATTCATTTGACATTTCCTCCAATCACACTTTGAGGAATTTCAGCTGAATATGATATTTTTATTTAAATAAATAAATGGAGAAGGGTGGCTTTAAAAAAAGAGGGGGCTGTAGCTCAGGAGGTCACCTACTGATCAGAGGGTCAGTGGTTCGATTCCCGGCTGCTCCGGGCTGTGTGCCAAAGTATCCTTGGGCAACATACTGAACCCCACGTTGCTCCCTGACACAAGCGTTGGAGTGTGAATGTTAGACAATAAAAGCACTTAGCTTATTTACTGATGGTGCATCAAGTGCTTGTATGAATGAGTAAATATAAACATGTTGTATAAGTGCTTTGAGTGCTCAGAGTAGAAAAGCACTTTATAAAAACTAGTCCATTTACCATGATGCAGTAACCTCAGAGTGATCGATGGGAAGGTTTCTCTGATACCACAAAACACGTATTTCAGGTTTGAGAAAAATAAAAAGATGGGTCGTTGTTCCATTTCCTGTTCTTTGCTAATTTATGTTTTGAGCTCAGTGGAGAAAAAAGAAATAGAAATCCTTTTATGCTGCATGGATTTGGAGTGGAAAATGAAAATAAAAAAATAACGACGAGTTTTTCATTTGTTAGTATCTGATTTCAAAACAGAAAAATGAATCACCAAAAAGCACACGGACCGAAATCTGAGACTACATCACACAAAATAATCACACTAAGAACAACAACTTCCCCAGCGGAGCTCAGGGGTGGAGCTCAGCGGTGGCTCCGCCCTCTTGCCTGCAGCAGGTACTCTTGAGAAATGCCGCTGATCTGATTTCACATATCGGAGGCTTTGATGCAGCAGGTGGAAACACGTAGGACAGTCTCACTATCACTGGTTCATCTGCTGAATGGACACAAGAAACAGACCTGGCTCTCATAAATGATGACGTGACCTTTGAACCTGTTATTAAAAACAGGCATGTCCACCTGTGATCACAGCAGAACAGGTGAGTCCATCTGAAATATTAAAGGGCTCACTGATCATGGTGTAAAGATGGAGTCTGACTTCAGGTGATAAATGTGTTTAATTACAGCATCACTGCTGCTTTTATTAGTTTGTTAAGAAAAGGTTATTTTGGGGTGAAGCTCAGATGAGGAAGAGGAGGAGAAAGGGCAGAGGAGATGAAGAGGAGAGAGCGGAGGAGACGAAGAGGAGAGAGCAGAGGAGACGAAGAGGAGGAGAGAGCAGAGGAGATGAAGAGGAGAGAGCAGAGGAGATGAAGAGTGCAGCAGGAACATGAAGAAGAGGTGAGCATCAAAGAGGCGACAGAGGAAACCTGCGCTGGTAAAGTTTGAAGCTGAACTAAATGCTGCAGCTCTCACAGATGATGCTTCATCAACATGTTCCAGTTTCTCTGAAGCTTTTCCTCCTGCTGCTGACAATAAAAACAGGAACAACGCTGAACACCTCAAACTGCACTCAGTGATTATTTCAGGATCATCGTGTGACTTCAAGCTTCAGCTCGTACACAGTCTTTGACATTTCACATTCATTTTCCTCTCAAATATAGGAAAGAACTTGAAGAACGGCTCTGTTATCCAGGGAAAATCCAAAACCTTTTAGGCTCCGCCCCCAATGTTTCAGAGCCTATCAGCGGCCCTGGTCAGAAGCTTCCAGAAACAGGTAAGGGTACCAGAGCGGGCCTATCCAGGCTGTGGGTCAGGACCCCTCCCACCGTTCCTTCACAGTCCCAAGTGTGTAATCCTTAATCCAAGAACAAGCGACAGCAGCAACAGCATCCAGGAAGAATTCCAAAAGCCCACCAATCCTGACACGGACACACCGTCCAATCAGCTCGTCTCTCAGCGTCTGCACCTGTGCTTTGCTCCCACCTGTCTCTGGTTTGCAGGTAGCTCCCAGTGGATATCCTGTCCTCTTTTCCTGTGCCTGCTTTGGATTTCTCTCTGATGGACTTTGTGTTTCCTCATTTTGGACTTTTGCATTTGGCCCAATAAACGCTCCTTTTTCTCACTTCCTTCCTGCCTCTGGATCTGCACCTGGCTCCTCTCTAAATGCACTGATTTATTGCATTGTTGTCACTTCCATTATTTTATAGTGTGTGTTGGCTTTTCAAAGCACACTGTGACCTTTGTCTCTGAAAGAAATGCAGAAATGCATTTGTGCAGGGCTGCTGCCTTTAAATGAAAACATCTCCCTGTAGCTGTCAGCTTCTACCACAGCTCTGATTAGAAAACTTTGATCAGTTTGTTCTTCTTTGGATCAAGCTAGGCTAACAGTTTCCTGCTTCCAGTGTTTGTAGGAAGCTCGGATCAATATGTCCTCGGCCTCTCTGTGCACACATTCATCTGATCTGAATCAGGCTCAGAGGGAAAAATGAGTTTTCCCAAAATCCTGCACTGTTAAATATCCTGAGATATCTACAACTTGTTCCTGGAGACGTTCTCCTTGGAGACCCCCTACATTAATATCCCTTATTGTTCACTTCCAAGAGTGTTTTTGTTGTGAGCAAAGGAAAAATGTTCCTGCATGTGTGATTGTTGATGTCACATGTGCATGAAACAAACAGGAAGTGAGTGAAGGACACAGGAAATGCTTCCAGCTCTTCCTCCTCTATCAGACATCCTCTCCATACCTGAGAGTGTCCAGTCTCCAGCGTGGATCCTTCAGTGCGGCCGACAGCAGCTTCATTCCTGAGTCTCCTGGATGATTGTAGCTCAGGTCCAGCTCTCTCAGATGGGAGGGGTTGGAGCTCAGAGCTGAGGCCAGAGAAGTACAGCCTTCCTCTGTGATCAGACAGCCTGACAGACTGCAGACACACAAAACAACAATCCATCTGTGAGCAATCATTTCCTGTTTGTCACATACAATAACATCTATCCATTTCCATCCATTCAATTGAATGGAGCTTTATTTATAAGTGACAATTGCCAACAGACAACAGCATCATCTCAGGTTGTGTCACAGTGTAAGGTAACAGCCTCCAATCTTAGAGAGAAAGCCCCAACCATCAGACAATCCACTGTGAGCAGCACTTGGTGATGGTGGGAAGGAAGAACTCCCTCTGACAGAAAGATGCTTCCAATGAAAACAGGCTCCAGGAGGAGCTCGGACCATGACTGGTTTCAGTGTGAGGGCAAAGAGAAGAGAGCAGAGATGAGCTCAGAGAGACAAGAACCAAACACAAACTAAGGAGAGAGAAGAGCAAAGTTAAGGAGCTGCAGTAGTGGCAGATCAAAGCATCAGGAGGGAAAAGAGGGGAGTGCAGAAGAAATGCATCATGGGAAGTCCAGCAGCAGCCTGAGCCTATAGCAGCAGAACTAAGGGAGGCTTCAGGGTCACCTGATCCAGCTCCAACTAGAAGCTTGATCCAAAAGGAAAGTTTGAAGCTGATCTTAAAGCAGAGAGGGGGTCTGTCTCCTGGACTCAAACTGGGAGCTGCTTCCACAGCAAGTTCAACATTTGGAAAAAGCTTTGAAAAAGTGTTTGTGCTGCACAAGAACATCTGGCCTTGGTATCCTGTCATGTCCTGGAGTGTTGAGGAGGAGAGGAGCCAAATCCAGATGCAGAAGCAGACTGACTGAACCTTTGATTAGTTTGATGGAAACAAAGTGCAGAAGAGGAGGAGGAGAGCAGGCTGATGAAGATCTCTGCTGATGCACAAGTCTCTGCACCTCCAGCTCATCTCTGCTGGAGTCTCTCAGTCAGCCGAGGAACGATCCCGAGATGGTGCCGTCTCCGTGGTAACTCTGTAGCTCCAGCTGATGGAGCTTCACAGTCTTCCTCATCAGTAACATCAACTACAGCCTATAATGTCAGCTGAGGGAGCTAAACAGTGGCTATGAGTCCATTCACTCTGCTAATGAATGCTAACATGGACTCAGCAAGCTAATGAGCTCACACACACACACACACACACACACACACACACACACACACACACACACACACACACACACACACACACACACTTCCTCCTTCTCCAACCAACAGCAGACCAGCATCACTCTGATCATGAAAACTACTTCCTGTTACAATCATGAGGCCTTCACAATAAAACAGGAAGCTTGTAAACATGAACCATATATAATGTAAAGACTCTTTTAAACTGATTTAACACACTGAACCATTTTAAAGGGATTCCATTTAAATCTTTACAAATAATTGAAGCACACTTATTTTTTCCTCTCCTTTCATAAAGCACTGGTTCTCAAACATTTCCCATCATGCTCCACTTCACCAGGTGAAATGTTTTCACGCCCCACGCGAAGTGACGTCGGAGGGTGGGGGTGTCCCCATCGTGGTGAAGTGGGGGTACAGCTGCTCTATGTACCCAGCAGACGGTGATGGTGGAGAGTTTGGCTAGTCGCTGTGTGCTCACGTATGTGCAAACATTTCCTTGTTCCACCGTCAGAATTACAGTGGTGTGCGGATCGATCTAAATATCGATCATATCAGATCAATGCTAGCGCGATAAGATCAATGCTTCAGTTTGTTTGTCTCCTGGAAGTTCAGAGCGTTTCTCCCCTTCATCAGAAAGCAGGCATGTCTGTGCAAACACTGGCTTTCTTTGCTCCGCCCCCTCCTCCCTGCTCTGCTCTGATTAGCTGTCTGCAGTCACGTGACTCAGCGGCACTGACCCCAGACCCCAGCACAGAGGTCAGAGGTCACAGTCAGAGAGCCAAAGAATATCCAGGTAGCTCATACAGAGGTCAAAGTGATGTTTCAGTCATCATCATGTGGCTTCTTCAGCATTAGTTCATGTTAAAGTGGAACTGCTCATCTCAGCTGTTACTGCAGCTCTCATTTCCTACAGACTACATTCAGACAGGCTTCAGTCCACTAAACTCTGTTACATTATTCCATTCAGACTGACCCTTTGTGCTGACTCATCACATTGTTACTACACTAAGTCTATGATTGTTACAGTGAATCAGGTTATGTTCACAGTTTCAGTTTATAATCAGCTGGAAGCTCCACGATTTCACACATTCATTTTGAAGCAGGTCTAAAGTGCAGTACAGACTCTCTGCTGGGAACACGTTTCTATGTGCAGCTTGTTAATCCGGACCTACTAAAACCCTGAATGAAGCACAAACTGTGTGTGGCCTCATCACAGGAATGTGTGTGTATTCATTTGGTGATTCAGCAAATGTAGAAAATGTTGTTCTCCTTGATTCTGATCTGCTGTGAGTCTCTTTGATGGAAACACAAAGACACACCAAGAACAGCTGTTAATCACATTCATCTCACTTTGATCTGTGACAAACTGCAGCCATTCCTACGTCTCCTTTATCAGGCTGTGGGACAGCAAATGTTTCAATGCTGCCCTTTAAAGTTTCACAGCTCTGATGTTCAGCAGCACTCAGAGTGCACTCACTAATACAATAATTAAGAGCAATAAAAATGTTGATGTTAGCCTCTGTGCACTGAATCAGCACATTAATGATTTGCTCTGCATTAATCTGGGTCCTTTTTCACAGCAGTGTTCCACTTTACTGGGATATTTTTATCTCATTTATGTGATAATGTCTCAGGAGCAGGCGGCACTCATAGGGATCATTGTCTGTGGAAGAAGAGTCATGTGACCTGTGAAACTCCTGTGTTAGATTGGTTAGATGCTGCCAGCCCCGCCCCTTTCATGTGACCCTGCAGCAGAAACCCTGGGTTAACTTAACCTGATAACCATGGTTTATCCTGATCACCAGTGTTAGGCTCAGTGAACCCAGATCCCCCAAAGAGACCCTGGGTATGCTGAGCTGGCTTCGTAGTGCAGGGCCCTGGTCTCCAAAAAAGTCCAGTTTCAGAGTCCATAAAAAGCTCAAAGATGTGTTTTATTGTGTTAACTAATTATTGTGGAGAGGAAACATTACAGTGAGTCAGTGCTCATTAAAATGTGTTTGTCAAAGTGTTTCATCTCATAAATCCTGACACACGGCTCTCCCCAACATAAGCTGCCTGTATCAGTATCACCAATACTGGCCCTGGATTTACTTGGTATCAGACCAATACCGACATCTGCAATAACAGAGAATCAATCTGAGGTTCAACATTTGTTCATCACTTTTCTCCCAGGTCCTTCATCCCCCACCTGTCATGACCCCGCCCCCCAGTTTGAGAAACACTGTTATAAAGGATGGTCCCACTGTCTCCTATGCTAAAGGAGGCAATAAAGGAAGCATGGAAGCTCCTTTCCTTACTATCAGGAGAATTCAAACTGCTCTTATTATGGCCTCCATGCAGAGATTTCTGGGCCACTTCTCTCAGTGAGGAACCTTTCTCAGCAAAATGGATCATTGGGAAGCACTCACAGACTGAGAGGAAGGACAGGGATATTTATACACCTGAGGTAATCAGGAAACTGAACACAGCAGGTAACGAGACACAGCTGAAAATAATTAGACAACTACAGGAGAGGAAGTCAAACTAAACCTAAGACACCAGAGACGATACCTACCAAAATAAAAGAGGAAGCATGACTGAAACACAGAAACCTGAGTGACCTTAGCAAAGAGAGGAAGAGGAGCAGTGAGGGAACTAAATAAACCTCACAAATACAAACAGGAAGTAAAACTAACAAGAACTGAAGGCTCAGAATGACTGAAAATCAAAGCTATGAGCAAAGATAAACTAAGAAACCCCAAAGCAACCAAACAGTAGCTCAGTATTGAATGGCCAGGATATTACAGTGAATAGCATTTAAGCATTCAATGCAGCTGCAGTTCTACAACACCCAGTCACATGTTTGGTAAAGATCCAGATAATCTAATCATTCTCACTGTGTGAGGGATGTTCAGAGTTCAGCTGTTGTTAAACTCAAAAATCTATCAGCAGGTTCTGCCATGAAATGGAAACCTTTTCATTTCCATGATCTGCTCCACTTTGTTTATTGTGTTGATTGTTTTCATCAATGATCAGCTGGTCCATCATTATGAAGCCTATCTCAGATGACACTGAGTGTAGACGTAGACAGAGAGCTCTACCAGGGAGACAACCACTCACAGCCACATTCACAGCTATGGACCATTTATATTAGGTTACAGTCAGAGAACCAACACAGGAACAGGGAGAACACACGAACCAGCTGTGAGACACTAATGTACCTGAAGAAAAAAAATAGATTGGATTCCTCCATCAACTGAAGCAGGTTTCATTCTGATGACTGTAGTGATGGGGAATGGCTGTGGATAATAACTACTGGACAGACAGTGGAACACTTTATCTGTCTTTTAAAATATGTGTAAAATTCCTTCATTGCAATGAAAAGAAAACAGTTAACCAATATCACTAATAACCTCTTAAACTGATCATCTACATTAAGACATTTCTATCATAAGTTTCCTGAAATCTTATTAGATACCCAGTCATTCAGTCATTTTCATTAATGTCCTACAGATGCCTAAACAAGTCATTTGGAAATTTTTATCCTGCCAGTATGAAAAGAAGGTGGTTATGTTATTGAAGTAAAACAGACCTAAATATCTAAACTAACCAGTGAAAAAATGACATTTTGACTATAAGTCTTTAGACAGTAATTCAGACTCTAATAATCCATCAGAAGATAAATAAAAGGTCATTTAACAGTTCCACGAAGATTAGCTATTTGTGCTATAATAAAAATCAGATTTTAAATAATCATCAGTGAAAGGTCTGAATCCTGACCTGAGAGTTTCCAGCATACAATGTGGACTCTGCACTGCAGCAGACAGAAGCTTCAGTCCTGAATCCTGCAGGTTGTTGTTACTCAGGTCCAGCTCTCTCAGACTAGAGGACTGGGAGCTGAGAACTGAGGACAGAGCTTCACAGCTTCTCTCTGAGAGGTTACAGCTGCTCAGTCTGAAAAATAATATTTGTGATCAGCTGAAAATCAGTTTATATGTTGGACCTCAACAAAAACCACAACAACAAAAACAAGTGGGTGTCCACTACAATTCATGAGAAACAACTTAAAATTAAAGACTGGAAAAATAAAGCATGTTAAATTTGCTCAGTAGAAACACAATTATACCAACATGTTTAAATGGAAACCAGTGAAGAGCTGATAGATTTAGTGACACTAGTTCAGTCCCTGCTGGCACAGGCCTGTTTTAATATCTTTGATTATTGTTGCTTAATACAGTTCACAGTAATCTGTATGTATCACATCCTGGACCCTGGTGTAGCCTCTCATTTCATCCTCTAACTAAAACAAGCTGCTTTAGCTCCTCCCCCTTTAAGGCCACCCTCCCTAAAAGTCTACTTTCTTCTGATTGGCTAGTTTCATGAAGCCTGCTGAAGAGCAGCAGTCATTGTGAGCTCCACCTCCTCCACCTTCTGATTTAGGAATCCTGAAAAACTGTAAACCTACCAAAACCTGATTTCTGTCTCATGATTGGGAATCAAATCTTCTCAGATCCATCTGTACATTTTAGAGCCTGATTCTGGAATATGACAGTGGAAACAGGAACATCCACAGCAACAAAGATTACAGCAGGACGTCTCTGTTTGGGAAGTATTCCCCTCATTACCTGCTTAATGTGAGGAACACTGGATTTAAACACTAGCTGTAGAAAACAGTGTTCCTGTTAAAGGTGTCTGTGAAGGAGATGAGCTGAAATGCTGACTCAGGAAATCCCAAAGATAAAGCTGTGAGTCAAATGTAATTCTGTGGGAACTCTGGTTATGGCAGCCTTACAGTAAGACATGCTTTCTGACAACTAACAGGAACCTTAGTGGAGCCAGTTTGTCCTCCATGCTGGATGCAATTAGAGCAGCCATAGCAGAGATTACAGAGGAAATAAGGGACTGCACTGAAGGTGGGACACAAGCCAGAGCTTGGATTAGCAACATCAGAAGAAGATGTAGTTACAGTCTGCTGTGAACAACCTGAGGCCAGCAAAGCTGCCAGAGGGCCTGAAGGATCAGACCTTTGTTTTTATTTTGGTCAAATGGATGCTGGAGGTGCTGAATTATTCTGGACAGAGGGCACCAGGTCAGGTGAAGAGAGACAATAATGCTCCACCAAGAACTCTGATTATGAAATTTCTCCTCCACAGGGACAAACTGAAGGTCATCTGTACTGAGTGGGTGGACAAGGACATTTTTATGAACCAGTGACTGAGATTTGACAACATGAAGCTACAAGCAACATAAGGAATAAGATTGAGTTCAGCAGCAGCTGCAGAGCCTGGGTATATGATACAGAGTTACTGAGAACTGAAGAGAGAACAGTACAGAAAGAACATTGATTGGATCCTTTGGGATGAACAGAACATGCCACAGATTTTTCTTATTATGGGTTTTTGTTTTTGAGAGATTAATGATGGGAGTTAATGACCTATGGGTCTGGATGGTACTTTGATAAGAGTTAGACACACAAATGTCTCAGAAACACTTTCTGCTGCTTTGGGACATTAAAAGGATCATAAGCTTGATTATAGCTGATGATCATTGAATTCATATCCTTAAGTTTTTAAAAGAACAGCACCCATCACACTGTTTATGATAGAAATAAAGGGATGATGACATATTTACTCACAGAGCTTTGTTGGAGGCTTTGACCACTGGCAGCAGCCTCAGCAGAGCCTCCTCTGAAGCAGAGTATTTCTGCAGGTCAAACACATCCAGATCTTCTTCTGATGACAGTAAGATGAAGACCAGAGCTGACCACTGAGCAGGGGACAGTTCATCTGTGGAGAGACTTCCTGATCTCAGGGACTGTTGGATCTCCTCCACTAGAGAACCATCATTCAGTTCATTCAGACAGTGGAACAGGTTGATGCTTTTCTCTGCAGACAGATTCTCACTGAGTTTCTTCTTGATGTACTGGACTGTTTCCTGATTGGTCTGTGAGCTACTTCCTGTCTGTGTCAGCAGGCCTCGTAGGAGACTCTGATTGGTTTGCAGTGAAAGACCCAGGAGGAAGCGCAGGAACAAGTCCAGGTGTCCATTTGGACTCTGTAGGGCCTTGTCCACAGCACTCTGGTAGAAGACATTTGGTTGTCTTTTTTTTTTAAAGATTTTAGACATAAATGTCAGTTTCTCTTCCAGCAGATTGACTCCAAACTTGATGAAGGTCAGATGGACATGAAGAGCAGCCAGAAACTCCTGAACACTCAGATGGATGAAGCAGAACACCTTGTCCTGGTACAGCCCTCTCTCCTCTTTAAAGATCTGTGTGAACACTCCTGAGTACACTGAGGCTGCTCTGATATCGATGCCACACTCTGTCAGGTCTGATTCATAGAAGATCAGGTTTCCTTTCTGCAGCTGATCCAAAGCCAGTTTTCCCAGAGACTTAATCATCTTCCTGCTCTTTTTATTCCAGTGTGGATCTGTCTCAGCTCCTCCATCATACTTGACCTTCTTCACTTTGGCCTGAACCACCAGGAAGTGGATGTACATGTCAGTCAGGGTCTTGGGCAGCTCTCCTCCCTCTCTGGTCTTCAGCACATCCTCCAGAACTGTAGCAGTGATCCAGCAGAAGACTGGGATGTGGCACATGATGTGGAGGCTTCGTGAGGTCTTGATGTGGGAGATGATCCTGCTGGCCTGCTCCTCATCTCTGAATCTCTTCCTGAAGTACTCCTCCTTCTGTGGGTCAGTGAACCCTCTGACCTCTGTCACCCTGATAACACAGTGAGGAGGGATCTGATTGGCTGCTGCAGGTCGTGTGGTTATCCAGAGGTGAGCAGAGGGAAGCAGGTTCCCCCTGATGAGGTTTGTCAGCAGCACATCCACTGAGGTGGACTTTCTAGGGTCAGTCAGGATTGTAGTTTTGTGGAAGTCCAGAGGAAGTCGACACTCATCCAGACCATCAAAGATGAACACAACCTGGAAGTGTTCAAAGCTGCAGATTCCTGCTTCTTTGGTTTCAGTGAAGAAGTGATGAACAAGTTCCACCAAGCTGAACTTTTCCTCTTTCAGCACATTCAGCTCTCTGAAAGTCAATGGAAACATGAACTGGATGTCCTGGTTGGCTTTGTCTTCAGCCCAGTCGAGGGTGTATTTCTGTGTTAGGACTGTTTTCCCAATGCCAGCCACTCCCTTTGTCAGCACTGTTCTGATTGGTTCATCTCTTCCAGGTGAGCCTTTAAAGATGTCTTCTTGTCTGATTGTTGTTTCTGCTCTGTCTGGTTTCCTGGATGCTGTTTCAATCTGTCTGACCTCATGTTCCTCATTGACCTCTGCAGCCCCTCCCTCTGTGATGTAGAGCTCTGTGTAGATCTGATTCAGGAGGGTTGGGTTTCCTGCTTTAGCGATGCCCTCAAACACACACTGGAACTTCTTCTTCAGAGCAGATTTAAGTTCACACTGACACCTTTGAAGAGCCTCTGAATGAGAAAAAAAGAAGAAGAAAATTGTAACAGGTCACATCATTGTTAATCTGCACACACCCACACACACACACACACACACACACACACACACACACACACACACACAAACACACACACACAAAGTCCTTCCATTTATTGATGTTGTAATCTTTAATATGATCAATCTCTCTTTATTAGTTGGTTATGTACCACAGGCTTTTATGGAGCAGTAATTAAACCATCTCTGGAATTATTAGCGGACTGTGATGTTGCTTTTTGAATATTCAAGCCTCTAAGTCTGAGGCCAAGCTTGTCATTCAGAAAAGGCTGGAGTGCCCACTCCGGCTTAGGGATGAATTGCTGCCCCAAGTGAAGCAATTTAAGGATTTGGGCGTCTTGCTGAGAGGATTGTAGTCATTCAGGAGGGGCTCAGAGTAGAGCCACCATTCCTCCACATTGAAAGGAGTCAGTTGAGATGGTTTGGGCATCTGATTAGGCCTCTTGGGTGAGGTGTTGTGGGCATGTCCTAGCGGGAAGAGACTCCGGGGCAGACCCAGGACAAGTTGAAGAGATTATATCTCTCATCTGGTCTGAGAACACCCCACTGTCTTCCTGGATGAGCTGGAGGAAGTGGCTGGGAGAGAAGGGTCTTGGCTTCTCTGCTTAGGCTGCTGCCCCCACGACCCACCCCAGATAAGCGGAAGAAAATGGATAGATGGATGTATTGATCTGTGAATAAATTACTGAAAATGAACTAATGAAAAGACTTTAAAAAGATATCAGATATTGCTTCTGAATTGTGCTTCAACAGAACTGTTAAACAATACAAACAAACAAACAAAAAAACAATAACTTTAGAAACTGGCCTGGATAAAAACGATGGTACTCTTGGTCCCTTCCAGGTCGCCACCAGAGATGGCAGCATAGAAAATCTCGGACAGAAGAAACGAGAATAAATAGCCCCAGAAGTCAAAATATACAGTGAACTTGTATATTCAAATAATTGAGAGGAAGGGGAAAGTGATGGCATCCAAGTATAAGAACAAGAAGCTCGCCCAGGCTGCAGACGGAAACACCAAAGAACACCAAAATGTGAGTGCTAACGTTCCAGTTAGCCTAGCATCTGACAACATGGAGGATGAGGAAGAGGTAAATCTCACAACAATTCTCAAAGAGCTGAGGGATTTCTGAAAAGACAACAAGCAACAGACTGAGGACATTAAGGGTGAAATAGCAAAAAAAAACTTAAGACTAGACGAGGCAGACATGGATTGCGACGGCGGAAGATCGTGTGCAAGGGGCCAAGGATGTGATAGGGTAAATGCTAAAGCTACAAGAGCAGTTAGTCAAAGCTGACAGACCTAGAAGGACGCTCCCACAGGGAAAACGTGAGGATCTATGGAGTCCCAGAAGGATCTCCAGCAGCAGTATTGACATTTGTAGAAGAGCTCACATGAGAGAATTTGAAATTCCCACCATCCATCGAGATACACATCAAACGAGCACACCGGGCACGAGCGCCACAACCTCCGCCAGGAAGCAAGCCCAGATCGATAGTGGTCAGACTCCTGAGTTACTGAAAGAAGGAAGAAGTACTGAAATGGGCGTGGGAAAAGAGAGGCCTTATATGGAACAACAACAAAATCAACATAGATCACAACTATGCGCCAGAAATACTGGCCAGACGGAGGGAATACGGAGATCTGCGAAGGATCCTAAAGGAGAACAACGTGAGATTCCAAACCCTGTTCTCAGCCAGGCTGAGGGTGTTCCTCGATGGGGGCACTAAGACGTATGACACAATGGAGGAAGCATCAGCGGATCTGAAAGACAGAGGTTTGCCGGTCATGAGAGTGCTACAGCCGGTTTCGCTTCTGGAGAGACTCTAGCGGTAAACATGGAAACCAGCACGGGCAGGATGCAGGAGTCAGTCAGCAAGAGAACCAGCTGGATACAAGTAAAAACTACAAGCATTCAGGCGTGACCAAGTAGGGAGCTCTGATGTATAAGAGTGGACAACAGTCTGCAGAGTGGCATATTAGGTTACAATACTAAGACTTGGTTGCAGTTTACGAACTATTTAATATCCGTCGCAAATGTAAATGGAGGGTAGGTTAACTACTCATCTTGAGGGCCCATTGAGCCACTTGGCGTAGAAAGGATATCCCTCAGAGACGAGGTCCAGGAGGGACTGGGCCTGAAAAGTGGAAGTGTGTATGAGGATTCTAATGTTAAATGTTTTGAATACTTTTTTTTTTTCCTGTTTGTTCTTTTGATACAGGTTTTTGTTTTATATGGGGCAGTTATAGACCCTTTTACATCCTACGTCATCAAAAGATGCGCGCGCATTTTGGTAACAGAAGTGAACTGCTACCCCATTCAAGTCAATAAGAACAAGGAGACTGAGCAGCGTTTAAACGTGATTTAAAAGCGATATCAGCATCAAAATGTCTGCTGTTGCATGTCTGGCTGTCAGAATTTCTACTCTACCAAAAGTGGACTGAAGTTGTACCAAATCCCACGGGATCACAGCTGTTCAAGAGAAAACGGAGGCGTCTGTAGTTGCAAGCCATCAAATATATTGATAAAAATTGGACCGAGGACACGATCAGGACTGAGGAGAGAATCAGAAATGCTCACGTTTGAAGTGCCCATTTTATATCAGGTAAAGTTATTTATCTTCCGTTGGTTATACCGGGATGTCAGGTATCTAACGTAAACAGTATCAGCTGGTAGGCTATTTGGCTTTTAAACTGCAGTGTGGCTATTTACAGGTGAGGCATTGCTGGACCCAGGAAGTCCTGATTTTTAAATTAATATTTAATCGCACTATAGATTACAATATGCAGTGCCAGTCAAAAGTCTGAGCAGACTCACATATGAATGGTTGAGCGAGTCTCACAGTGTGACTGGAACAGTATATATATTTTTTTTTTTTTTCATTGTAAATCACTAATATCTGCAGCCGGAAAACTCTTAACAAGCTAGAAAAGCAATGTGAGGAAGTACTCACGCTGCCATGCAGGTACAATCTGCTGTGAGGACGTAGTTCTCTGACTTGTTTACAATGACGCGAGCCTCATACACTGCGCTCCTGTTTCCTTGTCTTTGACTTGGAAGAACGTCTGCATTCAAGACACAAAACTCCGAGTCTGTGTCAGGATATTTGATGTTCGGTACACGGCCGCAAACATAATTGTAAGCATCCAGTGACTTATATGCCCTGCAAATTCTCTCCGCTGGGTTTCTCCACTAAATATATATCCGCCCACGGATACTGGGCCACTTGCTAACATACCACAGGGATCGGAGTCGGTTGCTGGTGGTCAAAATTAATTTTTGCAGGTAGTTTTCACGATCTTTCGTTGATAATCCCTTCTCGTACATTGAAACGCTATTGAACTCCGCCATACTTCCGTTTCCAAAATGCGCGCGCATCGCTACCTACGTCATTATTGTTTACAAACAGTAAATGGGTCTATACAACCAGTTGGGAGGTTCACAGTGATACTGTAGATTCTGCAGAAAGAATAATATGTATAGTGGGGTAATAAAAATTGTCTCCTTTAACATCAATGGGATATTAAACCCGATAAAGCGAAGTCAAATCCTAGCGAAACTTAAAAAAGAAAAGACACAGGTTGCATTTCTTCAAGAAACGCATATGTCACAGTCGGAACATATCAAATTGAGAAGGCAGGGTTTTAAATACGTTTTTTCTGCTTCACATAAATCTGCTCATAAAAGGGGAGTCGCAATGTTAATTTCAAGTGATCTCACGGACGAACATCTGTCTGAGACAGTAGATGAAGAAGGGCGATTTATTAAAACTACAGGTAAACTGGAAGGTACGGAAGTAACACTCATAAATGTGTATGCTCCACCAGGGAGTGATTGGGCATTTTACAAAAAAGTTTTTGACCTAATGGTGACCTCCAAGGGCGTGGTTATTTGTGGGGGTGATTTTAACTTAAGGTTAGATCCGGGGCTAGACTCGAGTGGGGGGGGTAACTCAGCATAACCCTCTCTCCAAGAAAGTAAAATCCTTGATGAAAGAGTTGGGAATTATAGATCTTTTGAGGGACTTGTATCCTAGGACTAAAGACTTCACCCACTTTTCAGCCCCCCCTCAGTTTATTCTAGGATAAACTACTTCTTTGTATTTTGTTCTGAAAAATTTAGAATAGAAGTTTTGGAATACCCCCCCCCCCCCCCCCCCCCCCCACGGATGCCCTGCTGCCACCCAGCCCCAAAGACAACCTTGCAAATATCTTTGTATCACCATTCTCTGTAAATAAACCACACTAAAACTTCTCTCCGGAGTCTGCCTAGTTGAGTCCACCCACCTCGGGTCCGTGACAATTACAAATTATTTACCTCTATTCTAGCACGCCGATTGGAAAACCCACTACCAGAGCTAATTAATTTTGATCAAACCGGCTTTATACAGCAAAGGCAAACAATGGACAATATTAGGTGGACACTACATATTATAGAAAAAGCAAAACAACAAAAAAATGAAACCTTAATAGCTGGGCTCGACGCTGAAAAGACGTTTGACTCGGTAAGATGGGTTTTTCTCTATAAAGTCCTTGAGAAATTTGCAATACACCAAAAATTCATCAGAGTACTTAAATCTCTATATTCCAGACCAACTGCCCAGATAAGAATCAATGGCGACCTTTCAGCCTCTTTTTTTCTAGAACGGAGAACCCGTCAGGGCTGCTCAATCTCCCCGATTCTTTTTGCACTATTCATTGAACCCTTGGGACAACTAATTAGACAGAGAAGGCAAATTAAGGGAGTGTCAATAGCAGGGGTGGAACACAAGGTGGCAATGTTTGCTGACGATGTGCTGGTCTACACGTAGGAACCAGAGAAATCATTTATAGACTTAATGTCCCTGCTGAAAGAATTTGGAAAACTATCGGGCTATAAGTTAAATATTACAAAAACACAAGTTATGACTTTGAACTTCACAGCATCAATAAACTTGAAGGGCAAATTTAATTTAAAATGGGAAGCCGAGGGAATAAAATACCTAGGAGTAATGGTGACTAAAGATTTGTCAGCTCTATTACGGGCTAACTACAAACCTGTATCTCTGAAGATAAAGGCAGATTTACACAGATGGAAATTTGTTCAATGTTTAAGCCTGAATTCCAGAATAAATGCAATTAAGATGATAGTGCTACCAAGATTGCTGTACCTATTTAGAACTTTCCCAGCTGAGGTGCCAGCTGCACAATTCAGGGAATGGGATAGGCAGATATCCAGGTTTATCTGGCAAGGGAAAAAGCCAAGGATCCGCTATAGACCCCTACAACTAAGTAAGGAAATGCATCCCAGCTGGCCCCACTTCTGTATTGGTGTAACGAGGATTATAGGGCCAGGTGGAAGGAAATTGAGTATAAAATGTTGGCTGGATTTCCTTTACAGGCCTTGATTGTGACAGAGGGCTGGTGGCTCAATTGGGGGAGTTAAATTGTTGGATAAGCCTAACGTTAAAAATTTGGAGCAATGTGGTCAATCTGACACGAATTGAAAAGATGTTGTATTTGTTCAGATGGTGTGCATTTGATACAGAATTCCCTCCTAACCGTGACTGCACCTTTAAATCCTGGATAAAGAAGGGTATCACAACCTACCTCACATTAAAAGAAAATAATATTTTTCATAGCTATGCAGAATAGACATGGCCCAAGGAAAGAGGACTTTTACAGATATCTTAAGGCACCCCACATCTTCACTACAAACTGCAAAACGACTGGGTTTACAGGAGTTGAATCAGAGTTTTATAAGATTCTAGCATCTACACATATCTCAAAGACAAAGAAATTGATTTCCAGAATATATACTGCCCTGTTCATAACAGAGAAAGATAATACTCTGTATATAAAACAAAAATGGGAGGAAGAAGCAGCAGTTGCCATCCCAGAGGAAACCTCGGGAGATATTTGGAGATCCCAGTGGTCTTCCACCAGCTCTCTATTTTGGAGAGAACAGGGCTGGAAAAACGTAATAAGGTATTTCAAGACTCCAGCCTAGGATAAACACAAAAACATGACAGGGATATGTTGGAGACAGTGTGGTACAGGAAAAGCCAATCATTACCACTTGTTCTGGGACTGCCCCAAATTGAGTACCTACTGGAAAGAAATCCATAAAACTTTGGACTTGGTTTTTGGAACTGAAATACCACTTGATTTTGTGACGCTCTATCTTGCTGATGTCACTATTCTGAAACAGAAAATGGACAGGAAACTATTACCGGCCCTTCTAGTGGCGAGTAAGAAAAATATTACAAGAAAATGGCTAAACCCAACCCCCCCTACAATAAATGGCTGGTTAGATACTACTTTTGAAATATTCAAGATGGAAAAATTAACCTACACCCTGAATATCCAAAGAAATAAATTCTATCGCATTTGGAACAGGTGGATAAAATATGTAACCCCATTTAGGGCAGGGTTTCTCTAACCTCTCTTTTTGTCCATCCCAACTGGTGAAAGTTGCATTACTGTGTTCCCCCCCCATCACTTTATGTTCCTCTTTTACTCTTGTTTTTCCTATTTATTTTGCGGTTTTTAGTTCCCCCCTTGTTTATTGTTTAATGAAAAAAAAAATGGAAACTGGGAAGATGTCTGGAAAACGAAACAAGTATCTGTAAGCAGGGACGGGCTGGGGTTGAAATTCAGCCCGGGAATTTTGTATTTAAAAATATGGGAAATTTTAGCTGCTGAAAATAGAAGTAGCTGTGACGTCATCACCTAATTTGCATAATTGTCCATTTGGATATAGTTGCAGTCGAGGCTGAGGGAGAGAGGAAAAAAATCTTTGGAGAGGCAAAAAGTGAAGAAAAACACCCTAAATATGTTTATAACTACAAATGAACTTTAATAACTTTAATGCTTTGCCTAGACCCACATTACATAGATGAATTTTGTCCCGTATTGTTTAATGTTAGAATATCAAAATTTAACGAAAACACTGTGGGGTGAGACTGCTAGCAAAGTTCAACCCTCCTCCTTTATCTGGGCCGCTGTTGCCAACTTGTGTAAGAAAACTCGCTGTCGGCTGTCTCAAAGGTTGATAAAGGCCGAAGTGAGGTCCGGGGATGGGAGCGGAGGGAGCGGGTGGGCAGACTCAGTGATGAAGTGAGGTTTGGGCGATGCCAAAGTGTACGAAGGGACGCAGGAAGAAAGCGTTATGTACAGAATACACGGCGACAGTGGAGGATTTCACTGTCACTAGACCCTTTTTGGGAGAAAAAAAAAAACCTCGGTAAGTTGGCAACACTGAGCCCAACCGAGGTCCAGTTGTTTTCCCGGGTTTGTTCCGGCTGTCAGCACTAACCTTGCAAGAACTGCCACCCAGACTACTGCAGGTGGCAGTTCTCGCGAGGCTAGTGACAGAATTCAGTTTGGAGCGGCACAGGAACACTTTAAAAAAAAAAAAAAATTATCATATTAAAATATGGGAAATTTACGGGAAAATGACAATACAGGAAGACGGCGGGACAGAGGGGTAAAATACGGGAGTTTCCCGGCCAAAACGGGAGACTTGACAGGTATGGGTGTCTCGCCCTTCACCTCTCATGGTGTGCTGGCTGGGCTGTTGTGTTGGTAGCCCCTCCTGATGAAAAACGGCTCTCAGTGAAGAGCCAGCTCTGACCGACCATCACTGTCTGCACCTGTGGCTGCGAGGGCTGCTGTGGGTTTTAAAAAAAATAAAAATTCTTATCACTGGCCGGTTTGGCCTGGAAACGATCGGCCGTTCGGGAAACGTCCCGAACCTCCCGATGGCCACCACGCCCCTGTCTGTAAGTAAATCTGCTATCTTTCAAATAAAAATAAAAAAATAGAAAAAAAAATGATGGTACTCTTAACATAAATTGTCGACATATATTTTGGTCCAGTCCTCATGAGCAGTTATTATAAAAGTAGTTGTTATAATGCTTTTTATGCTTAGCTTCTAGTAGAAACTCTTAGTTATGTGCTGTCAGTGTCTAACTACACCAGTCCTGAAAGGAACACAGGATTCTGGGAGAGAGTTACAGGCCTGACAAGTTAATCATTTAGGGTACATTTCTTTCCTGGTTTATTCTGCTTGCTTCTCTTAGAAGTTATACACTTAATTAGTGCCAATAAATCACAGCAAAGAATTGAACTTTAATCTTGAACACTGTGTTTGATAGTGGGAAGAGAAGACCTAGAGGCAGTGTTATCACTGTGAGAACTGCAGAGGCACGTCTGCCCCAGAGAGCCTTTTCCATCACGTCTCACTGAAATGTAAAAGCTCCCTTGCAAGTAATACATCTTTCATTATTCTTTGTTGTGAGTGCTGTGTGTCTTCCTGGACTTTAGATAATTTTCTTAACAGTTACCATTTGTACTAGCCATCCATCAATTTGTCATCAATTTTCCTCTTGCAGTCACATCCAGGGAGGTTGGCTACAGTCCTCTGGACCTTAAACTTCTGAATTGAAGATGGTGTAGCCTTTACCTTTACATGCTTGTCAGTAATTGCCTTTCTCATCTCCTGAGACAGCTCTCAGCTTAGCTTTCCGTGGTCCATGTTCAGTGTGGTACACACCCTGACACCTAACCACACAGTGACCACTTTTTACCCTGTAGCCTCTTAACTGGCCACAACGCAGAATGTTGTAGTTCATTTTATATGGCAGGCTAGACCCTCCCATTTTGATTGACACCTCTTTCAGCCAATCATGTAACTGGCTGCACCAAATCACCTGACAAAACTACGTGATGCCCTCTGGTGTTATTGGTCTGTCAAACCCATTTCTTAACATGATTGGCCGTGTCAACAAATCCAGATGTATGTTGGAGAATGAACTTCTTGCCCTCTCCTTTTTCTTACACTGAATTCTGAGGTTTCACACTCTCACATCTCAAGCAAACTCAGAATAGACCGTGTTTACAGAGAAAAGTGGGCTCACCTTTCTGAACAGGCGGATCAGAGGGCAAATGCAGCTCAGAGAAGAGACATGGATCTTTGGTCCGGAAATGTATGATCGTTATCCTGCAGGCTTTGTCTCCTTTTCTCCTCACTGTGTCGATGAAGCAGCGTGCCTTATCCGCCCTGACTGGGTTCCCCTGCTCTATTGATTCTTTTTCTAATTCATTAAAGACACCGTCACTTACAAGAGCCTCAAGGAGCTGTTTAAGGATTTCTGCTGACACCCTCTCTACAAACTGTGTCCGCACCCTAGCCAGCTCGTCCTCTGAAAGAAGAAGAAAGACACATCAAAGTCAACCTTTGCCCTTTTAAGGATGTACCAAAGAAGGATTAAGACATGTTAGAACACATTTGAATGAGATGTACTTATGACCATAAAATGTGTTTTCCTACAAGATGAGTGTATATCGAGGGCTTGAACTATAGCCAAGTGACGTTTCACCAACTTTACAGAACAGCCAAAACAAAAAAAATGATCATAGTTTGCTCTTACTCTGTATACTGATTTTAGTTTTTTAAGCATGTTCCTTTTTATACATTTATGACACAAAGACATAAAGACCTGGATGACCTCTAATTTCCTGCTTCTAAATTCAAATCAAACTGAAGTTCTTGTACTCGGCCCCACAAATCTTAGAAACATGGTGTCAAACCAGATACTTACTCTGGATGGCATTACTTTGGCCTCCAGTAACACTGTGAAAAATCTTGGAGTCATTTCTGACCAGGATATGTCCTTCAATGCACATATTAAACAAATATGTATTATTGTAGGGTCTTTACCCGCAATACAAAGCGCCTTGAGGTGACTGTTTGTTGTGATTTGGTGCTATATAAATAAAATTGAATTGAACTGAATTGATATGTAGGACAGCTGTTTTGTATTTGTGCAATATTTCTAAAATTAGAAACATCCTTTCTCAGAGTGATGCTGAAAAGCTAATTCATGCATTTATTACTTCTAGGCTGGACTATTGTAATTCATTATTATCAGGCTGTCCTAAAAGCTCCCTGAAAAGCCTTCAGCTGATCCAAAATGCTGCAGCTAGAGTACTGACAGGGACTAGAAAGAGAGAGCAGATTTCTCCCATACTGGCTTCTCTTCATTGGCTCCCTGTTAAATCTAGAATAGAATTTAAAATCCTTCTCCTCACATACAAGGTCTTGAATAATCAGGCCCCATCTTATCTCAGAGACCTCATAGTACCATATCACCCCAACAGAGCACTTCTCTCTCAGACTGCTGGCTTACTTGTGGTTCCTAGGATACTTAAGAGTAGAATGGGAGGCAGAGCCTTCAGCTTTCAGGCCCCTCTTCTGTGGAACCAGCTCCCAGCTTGGATTCAGGAGACAGACACCCTCTCTATTTTTAAGATTAGGCTTAAAACTTTCCTTTATGATCAAGTTTATAGTTAGGGCTGGATCAGGTGACCCTGAACCATCCCTTAGTTATGCTGCTATAGGCCTAGGCTGCTGGGGGTTTCCCATAATGCACTGTTTCTTTTTATTCACCTTATTTACTTTATTTATACTCCACTCTGCATTTAATCATTAATTATTATTAATCTCTGTCTCTCGTCCACAGTGTGTCTTGTGTCACAACCGGTCACAGCAGATGACTGCCCCTCCCTGAGCCTGGTTCTGCTGGAGGTTTCTTCCTGTTAAAAGGGAGTTATGAGGCGGTCTGGGTAGTCGCACGCCAACCTGCTCCGGCATTAGCTTATCTTTTTAGTCCTCCCAAACCTCATTTTTGCTGGACAATAGCTGTGTCTCCTGATCATTATCGATTGTTTGTTCCTCTTGCATTTTTATTTATTTATTTTTTTGAAGTTATGCCTAAGACTAAGGGAAAACAGGAAGAAAAGGAGATGTCACCTCCTACGGCTGATGTTGCCAAAGCTAATGCCAGCTTAACGGCGGAGGATATTACCACACTTCTAGCTAAACTTAAGGAGGATTTGGTTGCTGAATTCAAGTCATCGTTTGAATGCCTAACTTCAAAACTGGACCACATTAACACTACTATTTGCAAGCATGGAGCCCGTATTACTTCGCTGGAAGAGGATGTCATTACAATCGATCAGCGCCTCACGGATCTGGAAGCGAAGCACTCTGCCTTTCAAAGGGAGAATGATATACTTAAAGGAAAATTAGCAGACCTTGAGGGACGGAGTAGACGCCACAATATCCGAATTATAGGCCTTCCTGAAAACATCGGTGGTCCCCGACCCTCCATTTTCTTCTCCGAGCTCCTGGTTGAGGTGTTTGGACGAGACACACTTCCTTCACCCCCAGAAATAGACAGAGCCCACCAGTCCCTAGCTCCTAAGCCCACTTTGGGACGGAAGCCTCGTCCTGTCATACTGTGCCTACACCGATTCCAAATCAAGGCCCTGATCATTCGTGAAGCTCGTAAAAGAAGGGAACTTTTCTATAAAATGCACCCAATCCGCATCTATGAGGACTACAGCCCGGACGTGATGAAGCTACGCAGAGAGTATCGGGCCCCCAAAGCAGAGCTATACAAACGGGGATACCGCCCGGCATTGCTTTTTCCAACTAAGCTCCATATTACATTGCAGAGTGTTGACAAGAAGTGGCTGTCTTCTGCCTCGGAGGTAAGCAAATCTGTTGATGACTTGGACAGGAATCTTTAATTTATAGTCATAATCCAATAAGTTTTACAACGAGGTTACTTTTACTTTAGATCAACCCTGGATTTTCCTTTTTTTTTTTTCCTTTCTTTTTCTTGAACTCTTGTCATGTTTATACGGCTCAGGAGACGATGCCGTATTTAATAGAGAGGCTAGGGTATGCGGTATTTAAATATGCAGATCTATGTTTTGAAAGGCTTAAGAGGACTACTATGGTACAATGTTTTGTGCTCTCTCCTTGTTTAATGCAGTTACAGGGATTTAGGTTAAGAGAAGGAAGTTATAAAGTATGCTGATCAACGAATCAGAGAGATGGGTGCTGCCTTTTGCAGCAACCCCCTTTTTTTTTTTTTTTGTTTTGTTTTGTTGCTGTCGTTTTTTTTTTTTTTTTTTGTTTTGTTTTATGTACTCCCACTCCCCCCTCTTTATCCCCCTTCCTTTGGGAGGGGCGTGTCACAAATTGGGGTCAAATAACAATTATAACTGGGCATGCTGAATCCGAATATTTCGTCAGCCCCAGTAGGTGCACTTAGAATGGTGAGTTGGAATGTGAAGGGGTTGAAATCTCCAATAAAACGGAAAAAGGTAATTAATCACTTAAAACAGTTAAATACTAGAATTGCATTTTTGCAAGAAACCCATTTAAAACAATCAGATCATTTTAAACTTCAAGGGGATTGGGTGGGGCAGAGTTATCATTCGCAATTTAATGGCAGGGCCCGAGTAGTGGCAATCCTGATTCACAAAAATGTTCCTTTTTCAACAATTGACATAATGTCGGACCCTAATGGGCGCTATGTGATCGTTCTGGGTAAAATTAGTGGTACGAAAGTCGCATTTGTGAATGTTTATGGACCAAACTGGGATAATAAAGACTTTTTCAAGAGATTATTTTTTTTACTCCCTGATTTGAATGGTAGCCAATTAATCCTTGGCGGTGACTTTAACTGCCACCTCAACTCATCTTTAGATCGCTCTTCAAACAAACCAGGCTCTGTATCTAAATCTGCGAAAACAATTTTGCTGTTTATGCAACAATATGGAGTTATAGGTATTTGGCGCTACCTTAACCCTGGTACTAAACAGTATTCCTTTTTTTCTCCGGTACATGGTACGTTTTCGCGAATTGATCTTTTTCTTCTTGATAATAAATTGCTCCCCTTAGTTGGCCTTTGTAGTTATGCCCCTATTGTAATTTCAGATCATGCTCCTCTGATAATGGATATTTCATTTCCGGAGAGCATTTTGCAGCGATCTCCGTGGCGCTTTAATTCATTTTTACTTAAAGATGAAGAGTTTGTTGATTTTATTAATGGTCGCATAGACCTTTACATTGCCACTAATATTACACCGGATGTAAATGCTGCCACAGTTTGGGAAGCTTGTAAAGCTTTTTTGCGAGGTGAAATAATTAGCTATACAGCCTATAAGCGGAAAACTGCCTCTCAAAAGAGCCAAGCTCTTTATGATGCTGTTTCTAAATTGCAAGCTAGGTGTGCAGAATCCCCCTCTGCAGATATAATTAAAGAGCTTCTAATAAAGCAATCAGAATTTGACGCTATGGCCACCAATGTAGCTGTTCAGTCTATTGCCAGGACTAAATATACTTTTTATGAGTTTGGTGATAAGCCAAGTAAGGTTCTTGCCCACGAGATTCGTCAGTCAGCGTCAGCTCAGCATATCACCAAAATTTTTGTCTCTGAAAGACTTTCTTTTAACCCTCAAAGTATTAATAATCAGTTCAGGGATTTCTACTCCTCATTATATAGATCTGATAGCCCACCAGATGAGAGCCTTTATGAGGATTTTTTTAAACGTTTTACACTCCCCAAAGTTAAACAAGACTTGGCCACTGAGGTAGACAAGCCATTTACAGCAGCTGAAATTAAAGAGGCCGTGCTGTCCATGCAGAGTGGAAAGAGCCCTGGATCGGATGGGCTCCCGTCGGAATTTTATAAGGTCTTTATTGACAAACTCTCTCCCTTAATGCTTAATATGTTTGTACAAGCTTACGAGTCTGGTACCCTACCACCCACTCTACGTCAAGCCACAATTTCGTTTATTAAAAAAAAGATAAGGACCCCCGTTATTGTAGTAATTATCGCCCCATTTCATTGCTGGGTACAGATGTTAAAGTGTTGGCCAAAATATTGGCAAAATGTTTAGAACCTATAATGACTACAATAATCAGCTTGGACCAGACAGGCTTTATTAAAAACAGGCACTCCTATCACAATGTTAGACGATTACTCAATATCTTATATTCAACTTCATCAGACTCCGCGCCAGAAATCGTTATCTCTATGGACGCCGAGAAAGCTTTCGATCGGGTTGAATGGACCTACCTATTTCACACGCTTAAAAGATTTGGTTTTGGTTGCACTTTTATATCGTGGGTTAAATTTTTATACTCTTATTCCTTTGCACGGGTCCGCACAAATAACAATTATTCTAAATATTTTCCACTAGGTCGCGGGACCCGACAAGACTGCCCTTTATCTCCCCTCTTATTTGTGATAGCTATAGAGCCTCTGGCGGCAGCACTTAGGGATAGTAACATGAGGGGCATTAGCAGATATGAACAAGTTCATAAGGTATCTTTATATGCGGATGATTTGTTGCTCTTTCTGTCTGACCCAGATAGCTCTATGCCTTCAGTTATATCTTTGCTGAAGGATTTTGGGAGGATATCAGGCTATAAACTTAATTTTAATAAAAGTGAACTTTTTCCTGTTAATTCTTCCGCCACAACCTATCCAATTAGTAACTTTCCCTTTAAAGCTGCTCTGCAAAGTTTTAAATATTTAGGAATTCATGTATCGAAGGAATTCTCAAAATTATTCGAATTAAATTTTAACCCACTACTTGAACAACTAGCTCAGGACATCCAGCGCTGGTGCGTGTTACCTTTTTCTCTCGCAGGCAGAATAAGCTGTATTAAAATGAACATACTTCCCAAGTTTTTATACGCTTTTCAATGTATCCCGGTGTTTATTCCAAAAAGATTTTTCCAGTCGCTTGACAGTATAATCTTACAGTTTTTATGGAATAAGAAGCCCCCGAGAATGAGAAAGGAGCTGTTGCAAAAAATTAAGGATTCTGGGGGCTTTGCTCTACCAAATTTCTTATATTATTACTGGTCCGTAAACATCCGTACAATGTTATTCTGGCTTAGGACTGATGATAATAAACCAAATTGGTTGTCGTTGGAGGAGGCTTCATGTGTCTCAGCTTCATTGTTTTCTCTTCTATGCCTCCCCATAAATTTCTCTTTTAAGTCATATTCAAATAATATTATAGTTAAAAGCTCGCTAAAAATTTGGACCCAGGTAAAGCGACATTTAGGTTTTCAGGGAATACTCTTTAGTTCTCCATTCGATTTAAATCCTTTATTTCCTCCTTCATTAATTGATAAAACTTTTGCAACATGGAGAAGCCGAGGACTTGTGTCTGTAAAGGACTTTTTCACTGACGGCACTTTGGCTTCGTTTGCACAATTGTCATCAAAGTTTAATTTGCCCAGTACACACTTCTTTAGGTACTTACAGGCCAGAAACTTTATTAATAGATATTTTCTGGATTCTTTAAACATCACCACTACATTTTTGTTGGACTCTATAATGGCACTCAAGCCTTCTTTCAAGGGCACAATTTCAAAAATATATAATCTTCTACTTTCTAGTCTTTCAGCATCATCCGATTACCCCCGTATCACTTGGTCCAAAGAATTGAATATCGAAATCACTGAGCAGCAATGGGGGTCTATTTTGAAACGTATTCACTCATCCTCAATTTGTGCAAGACATTGTGTCCTTCAGTGTAAAGTGGTGCACAGGATACACTGGTCTAGAAGTAGGTTGGCACAGGTTTTTCCTGATATTGACCCTAATTGTGAAAGATGCAAATCAGGTTCAGCCAATCTTTCTCATATGTTTTTGACTTGCCCTTCCTTACTCACATTTTGGGGTTCGGTTTTTGATTCACTTTCAGCTATTGTATCAACCAGAATCCCATATTCCCCTTTGACTGCTCTGTTTGGGATTCTCCCTGATGTACATTCTCTGCCCTCCCATTTGGTTGAAGTTATAGCCTTTCTTACACTTACAGCTAGAAGAACTATTCTTATGCGCTGGAAGGATTTGCACCCACCCACGCATACAGGTTGGATAAAAGATGTACTTTATTTTATGAAACTGGAAAAAATAAAATACTCCTTGAGAGGTTCGGATGAGAAATTTTATAAAATCTGGCTACCTTTTCAGAAACATGTTATGTCTCTGACCAGTGAGATGACTCTGTAACCACCAGGTTTCTGCCTTTTTTTTTTTTTTTTTTTTCCTCTTTCCTTTTTTCTTGTCTTTCACCCCCCACCTTCCTTCTTCATTCTCTGGTTTAGAAATGTTTGGCACACTTACGCCTTAGTACACTTTTATTGTAAGCCCCCCCATTTTCTCTCTTTTTTATTTATTTATTTATTTTTTTCTCACCGTTGTTGTTTTGTTTTGTTTTTTTTTGGTTGTTTGTTTTGTCTGTTTTTTTGTTTTGGTTTTTTTTGGATAATTTGGGTTTTTTTTTTAATTTTTTATATATATATATATATATAAAGAAAGAAATAAACTTTTGTTATGTATCTACCTATGTTGGGGAGAACGATGATACTTGTTGAAGTGGAAATGTACGTTCGCTGCTCCCCTTATGCTGTTTTCTTATCTGTAAGATTTAATAAATAAATCGGAAAGAAAAAAAAAATAAAAGGGAGTTTTTTCTTCCCACTGTCACCAAGTGCTGCTCATAGGGGGTCGTTTTGACTGTTGGGTTTTCTCTGTATTATTGTAGGGTCTTTACCCACAATACAAAGCGCCTTGAGGCGACTGTTTGTTGTGATTTGGCGCTATATAAATAAAATTGAACTGAAATACTTAATGAACAATAATCTTTTCTTTCTTATAAATGCA
The DNA here is from genome assembly GCA_013435755.1 of Amphilophus citrinellus. NCBI lineage: Eukaryota > Metazoa > Chordata > Actinopteri > Cichliformes > Cichlidae > Amphilophus > Amphilophus citrinellus. The sequence continues at coordinate 59,969,970 of CM024194.1, read as the reverse complement.
CTTGTGCCTTTTTGGCATAACCTCTGGTGTGCATTCAGAGTTAAGTCTGTTTTGATGAATAACTCTATTTCTATTTGTATTTTACTTCTGTAAATTTGACAGATAGAGTACGTCAAGAGCTTTCATTTGATATATATAATCTCAATTTTGGCTCCAAGCCCTCAATATAAGGATGTGTAAATCCTGTTTGATAGTTTTTTCTAAACAAAAAAACACGCACACACTCCTACCTGCTGATGAAGCTGCTTCGATCGGCAGGTCCCTCTGCTCTTCTACAGGTTCTTTAATAATTTCTCTATAAAAATGTGATAAGGTGATTTTATCAGAATAAACAGAGTGAAGAGAGTCAGTGTCCCACATTACATCAGTTCATATATGTCAAACATTTAGTGCCTTGGCCACATGTTTCCCAAATTGTTGTCAGCAGAGCAGTAGCTGGAATAACATATGAATTGAATGTGGCAGTAACCTCATGATAATAAAGGTAATATAGTGATATGTTTTCATTTTTTAAAATAATGTTACTTATTATGATTGTGACCTCTGTATGATATCTTCCCAGGCTCTGGAGCAGGTCAGTTTTGGAAGTAACAGCATTTTTATTCAGCATCTGCATTTATGACAAGGTAACAAGGATAACAAGGTAGTTATCTCTTGTGAACAAACAGCGAATGCTCTCTACATGAATCCTCCATTACTCTGAGGCTTACCCATAATCCATTTCCATTACAGTATGTAAAACATTTTAAGATGTACAGTCTGTTGAATACATTGACACTGTGATTGTTTAGTGATTAAATTTGATGTCAACAAAATACACTGCTCAAAAAAATAAAGGGAACACTCAAATAACACATCCTAGATCTGAATGAATGAAATATTCTCATTGAATACTTTGTTCTGTACAAAGTTGAATGTGCTGACAACAAAATCACAAAAATCATCAATGGAAATCAAATTTATTAACCAATGGAGGCCTGGATTTGGGGTCACACACAAAATTAAAGTGGAAAAACACACTACAGGCTGATCCAACTTTGATGTAATGTCCTTAAAACAAGTCAAAATGAGGCTCATTATTGTGTGTGGCCTCCATGTGCCTCTATGACCTCCCTACAACGCCTGGGCATGCTCCTGATGAGGTGGCGGATGGTCTCCTGAGGGATCTCCTCCCAGACCTGGACTAAAGCATCCACCAATTCCTGGACAGTCTGTGGTGCAACGTGACGTTGGTGGATTGGACGAGACGTGATGTCCCAGATGTGCTCAATCGGATTCAGGTCTGGGGAACGGGCCGGCCAGTCCATAGCTTCAATGCCTTCATCTTGCAGGAACTGCTAACACACTCCAGCCACATGAGGTCTAGCATTGTAATGCATTAGGAGGAACCCAGGGCCAACCGCACCAGCATATGGTCTCACAAGGGGTCTGAGGATCTCATCTCGGTACCTAATGGCAGTCATGCTACCTCTGGCGAGCACATGGAGGGCTGTGCGGCCCTCCAAAGAAATGCCACCCTACACCATTACTGACCCACTGCCAAACCGGTCATGCTGAAGGATGTTTCAGGCAGCAGATCGCTCTCTACGGCGTCTCCAGACTCTGTCATGTCTGTCACATGTGCTCAGTGTGAACCTGCTTTCATCTGTGAAGAGCACAGGGCGCCAGTGGTGATTTGGCCAATCCTGGTGTTCTCTGGCAAATGCCAAGCATCCTGCACGGTGTTGAGCTGTGAGCACAACCCCCATCTGTGGACGTCAGGCCCTCATACCATCCTCATGGAGTCTGTTTCTAACAGTTGTGCAGACACATGCACATTTGTGGCCTGCTGGAGGTCATTTTGCAGGGCTCTGGCAGTGCTCCTCCTGTTCCTCCTTGCACAAAGGCGGAGGTAGCGGTCCTGCTGCTGGGTTGTTGCCCTCCTACGGCCTCCTCCACATCTCCTGGTGTGCTGGCCTGTCTCCTGGTAGCGCCTCCAGCCTCTGGACACTACGCTGAAAGACACAGCAAACCTTCTTGCCACAGCTTGCATTAATGTGCCATCCTGGATGAGCTGCACTACCTGAGCCACTTGTGTGGGTTGTAGAGTCCGTCTCATGCTACCACGAGTGTGAAAGCACCACCAACATTCAAAAGTGACCAAAACATCAGCCAGAAAGCATAGGTACTGAGAAGTGGTCTGTGGTCCCCACCTGCAGAACCACTCCTTTATTGAGTGTGTCTTGCTAATTGCCAATAATTTCCACCTGTTGTCTGTTCCATTTGCACAACAGCATGTGAAATTGATTGTCAATCAGTGTTGCTTCCTAAGTGGACAATTTGATTTCAAAGAATTTTGATTTACTCTGAGTTATATTGTGTTGTTTAAGTGTTCTCTTTATTTTTTTGAGCAGTCTACAAGAGACAATCTGTGCCTTCAGGTTCCAAATGAGAAAAAAACTTGAGAAAAAAATACAAAAATATTTTCAAGTAGATGTCACATGCTGAATTTTTTCTTTTCTTTTCTCAATTTCACAAACACACACTGACATATTCCTTAAGGAAGGATTATTAACAATAGCTGCAGGTGAATGTGCATAAACAAAGGTTAATTATGGAGTTCCACAGGGTTCTGTGCTAGGACCAATTCTATTTACATCATACATGCTTCCCTTAGGCAGTATTATTAGAAAGCATTGCATCAATTTTCATTGTTATGCAGATGATACTCAGCTTTACCTATCAATGAAGCCAGATGGCACACATCAATTAGTTAAACTGCAGGAATGTCTTAAAGACATTAAGGTCTGGATGACCTCTAATTTCCTGCTTCTAAATTCAGATAAAACTGAAGTTCTTGTTCTCGGCCTTACTATGGCATTACTTTGGCCTCCAGTAACACTGTGAAAAATCTTGGAGTCATTTTTGACCAGGATATGTCCTTCAATGCACATATTAAACAAATATGTAGGACCACTTTTTTTTTTTTTGTGCAATATTTCTAAAATTAGAAACATCCTTTCTCAGAGTGATGCTGAAAAGCTAATTCATGCATTTATTACTTCTACTTATTACTGGACTATTGTAATTCATTATTATCAGGCTGTCCTAAAAGCTCCCTGAAAAGCCTTCAGCTGATCCAAAATGCTGCAGCTAGAGTACTGACAGGGACTAGAAAGAGAGAGCAGATTTCTCCCATATTGGCTTCTCTTCATTGGCTCCCTGTTAAATCTAGAATAGAATTTAAAATCCTTCTCCTCACCTACAAGGTCTTGAATAATCAGGCCCAATCTTATCTCAAAGACCTCATAGTACCATATCACCCCAACAGAGCACTTCGCTCTCAGACTGCTGGCTTACTTGTGGTTCCTAGGATACTTAAGAGTAGAATGGGAGGCAGAGCCTTCAGCTTTCAGGCCCCTCTTCTGTGGAACCAGCTCCCAGCTTGGATTCAGGAGACAGACACCCTCTCTATTTTTAAGATTATGCTTAAAACTTTCCTTTATGATCAAGCTTATAGTTAGGGCTGGATCAGGTGACCCTGAACCCTCCCTTAGTTATGCTGCTATAGGCCTAGGCTGCTGGGGGTTCCCACAATAGACTGTTTCTTTTCATTCACCTTATTTACTTTGTTTATACTCCACTCTGCATTTAATCATTAATTATTATTAATCTCTGTCCCTCACCCCTCAGCAGATGACCCCCCCTCCCTGAGCCTGGTTCTGCTGGAGGTTTCTTCCTGTTAAAGGGAGTTTTTCCTTCCCACTGTCACCAAGTGCTGCTCATAGGGGGTCGTTTTGACTGTTGGGTTTTCTCTGTATTATTGTAGGGTCTTTACCCACAATACAAAGTGCCTTGAGGCGACTGTTTGTTGTGATTTGGCGCTATATAAATTGAATTGAATTGATTATATATACCTCAAAATAAAAATATGTTGGTTACAACTTGGGAGGAGTAGACCACTGGTGAGTACTTGATTTGCATTTGTATGACTCACAGAAACCTTTACATATGAAAGCCTGACCTAGACCTGAGGAGAGGGGGGAGCTGAGGGAGCACTGACACAGAGAGTCCACGGCAGTTTCCCTACAGTTTTCTGTTCTGACCAAAGCCTCCTGCTGAGAGCCCTAAATCTCAAGGCGCGCGGCAATATTACATGCCAGAAACTGTCGAAAACTCCACTTTTCATGCAGTGTTAGCGTTTCACCTGCTTCCCACACACCTGATCATTAACACCACCTTACTGAGATAATCCGAGCGTTTTACAGCAGGACACGCTCTGAAAGGTACAGGGCAGTGTTCAGGACTAAGATTAGGAAAGGCTAATCCACCGCGGTGTGGAGATTTTCTCTAAACACAAACGCTAAACTAGGAAAAACACTTTACCCTGCATGACATTAAAATGCTCACCTTTGCATGGAGATCTGGGTGACTGATTTGCAGATGTTAAGATTTGTCGTGTTTTTACCCGAGATAGTCGCCCAACATGGTTTACACATCGTTTTGTTTGTCACAACGTCAAAGGACAAATGTGTCCATACATCGGCTCTTCTCTTTCTCCCTGCTGACATTGTTTACAAAACTTAGTTCTATCGGAAGGAACGACCAATCACAGGCTAGTTTGGTCTTCCCGGGTTTAGAGCAACTGTATTCATTATGAACACCTTACGAGGTTCCAAAAAACACCTCAGCAAAACCATATTTGCACATTTAAAGCCAGGATAGCAATATGGTGGGTAAGGTCAGGGTCAGGAGGGGATGCAGACGGAGACGAGAAGGTGGGGGCATTGTGGAGCCCAGATGCCAGCTCCTAGCCAAAACAGTTTGCTGATAATGATGGAAGTTCATGAACGCTGCCATAAACGTTCAGTGAATGTTCACATGCATTAATGACATTAAAGACTACCAAGGCAGATGGAATAAGAAAACATAAACGTATAAACGTTTATTTTGCTATACATGGATGTACATAAGAGATATCAGCAAAACGTTCATGAGAAAAATGTAAAAAAAAAAAAAAAAGTAAAAATTTTAATGCAACAGTCACCTTCTCAGTTGTCCTGCTTAAACAGACAGTGGATGTGTGTCTTCCAGCTCATAGGGGGTCGTTTTGACTGTTGGGTTTTCTCTGTATTATTGTAGAGTCTTTACCCACAATACAGAGTTCCTTGAGGCGACTGTTTGTTGTGATTTGGTGCTATATAAATAAAATTGAATTAACTTGAAATGAAATGAAATGAATAGACCTTTTTACTGTTTGTAAACAATAATGACGTAGGTAGCGATGCGCGCGCATTTTGGAAACGGAAGTATGGCGGAGTTCAATAGCGTTTCAATGTACGAGAAGGGATTATAACGAAAGATCGTGAAAACTACCTGCAAAAATTAATTTTGACCACCAGCAACTGACTCCGATCCCTGTGGTACGTTAGCAAGTGGCCCAGTATCCGTGGGCGGATATATACGTGTATTTAGTGGAGAAACCCAGCGTATACACCGGAGAGAAGTTGCAGGGAATATAAGTCACTGGATGCTTACAATTATATTTGCGGTCGTGTACGAACATCAAATATCCTGACACAGACTCGGAGTTTAGTGTCTTGAAGGCAGACGTTCTTCCAAGTCAAAGACAAGGAAACAGGAGCGCTGTGTATGAGGCTCAGGTCACTGTAAACAAGTCAGAGAACTACGTCCTCACAGCGGATTGTACCTGCATGGCAGCGTGAGTACTTCCTCACATTGCTTTTCTAGCTTGTTAAGAGTTTTCCGGCTGCAGATATTATTGATTTACAATGAAAAAAATATATATATACTGTTCCAGTCACACTATGAGACTCGCTCAACCATTCATATGTGAGTCTGCTCAGACTTTTGACTGGCACTGCATTTTGTAATCTATAGTGCGATTAAATATTAATTTAAAAATCAGGACTCTGAGTCCAGCAATGCCTCACCTGTAAATAGCCAGCCACACTACAGTTTAAAAGCCAAATAGCCTACCAGCTAATGCTGTTTACGTTAGATACCTGACATCCCGGTATAACCAACGGAAGATAAATAACTTTACCTGATGGGTGCTTTAAACGTGAGCATTTCTGATTCTCTCCTCAGTCCTGATCGTGTCCTCAGTCCAATTTTTATCAATACATTTGATGGCTTGCAACCAGACGCCTCCGTTTTCTCTTGAACAGCTGTGATCCCGTGGGATTCAGTACAACTTCAGTCCACTTTTGGTAGAGTAGAAATTCTGACAGCCAAACACGCAAAAGCAGACATTTTGATGCTGATATCGCTTTTAAATCATGTTTAAATGCTGCTCAGTCTCTTTGTTCTTATCCGGTCTTTAAGTCTGACGTCACTGGTGACGTTTCTGTCATTTCTGGGTCCAAATGGCAGAACCAGTGACTTTGTTTACCATTATCATCCTTCTTTAGCGAGACACCGATTAGAGTTAAAAAGGGTCTTAATTCTTTTAACTGCGATAAAGTGGTCAGTGTATCTGTTCTCCCAGGTGGTGTCATTAAGGGTAGTGTCCAGGCATCCATGAAAAAGAAGATTTACGAGGTTGAGGTGAGTTAGGTGTAAGCTAGTTAGCTGACATTTAAAGATAAAAAACCTGTACTGGCTGATGCATTTCTTAAAATGCACGCACGTACAGCACAGCTAAAACGGTGTATGCAAACGGAGATGGAAATCTAAATAACAGTTTTTTGACAGCTAGTTATGCCTAGCTGACATTAACTGTCTTCTCTGTGGCTAACTACAGAGGTACCGTTACACAGAGCAGCACTGCCAGTATTTGTTAGAATGTTTAGGGTAAGTGTAAGAGCCACTTTATAAGAAGTTTGATATAAGGTTTAGTCAAAGTTTATTACTCACTTTTAGTTCCTGAATAATTAAAACATGATGCATAAAGATTTGTAAATGTGCATTTGACTGTTGTTAATGCTGCTCCTTTTAATTTAATGAGTGACGTCAGATGGGGGAAGGATTGGAGGGCTGCATTAGGGACGGGAGCAAAACAGTTTTTCTACCATGTGACTATGGTGTGATAATTACAAAATAAACATTTGAAAACTAAAACAAAGTCCACTGTCATACGCGTCAGGACCAAGTTTCTGTGCTGGCAGCCCAGAGGCGGCATGGAGAAGACAGAAGAAATGCCGCTACAGTAAGGATGAACTTGCTTTCAATATAGGTGCATGTTGAGGGTCAGTCAGTGAAGTACAGCTCCTGTGAGTGCCCAACTGGCCAAGACAAGTGCCATCATATGGCAGTGTTATTGATTTGGGTGGAGAAGAATGTGTCTCGCACCGACGTGGAATGTGTGTGGAAGAGAGTCCAAAGCAGACGAGATTGTTGCCGAGAGGGTGTCTGAGATGACACCATCAACAACACAAAGTGAGCCATTCATTTAAAGTTTTAATTATTCTCAGCTTTAAGGTCAGCCTTGTGTTTTATAAAGACAAATGTATTCAGTGCAAATAAAAAATTTTTTTTAAAATGTGCATTAAGTGAAGTCCTAATAAAATGCTGTTAATTTTGATATAGCATCCTCCCTTGAAATGATTACTTATTTGATTACTCAAAGTATGTTTGTTTGTTTTTTTTTTTCCAGCTGGAATCAAAAAACCGGTCACTCAGGAGGACAAAGAATGGGCTCTGGCATCACTGTCAAAACTTGGGCGTTTTACAGGGATGGAGTGGATTTTGAGTCCCGAAAGGCCACAGATAATACTTCGGTTTAGCCAGTTTACTTTGACTCCTTTCATAAATTTTATATATATATATATATATATATATATATATATATAAAACTCCTTTAAATTACAGACATCAGACTGGCCTTGTCCATGATCTCCACTTAAATTTAGATGTATATTGTATACACTACACTCTACTTTGTCAACTCTGTGGCCAAAACTGTGTGGTTCCACTAAAGGCTTCACTGACTCATTTGTATTTTTTTTTTCCTTTTGCTTCAAATCTAGTCTGTCAGTCAAGACATTTGACGGACTTGTTAAGAGTACATGTTTTATTGAAGTTGAGGACAAGACTTTTTATGTCCTTGCATCAATGGCTGTCACTGAGGAGGAGAAGAAACAGATAGAGGAAGCCACAGTTGGGCAAACAACGAATGCATTGTGATAAGAAAGTGCATTGATAAAAAACTTTCGTGCCCCTGCAAACAGTTCAGTGCAGCTTAAGAAAACACATGGAAATCGACTTTATTTAAATATACTTTGTTTGGCAAAACTTGCTTGTGTTTTGTCTTTTTCATGTGTTTCTAAAGCTGCTACAAAATAAGCTTTCAGGGCCACTAACAAAACAAGATGAGCCTAATCAGTTTTTAGTATAAGAAAAAAATGACAAATTACCACCACTGCTCTTGCTAACTTAGAGGGTTTGATTTAATATTTAATATCTGTTAGGTACCCAAGAAACTTTAGTGAACTGCATCTTTTATTTTGTGTTTCTCTATAAAAGGTCAGCATATCGCAAGAAGCGACTCACAGCCAGCAGCTTTGGTTTGGTACTGGGTGCAGTCCAGCGGCGCTCATACCCTCCTTCCTTATTCAAAACCCTGCATGGCCAGTACAACCTCACAGAAAGATCTAAAGTAAGTAGTGAGTAACAAGATCTGTGCTTTTAAGAATGCGTTAAAGACTTTTATTTTCACCCCCAAAGGCATGTGACTGGGGAATCCTTCACGAGCCAAAGGCCAAGCAGCTCTACACTGACTGCACTGGTGCGGCTATCAAGGAGAGGGGACTGTTTTTATCTGACAGTGGCCTGCTTGGTGGTTCTCCAGATGGGACCATCTCTGATGACTGTGTCATCAAGGTGAAATGTCCATGGTCAGTCAGAGCCAAAACTCTCTTGCAGGCAGCAGAAAATAAGGACTTTTTTCTGGAAGTGGAAGAAGCAAGTGGTTCCCTGGCACTCAAAAGACTCATAACTACTGGCATCAGATCCAGGGAAACCTACATCTCACAGGAGCTAGCAGTTGTCACCTTATTATTTGGACTACAGTTGACTTTGTGATCTTGCCTGCTCAGAAAGACCAAACTTGGGCTGTTAACATCCAGACTTTGGAAACATTTTACCGGGATGTTTTCTTGCCCAAGATTTTATCAGAACTATAATTTGATATCTGCATTTGGGATGCACCAACCCAGCTGTTTCTAGTTCATTTTTAATATTTATTCCTTTGCTTTGGATACCATTGTTATTTGTAAAATATAGAAAAATGTATTCGATGATTAAAAATCAATAAACTGCACCAATGTTATAGGAATTGTTAGTGTTTACATAAATTAAATTTTGGTATTTCATAAGAAAAACTTTTGGCCCAAAATTTTTCTGAAAATAAAGACTAACACATTTATGTGGTATTTTGTATTTTTTAATGAAAGTTTTCTCCAAAACAAATAGTAATCAGTCCAAAGACAAAAGGAGGTCAAAGGGCACCTGTCTCCTGCCACAGTAAAGAGTAAAGAAGCTGGAATAAAATGAATAGAACATAATAAGCCAAGGATAAGAACATCAATTAGAGCTAAATTAAATATTTTACAAACTACAATTAATTATCACCTTGAAGCTATGCAAATAAGTTGTATATGAAGTAACAGAGTATATAATTTACATTAACCCTTAGATGCATAAGTGGGGTCAAAAATGACCCCGGGGGTGGTTATTCTTCAAAATCTCTGAAATTAAAAGTTTTTAAACTTCAATATTCCAGGTATTCCTCATAAAACATGTTTGTGACTTGAGGTCATTTGAATTTTTTTAAATGTTTTTATACATTTTAAGAAATTGCAGTTTTTGTGTCACTACCCCATTTTTTCATAAGTGGGGTCAAAAATGACCCCAAGCATTTTCTACAGAATCTCAAAGGTTTGCTTTGGGAACCTTTGATTCTTACCAACTGTGACTGTCAGGATACATTTTCTGTACCACTTACACATTTGATGCCTGCAGTTTCACCACCAGGAGGTCAGTTTGACACAGCAACATACAAGTATTATCTTCATTTATCAACTCCATGACTTTGACACAACCCAATGTACAAGGCCACAATGTCAGTTGGACGTTTCGAAGATGTTCACCGTTTGCTGTGCTTTGATGACAAGAGGACCAGAGCCTCCCGACTGGAAACAGACCACATGACAGCCTTTCTGCTACATATGGGACCTGTTCCTGGTCAACTGAAGGCAGAAATTCATCCCCAGTGATTGTATCACAGTGGACGAACAACTTGTACCATTTTGAGGGAGGACCAAGTTTTTGCAGTATATGCCAAGCAAGCCTGCCAAGCACGGCATAAAGATATTCTGGGTTTGTGATGCACACACCCCTTATGCAGTTGATGGAATTGTGTACACAGGGAGACAACCAGGGGAAGAAGTCCAGAAGAATCTTGGGGAAAACACTGTCCGTCAGTTGTGCAGCGGAATCAGACACACAGGTCGCAACATCACCACAGACAACTTCTTCACCAGTGTGCCTCTTGCAGAGCATCTCCTGGAGAAGGGTCTGACTATTGTGGGAACGTTGTGACAGAACAAGCCAGACGTCCCTCCAGTGATGAAGGCTTCCAAGTTGAGGGAGGTCCACAGCACTGAATTTGGGTTCAATGGCAGCATGACCATGATCAGCTATGTCAGAAAAAAGGGAAAGGCTGTTCTGCTTCTCAGCATAATGCACCACAGCAAGATGGTGGATGAAAACAGCCAAAAGAAAAAAACAGAAGTAATCCTCTTCTATCAGACCGAAGGGAGTGTAGATACCGTTGACAGATGGTTGGCAACTACACCTGCAAGCTCCAGACACAGAGGTGGACCATGGTGCACCTGTACAACAAAATTGATATAGCCACTCTAAACGCCTACTCATTTTTCAGGGCTCAGCACCCTGAATTTTCCACAGGTATCACCAACACATGGCGACATTCCCTCACAGAGCTCTCAAAGGAGCTGTGACTCCTCACATGAAAGGTCAACTGGAAGGTACCTCGAACCTACCAACCTACATCACTGAAGCAATGGGAAGGTGTGAGTGACAAAAGCTGCAAACCAGCAACAGGAGAGAGGCACAAAGGGCCAACAGAAGAGAAAGACATGCCAGATGTGTCCAAGAAACAAAGATTGCAAAGCCACCAATTGGGGTTGGAAATGCATTGACCCACTGTGCAATGGTCATAGCCAAAAGCAAATAGTTTGTGACAACTGAACAGTGAATAGAGAAAAGATGTTTGTGTGGGCACATGTGGGTGGACAGTGTTATGTATGTATGTATGTATGTATGTATGTTATGTGGTCTTATGTATGTTCATTCTTTTTTGTCCTCCAGACAGATAGATAAACAATAATTTCTGAAGATTTTCGATGTTATTTCTTGTGAAAAAATGTTATAAAAAGTTAAAAATAAGCATGTTAAATGTAAAACCAGTCTTTTGTTGACCCTGATATAATAATTATAATCACCTTTAACCAAAAATAAAGACATTTTTTAAAATTCATTGCAAAAACACATTGATTCTAATTGGGGTCATTTTTGACCCCACTCATGGAAGAGTGAAGGTATTGGTCGTCCATGCATCCAAGGGTTAAAGCAAACAGAACACAAAATTAGAAGCTGCACTTATTCAACAGTCTTACATTCAGATCCCTATGTATTTGGACATTGACAATATTTGTGACTTTGACTTTGCCACAGTGGATTTTTAAACTCAAACAAGGTGTGATTCAATTTCACGGAGAATGAGTGTCTGCAAATTTGAAAGACACGCAGACTTTCAGTATCTCGTTAATGTTTTTTTTGAAGTGATGTGGGATGTGATCTAAAATGGAAAAGAGCTTCAGCCTTTGAATGAAACGCTCTACATGTATTCTTGCACAGGAGATCAGCCTGTTGTTGTTCACTTCCTCCTGTGTGAACTGACCATTGACAAGGAAAGATGGAATGCTCAGTGAGACCCCCTCTGGCAAAATGTCCTGAATTGTGAAACCTTTATCCGCAATGACCATGTCACCTGGTTTCAGACGTTGCACAACTCCACAATCTGCTGTTATGGCCTTGTCTGAGGCACTCCCACCATATAAGTCACTGTCAAAGGTTATTACACCATTGGGAGCCACACCAATTACACCAATCTAAATGAGTTTGAATCATCCTCTGTTCCGTTAACATGTGGAGTACCACAGGGATCAATTTTAGGACCTCTGTTATTTTCATTGTATTTGCTCCCTCTTGGAAGCATTCTTAGAAAGCATAAAATTGCTTTCCATTGTTATGCTGATGATACTCAGATTTATATGCCTTTGAAACGCAAGGAAGCCAACTCTTTACAGACCCTGTTTAAGTGTCTTGATGATATTAAAGCATGGATGGCTCTAAATTTCTTGAATTTTAATGAGAAAAAGACAGAGGTGGTTGTTTTTGGCCCTAGTGTCCCAGGTGGATCTTCCCCCGTGGACGTGGGGTCATTAGCACAATATGTAAAGCCATCTGTCACAAATTTGGGTTTTATTATGGACGAGAATTTTAAATTGGAGGATCAGATCAGTGCAGTGGTGAGATCTAGCTTCTTTCATTTGAGGCAGCTGACAAAAATAAAAAATATACTATCAAAGAAGCATTTTGAAGTTGTGATCCACGCTTTTATTACCACTAGATTGGATTACTGCAATGCTTTATATGTTGGTGTTAGCCAGTCTGCTCTAGCCCGTCTGCAACTGGTTCAAAATGCTGCTGCACGCCTATTGACGGGATCGCGAAAGAGAGAGCATATTACCCCTGTTTTATCCTCACTGCACTGGCTGCCCGTGTATTTTAGAGTTCATTTTAAAATCCTTTTATTTGTTTTTAAGTCACTTCATGGCCTTGCCCCACCTTATCTTTCCGAGTTGCTGCACGTACACACTCCTTCCCGGTCACTCAGATCAGCTGATCGGCTTTTTCTGGATGTGCCGAGGACACAGCGGAGGCTCAGAGGAGACAGAGCCTTTGCTGTGGCAGCTCCAAAACTCTGGAACGCTCTGCCAATAGAGATTAAACAGGCCTCTTCATTGGCCACATTTAAGTCTGCTCTTAAGACCCACTTGTTTCGTTTGGCCTTTGATTAATAGGAGCGGCTGTCTATTGAAATTTGTAATTTATTTATTTTTAGGATAAATTATGCTTTTATTATTGGTTTTATTTGTTCGTATTATGTTATTGATTTATTGTTAGGTTAAATTATGCATTTTACAGTTGTTTTATTGGTGTGTATTATTTTAATGATTTATTGTTAGGATAAATTATGCATTGTATAGTTGTTTATTTGGGTGTAAATTTTTAAATCTTTTATCTTTGTAAATTTTAATTTTCTCTTGTCCAATTGTGTTTTATGTACAGCACTTTGGTCAGTGGTTGCTGTTTTTAAAGTGCTTTATAAATAAACTTGGCTTGGCTTGGCTTGGCTTACAGCTTTTAGCATGGTACATCCTTTGTACTGGCTGTACAAATGACTCTGTGTGTCAAGCCTCTCTGTGTTAGAGACAGAAACTTCTGTGCAGTCAAGCACAATCCTGCAGTTGGGAAATGGCCGGAAGCAATCTGGCAGTGATGTCTGATTCTTGGCTCTCGAGGGAATGTTGTTTTCCAGCATGCCAACATACAAAATATCATACAGTGCACTAACAAGTGTTGTAAATATATTGGTCACTGTGGCTGTGCTGCACTTAAACCTTGTTGCGAGGTCTACATGACCACAATTAAGTTTGAGCTTCATCAGGGTCAGAAATAACTGGTCAATTAGAGGCATCATTTGAACAGTCCAATCAGAATGATTACTGAGCTCAAATTTGGAAAGAAGGGCTTCTAAAAACAACACAGTTGCAGCATCAGGCAATCCAGTATAATACTGCACCCTTTCAGGGCTGTCAGATATTTGACTGAATGAGAAAGTCTGCTTCTGCTTCTCCAGTTGTTTTTTTTAGTTTTTCATTCTCTTCTCTTAGCATGTTGTTCTCAATCTGTAGCAACAGAAGACTGCTGGAAGAACTTGGACTTGCAGCAGCTGTCTGTGTGTCTGCATCGTCAGCTACATGTTCATCTGGCGTTTCACCCCAATTTTCAGCACTAGCTGGGACCAGCGCTTCTTTCTGATTGTGGACATTCTTGTGGTGGTCTGGAAACTGAAAAGACTTCCCCTCATTCCATGCAAACCTTGTTGGCCCAGCAGATTTTCCTTTAGGGAAGTGCCAGCTGCACACCTTTGAGTTGCAGTTTGGGGTGAAGTTTTCACACCTGTGGAAGTGTTTATAAAAAAAATAAAAAAAAAGAGAGACAGTTCTCATCATTATGTTAGCTCTTCATTAGTTATGTTCACAACAATAACAGCAACCGTAATTACTACAATCTTACACATCCTTCTGCTTTGGAAAGTGAGGAAAGGTAAGTGCTGACAAAGTTAGCTGGCTATTTGGTGATTCTATATTTTGGTGGTAAAGTCACACATAGACTATGCAATTTAATGTTTTCATACTACAAAGACATCCCCGTGTTTCTGGTGTCACCGACAGCTAAAATCTCCAGCTAAGGCAATCTTAACTTGGAGGCACAAAAAAATGACACCAGAAACACGGGGATGTCTTTGTAGTATGAAAACACATGGAAGTCCACAGCCTATGTGTGACTTTACCACCATAAGCCAGGTATTTACTAGTGAGTGCTAATTGTTCAACGCTAGCAACATTAGCTCACACCCTGGGACAGCTCACACCCTGGCTTTGACCTGTTTGACCTGCTGCCCTCTGGCAGGCGCTACAGGTGCATCAAAGCCAGAACAAACAGACTCAAGAACAGTTTCTTCGCCAGAGCAATCACCACCCTGAACTCTCACACTCACCCACTTTAACTGTGCAACACCCACATCTCTGTGCAATATTAGATTATTCATACTGAACAATATCTATCACTCCTATATTGTGTAATATCCAGTATTCATTCACTAGTGCAATATTCATCATCCTCATTATTATATGTATACACTTATTCCCTTTCCTACAATGTACAAATGCACCTATGTATGTATATATTTTTATACATTCTATTTTTTGTATATTTTACACATTGTTTATTTCTGTATATTTCCTGATTTACACTAGATTATAATTTTATTTTTATTTAGAGAGTTTGATTTTCTGTTTTCTGTTGCATGGCACTGAACAGGAGTGGCCCTCCAATCTCATTGTACATCCTGTATAATGACAATAAAGGCATTCTATTCTATTCTATTCTATTCTATTCTATTCTAACTAACGTAAGAACTCACTTAAATTTTTTTTCATTCAGAAGATTTTAACATACCTTATCAACTGCAGCCATTTCCTCTTCTTTTTCTCATTGCAAGGAAATCGATAAAATGACAGCTGAGAGTGTGTTTTTGATTCTGATCGATTAAAACGAGGGACACAGCATTGCGGCATATTGAACACAGGAGAGTTTGGACCCAGAAATGGAATTCTATGTCATCACTTTATCGGATTGATTTGAATGGGGTAGCAGTTCACTTCTGTTGCCAAAATGCGCGCACGTCTTTTGATGACGTTGGCAGTAAATGGGTCTATTGAATTCCTTGTGGCAGCTTCCTCGCCTGTGATTGGACAATACAGATCACGTGTGGGATCACGCAGAAGGTCTGGGAGACAAAAGGAAATCAGTGCCTTCGGTCTCTTCCGTTCAAACTGAATGGCGTTCTTTGTCTACGCTGCTTTCCTGGTACGACAATGGAGGACGTATTTATATATATTTTCAACATCCCAGAAGCTCCTCATGAAAGCGGGCCTCTCTACCGGCCAGCTTCAACCAGCCCCGCTGCAGACGAGAAGACACTGCTGGCTGCAATGAGTGGGTTATCTCCTCAGTTAACTCAAGTTTCTACCAGCACAACTAACAGACAAGATGGCGTCTATTGTGTAGAGACTCGATGCTCTGGACTCTAACAAAGACTCACCTACAGAAGGACTCGAGGAAAAGACGGCAGCACAATCCGAAAACTGCGGTAAGACTTGGTCGTTTCTAAAACAAAAATACTAAGAGTGGAGGAATGGTCACAGTAAGCTGACAGACGTATTGTGATTTGGTTTCTTATTTTTATTTGGTTTCATCTTATAGGAAGCAGTTCCTGCACAACTCTGAATCCAATAAAAGCCGGTATGATCCTCTGCAGAGGTAAGAATCAGAAACAAAGCAGCAGTATTCAATGTGTGGAGGAGAGAAGAACTTCAAATGTTTTTACTCTTATTTATTTTCACCTTTATTTTCCACAGACTGTTCGCCTCACAACACGAGTGTGAGTGTTCCTAATGCGTGGACAGTGATATAATTGTGTGTAATTATTGGTGTATTGGTGTTGTTTGTGTGTGTGTTTTTTGCCTGAATATTGTTTATGTATGCACTATGTTTACACTCTTTATTTACAATGTACAAAAATGTTTTCCAGCTTCTTGTTAAACCTACAGACGGTCCGCCGCAGCTTCCGCTACAGTCAGCCTCACGTTCAGGAAAAGGTGGCAGCCATTAAAAATCCTGCCCGGTGACGTGCAAGAAGGAAGCCGGTAAGACGTATTGGATTGTATTGTTGGTCTGATGTATTTGTGTAGTTAGCTTGTAAATGCAGTTTTATTTTTGGAAAATATTACTTATTGTTTTTTTAACTTTATATAAAATCTGGCTTCTTTTGAACAACCCAAACTGTATAAAAAAGCAGTGGCGGCCGTGCATTTCACACCTAGGCCTTCAGTCTGAATCCGCCTGAATCACTCCACCCTCAATAACTATTTTATGGCAATAAAAACATCTTTTTATGCAGAAATGCAGTAGAAAGAGCTGTTGCATCGCAGATTGAGAGCTCATGTAGCCAGAATAAACAAACCCAAGGTGCACAAGTCTCCTTTTACTGCCGCTACAGCTGCGACACATATAAAAATGCATTGATAACAACCTCATAAAATTATTATTAAAATAGAAACATTTTAGTCATCCTGACCCCGAAATGAAAGTTCCTGCTGGCCCCCCCCAAAAAAGACACAATCTAACAGTCTCTTTAAGATTTCCCTATTATTCTTCACCTTTACTAAAAAGGTGATGCAGTGAAGGTGAAAATAATTAACATTGAATGTTTATAGTTTTAGCAGCTGTAACATTTTGGGACCTAAAAGATAAAAAGTGTATAATCAGTTTAAAGGTGCCTCAAGGGTTAATGACCAAAATCACTGAAGTACTTTTATCAATGTTACATTTTTCAAAGTACTTGTTCATTTGTCTTTTATTCACAGGATGCAGGAGTTGGTACTTTGTCACATAACCATTGTTTTTGATGACAAAGATGGGCTGATTAATTTTTTTTGTGTAATGTTAATATTATTAATAATATTGCATAACTTTTAATAAATGTTTAATTTTGTGTAAATGTGTATAATGACTAATTCAAGGGAACTGAAGAAAAAGCATTTACATTTTACACCCTTTATATTTTAATCGACTAAATCGACTGTAGATTTAGTCGACTATATTCTTACGATAATTCGACTAAAACTAAAACTATTCAGACTAAATCATGACTAAAACTAAATTACATTTTTGTCAAAAGACTATGACTAAAACTAAATCAAAATTTGCTGTCAAAATTAACACTGGTGTGTGTGTGTGTGTGTGTGTGGGTTAATTGTGTCCGTATACACCTCAGAAAGTAGCTGCAGCCCTGATGGAGACATATCAATGGCACTTGCAGATTTTGCAAATGTGAAATATGTGCTCACCATTCTGATTTAATGCTACATGCTAATACCGAGAAGCACAAAATAAAACTGTGCACCCTTCTCTTCTATGAACCTAAAAAACATGGGTTTCACTGCTCCAAAACAAAGACATGAGCTATACTGCTACAGAGCTATACTGTTTAAAAGCAGCCTCAGTATTACACAGTGTTGTGGGTTGCCAGTTGGGCTTTGGGCTTGTTTTCATAGAGCTCGTTGCTTGTTTCTGTTGTAAAATCTGGCCTCACCACTGACAAGTTTCTCCACGCCCCCACTGCTCTGTGCTGTGAGTGTGTGTGTGTGCTCACTATGCAGAGAATGCCAGCTGTTATTTTTTCTTTACTTCAGCTGTAGACACCAGAAAAGATCGCTATAACCAGTTTGCAGTGACATGCAGTCAGGGGAGGCAGTGCCTCTCCTGCCCTGCCATCATGCAAGTAAAATACCAACAATGATGAGGGAAAATACATTTGACCGCTTGAGTGTTCTATAAAACTGTTTTATGAATTATTTCAACACTTTAATTAATTGTCCAAATTGCAGAATTTTCGCATCGCCTGTTCAAACATATGTAAGAAATGCGGGGTGAGCCAGTGCAGTACTGTGGCTCACCTCTGGTGGTGCTGTGTCACACAAAATAAATGGAGCAGGTGGCTGGAGCATGCCCACTGCTGTCTCTCTTTATATCGCCAATATTCGTTTGATTACACCTGTGCTGCACATGCTGATGTTCCACAGTCTGTCTAATATACTGAATAAATGTGTGTGACATGTTTATTCTTTATAATCGGTCATAAATGCACATTGAAAATACACAGGGGGAGGCATGAAGTACCGCACCACACCGATAGGGGGCAGTGCTGCAGCAGTGCAGGATAGGGAGAAGGATAGGCACATCTTCAAATAACGGTAAGATAATACATGTTTTTTTTTTTGTTTTTTTATTTAAAAACAGAGACACCCCCCCCCCCAAAGAAAAAAAAAAGTTTGACCTCACATTAAATATTTTGTTTTTCTTCCCATCATTGTTAAACAGCATGGAGTTGATTAAAGAATAATTAACCATTGGCATAATTTGGGGTTCATATATGTGAATATCCAACTCCAGACGAGCCTCACCCGTCACAAACCTCACGTCACTGCCAGTTTGGTAGAGGGGGCTGTCATTAGCACGAGTTATTGTGGTGCCGATCTCGAGTACTACAACACTAATGGTAGTGTCAGGAGCCTCCCTTCAGTACCGAGGGGCTCCGTCAAAATGTTTTTTATGCTTTGTTCTCTGATTAGCGACTAAAAATAGAGCTGCAGTAGAAACGTATTTAGGATAATGCTTGTGAATAAAAAGCATTACAGCGTTAAGCTCATGCAGCCCCCAGTTTTTCAACAAAAACAGCAGCAGCTGTTTCACAGTCTGTCTGCAGCGCAAAGAGGCGGAGCCGTTACTGAGACAGTGAGGTCAGGTGGAGCAACCGGGAAACACCGTCATCAACCACCTGATCAGCAACATGAAGAAAGGAGAACTTTGTAGCTGCTCCAACCATCCTGTTTGTTTCACACAGACAAACTGCAGTATGGAAGTTAAAATGTCCAGTTGAATTGTTAGTACAAAAAATTATTTCTTATCCGATTACTTGATTAATTGATGGAATAATCAATAGAATACTCGATTACTAAAATAATCAATAGTTGCAGTTCTACTTGTATTCAGAAAGCCATAGTCAAACATTAGTTTTCAGCACCAGTGGAGCTGTGAGAGGCCTTCAAGAAAAAACTACAGCTGGCTGATATTCAAATGTAGAAAATGCTTTTAGCAGCTGATCGATAAAACATCTGGATTATGTTTTTTGTGTGTGTATGCTTTATATGTGATTTCTGCAAACCCATTATTGGAATGAAACAGCACTCTGGGACACATTAAATGTGTAACTCTTATAGATTATATGCAAAAATTATCACTCTATCAGTCTTCAACAAGAGAACATGACTGATTTGAACCCACAACACTACATCCACAAATGCTTTGATCTAAAGCTCACACACACTGAGCTTTAAAGAGGTCATCATGTCCTCCCACATGCTACCTCTGACAGATGATTGACATGTCTGCCATCCTCCTCTACAACCTTAACAGTTTCCTGCAGGCTCTGCTCTGTCCTCCTCTTCCTCCTGAGTCAGTCTGAGAGGGAAACCACAAACACTCAGTGAGTTCACATTAACAGCAGGAACTGAGTTACAGTCTCTTTGTCCACTGAGCTGATCTCTGAGCTGGAAACTAGAAACCAGGTCACCATGATCCACATCAGGGATCAGAGAAACCTGATTCCACCTGCTGACTCTGACATTTCAGAGCTCACAATAACAAACACAAAGAGCATGAAATCTTCTCAGGATATTAGAAACCCTCTGAGTGTGATGCAGTCAGCTCAGTGCAAACTCCAACCTCACTGTCAAACTATCCTCAAGCTCTTTGATGGACACTCACACACTTTAGGATCACATGATGCTCCCACATGATCTGTGTCTGCGTGGAACATGTGACCTGCTGCAGCTGTGATTGGCTGACCGTCCTCCAATCACATCAGAGCGTGTGGAAGAAGAAGAAGAAGAGCAACAAGAACATTTCCTGCACAGATTGATGTTGGTGAAATGATGAACAGGCATCAGTGCGGCCACCTGCATCCTTCTTTAGTGTTGGAGCCTCAGCAGGTAAACTCACAGGTGCTTTGTGTGCCAACAACAACACAACAGCAGACTGCTGTGTGCTGTTAGAGAACAACAACAAAGAAATGATTTTACAGAGCAAATATTCAGCTCAGTCTTTACTTCCTGTTTGTTGGGAACGCCTCCTGAAGTCCAGCACAGCCGTCCCTGATTTCATATGAATCCTTTGAAATCATCATCACAGTTTATTGGAGGAAAACTGGCACCAAAAACTCCTCGTAGCTTCATAAATGAACAGGCAGGTACGAAGCTGAACTCTCAATCACATTCATTCATTCATGTTCACTCAGGCTGCTGTTTACACACATTTAAACCAGATTCACATCTGTTTCTACTATTGTAATGTTCACATTTGAAGGTTAATGTCTCCATTTAATGAGCGGCTCAATCTCACATGTTTCTGTTCTCAGATCTGTGGATTTTCTGCACCATTAATATTTGTGATGTGAAGTGTTTCCTTACCAAGCAAAGCCCCTCAGAGGCGTCTCACACACTTCCTGCACAGAGTGTTTGGACTCTGAGCCTTAAACTGACTGATGTCTGCTGAGACTGACAGGTGGTGGGACCGCCCACCTGGAACAGGTTTCACTTCCTGTTTGCTGAAGTGGATTTTCAGCTCTTTAGAAACCAAAGGCTTGTTTTTCAGAGACAGTTTCAATGGGATTGAAGGAACGACGTGTTTGCACTGCAGTTTCTATCCAACAACATCAAGCAGTTAAATCAAAGAGTTCATGTTACTGACAGCTCACCTCTCTGCAGCAGACGCACGCTGACCTTTAAAATCAATGAGGCCACCTATAGACTGGTCACTCTTTAAGGACACACAGCTGGGTCCAGGTCCAGGTCCAGGTCCAGGTCCAGGTGGGTTCCTGTGAATAATGATGCAGCAGTGATGTGAGTGCTGAGCTGTGACATGGAGAAGAGTCATGGACAGTTAGAGATGGTCATCTCACCTCTGAGCTTTGGTCTGGCTCTCATGTTCCCCACACAGAGTGGTTTTAGAGGGAGGGACTCCCTCCTCTCTGTCCTCACACTGATCCATGCTGCTGAATTCACATCAGCTCACACACACTTTCTACCTTCACCTGCAGAGGAAACACAAATCATTGATGCTCACATCAACTGACAGCTGCAGAGCTCATGTCTGATGTGTTGGACTAACATCCACTCCATGTGAGACACAGCTTTCATCAGTTCACTACAAAAAGTGTCCCAGAGAGCCGATTTCAGCCTCCAAATGCCTCCATTCCTGGAGTAGTGATGTTACGTCTTGTACCAAAGCCCTGAGGCCTGTACCGAGCCAAAGGGTCCAAATGAAGCCTGTGTCGAGGCCCGTATGGTTTTTGAAGAACATCACGTGACAAAAGCTAAACGAGGCCCCTTTTTCTAAAATCACATGACTGCTTCATGATATGATTGGAGTTGCTGAAATATGAGGTGGGAAACAGAGGAAGCGTTCTGGGTGATCTGAGTCTGATCCACTGTTACAGCAGCAGAATCAGAAGCCCCTGGACCAATCAGAGCTTCACTTTCTGCTTCTTCACTCTTTTCTAGGGCTCTGAAAGTTATACCAGAAAGAAAGAATCGCCTCCACCCAAGCACTTCCACACCACACTGTCTCTATACTATACTGTATATAGTTATGATGTACATGTATGTAATTTTGTATATAGTGTTTTCTATTTTATTTTACTTCATCCTTCTCTGTACTTTAGCTGCTGTAATATGCAAATGTCCCCGTTGTGGAATCATTAAAGTTGATCTTGTATTTTATTAATACACCACGATCATCATAGATTTATTTAATCTGGCTTTAAACTGCCTCCAATGGAGATTTTTTTAGAGCCTGTCATGTCTGTCAGTTTCACATATTTGCTTTTACAAGAAGAGCTCTATACGTTTTCTATAGGCTCTTCCTGTTAATTGTAGTTTATTTATTCCAATGGAAGTTAAAATGTGCAGATGAATTGTTAATATGAAAAATTATCTTATCCAATTACTTGATTAATTGATGGAGTAATTGATAGAAAACTGATCAATAAAAGAGCTCGATTATATATATATATATATTTGTGTGTGTGTGCTTTTTACGTGATTTCTGCAAACCCATTAGTGGAAGGAAACGGCCCTCTGGGACACATTAAATGATGATATATAAGTGTAACTCTTCTGGATTATATGCAGAAATTATCATCCATCAATCTAATAAAGCCTGATTTAGAGTTCTGCGTCGGTCCTACGGACATAACCGACACGCACCTCGAGAAATGGAACTACACGTCCACAAAGACTGTGATTACTGCCTTCAGAGCTGCTTTCAGTTACATATGGAGGCCCCATCACTCAATTAACAAGCAGGAGCAGCATTTAGCGGTTAGCATTAGCTTGCTAATTAGCATCGCCCGCTGATTCAGCACTGAAGCAAACAGAGTTCATTTTATATGTTGAAACACTCAGATCAGAAAAACTGCACTAAGAACCTGATTGAACCTGTTGATCTCTGCAACAAATACAAAGTTAGATCTCATGAAGCAATCCTCTGTTCTTCTCTATGTTACAAAGTCCTGTACAGGGGCGGGCTGGGGTTGAAATTCAGCCCGGGAGCTTGGTTTGGAGAGGCCTTTTATCTGATCGTACAACGGAGCAGCAAAAGTGGGAAAAAGATCATCAGCCCCCCCTTAGCTGGTGTCTCGCCCTTCACCTCTCCTAATGGTGTGCTGGCTGGGCTGCAGTGTTAATTTTGACAGCAAGTTTTGATTTAGTTTTAGTCATAATTTAGTATCAGAATAGTTTTAGTTTTAGTCGATGAATTATCGTAAGAATATAGTCGACTAAATCTACAGTTGATTTAGTCTAAAATATAAATGGTGTAAAATGTAAATGCTTTTTCTTCAGTTCCCTTGAATTAGTCATTATACACACACAAAATTAAACATTTATTAAAGTTATGGAATATTATTAATAATATTAACATTAGTGTTTCACCTGCTTCCACACACCTGATCATTAACACCACCTTACTGAGATAATCTGAGCGTTTTACAGCAGGACGCTCTGAAAGGTACAGGGCAGTGTTCAGGACTAAGATTATAAAGGCTAATCCACCGCGGTGTGGAGATTTTCTCTAAACACAAACTGGGAAAAACACTTTAACCTGCATGACATTAAAATGCTGACCTTTGCATGGAGATCTGGGTGACTGGTTTGCAGATGTTGTTTAAGATTTGTCGTGTTTCTACCTGAGATAGTCGCCCCACATGGTTTACACATCGTTTTGTTTGTCACAAGGTCAAAGGACAAATGTGTCCATACATCAGCTCTTCTCTTTCTCCCTGCTGACATTGGTTACATAACTTAGTTCTATCGGAAGGAACGACCAATCACAGGCTAGTTTGGTCTTCCCGGTGTTGTGCCAAAAAGTGATGGTCTGCCATAAAGTGATTTCCGATGTTTCTATGTGCTTTTATGTCTAATGTCTTTGCTTATATTGGTGAATAGGGTGCAGTCAGTATGATTTATGAAGGGCTTATATATAAAATTAAGAAATTACCAGTTTTTCAAGTACGTTTATGACTCATTATCATACATTATAATAAATCCAGTCCTCTTTGGTCACTTCAAATATCTTTATAGAGTGTAATGTTATATTTGTTGGGTTTTCTGCTGCCCTCTTGGCCAGATTTCACTTTAATAAGACATTTTTAAGATAAATTACAGTTTTTACACTGATAAATAAAGGCTATATAAAAGTCACTGCCAAAAAACTGATTGCAGCTTCTACCTTGTAACAGAAATGCTGTTTCTCGCTCAAAATGACTTGATATCATTCACGAGAGATATGTTTGACATATTTCCCACAGATTATAGATCAGCAAGTCATTTACAACAGTTTAAATACAGGCAATCATTTTCTGGCAATCACTTTTAGGCAGACGATCACTTTTTGGCACAACACCTGGTTTAGAGCAAATTTGTGCAACTGTGCGTTTGATTGGATGTTTTCCTAACTCGTCCCGTCCTGTCACAAAATTAAATCAGTTCTGATTGGATTTCGTCCCTGCCAAGCATTTTCGTCTCGTTTTCATTCATTGAGGAAAGTGTCAGTTAATTTCGTTATCATTTTTATCCTTTTAGGTAGTTTTCGTTTAGTTATCTCGTTTTCGTCATGAAAAAAGGGCCGTTGACGAAAACTATGACGAAAATATTTCATCAACAAAATTAACACTGCTGGGCTGTTGTGTTTGTAGCCCCTCCTGATGAAAAAAGAGCTCTTAGAGCCGAAACGTTCACAACCGACCATCACTGCCTGCACCTGTGGCCGCGCGAGCGCTGCAGTGCTTAATTGGGTTAAAAAAAATAATAATTCTGATCACCGGCAGATTCGGGAAACCTCCCGAACCTCCCTCTGGCCATCAGGCCCCTGAGTCCTGTATATTCTATGACTGCAGCTACATCAGGGGTGCCCAAACTCCACCGGAGTCGCGCCATCCGCGCTTGAAAAAAATTTGCGCATTTACTTCAGTATATGCGGTTCAACTCGTGGTGCCTTTAGGTGCACCTCGTAAATTTAGCTATCTATACTTTAACAGACTTAAATAATATAATTTAGTGCATTTTTGTAATAGTTTGCATATTCTATACAAACTAAAGTGATACACAACATAAACAACACTATACAGGCATATTTGCATATCTCCAAGAATATCATAACCAGGTTGTTACAACCATATAGCACCATGTTCATACTCATAGTTTATTTGTGAAAAGGCAAGTTCCAAATGGTTAATGCAACATTTGGCTACTATTAGATAGTTATCAGATAAGTCAAATGCGTTATGATACCTAGATTCAATAACATAGGTACATGGTTGTAACTGCGTGAAAAAGATCTAATCAAACTGTTATCAACAATTAACCTAAAATTCCTGTTCACCCAATCCTCAAGTACATCCTTAGTCAATCTCAAGTGAAATGGCTGTAGACATTTAAACATTTTGCAGCGTAGAAATAGAAATATGGACACAATCACTGCTGCATCAGCAGATATTCAAAAATACATAAAAAATCCAAATCAAATTGTTTTCTGCAAACACCACCATATCCTCATTAACCATGTCCTCCACTACACCTGACACCATTTTCAAGTCATATAGCTGTAGGAATATTAAATTATGATGTCTTGAAATCACAAGTATTTCATCATACACTGCTACATCAGCAGATATTCAAAAAAGCATAGAAATTAGAAATCAAATTGTTTTCTGAAAACTGCACCATATCCTCATTAAATATGTCCTCCACTACACCTGAGACCATTTTCAAGTCAAATAACTGTAGGAATGTGAAATTATGACACCCTGAAATCACAAGATTACCCTCATACACCCATGTTTAAGCAGATATTCAAAAATACATAAAAAATTGAAATCAAATTGTTTTCTGTAAGCACTAATATATCCTCATTAAACATGTTCTCAGGTGCCTCTGAGAGCATTTTCAAGTTATTTGACTGCAGTATTTTGAGGTTATTACTTTCCAAAGTCACCACATTATACCACCCACTGATGTATAAGAAGCTATTTAAAAATCCATGAAAAATTTAAATCAGCGTGTTTCTTTACAAACTCCCCAATATTCTTGTTCAGCATGTCACTGGGTACTATTTTTGATTAACTTACATCTTTTCTAACAGCTGTATCAAGGGGCAGGTTAAAGGTCAAAGGTCTCTCTCTGTTTGTCCCATCAGTGTCATCAGCCTTCCTGCCAGCTCACCCTTAATACCACCAATAAGTCTCTTTTTGGGTGTCAGGTTAGTCAACAATGTGTTCTTATATTGTTCCAAGTTTTAGAATCTGCCATTTCTACTGACTTCTGCAGCTAATATGACAATAATAAAATGATAGTAAAAGAACTATGTAATATTTGATATTTTAGCCTCTGTAATTGTCTGTAACTTTGCTGTATAAAAGCACAATAATAAAAACAAATAAATGGAACACAGAACTTCTTGGAATTGAAGCTCCAAATTTTATATCATTACTGAAACACACATTATTATGAATATGATGATGAGAAATGAGTGTTATCATTACTATTATCATCAGTAATCCATTAGAATGGATGGATTATTATTATTATTATTAGTGGAGATTGTTACTACTTTATGGACCACATGTACAATATCCACTGAAAGAAAGGACACACTACACAATGTGCTGCCAGGTTTTCAGCTAATACATTTAGAAAGCTAATTTTGGAGAAAATGGCCCTTCTATTAGTATTCTATTTAGTAGAACTAAATAAAGATACTATTTGAGGGCCTGAAGATCAGGGGCATCTAAAATTTTAGCCTGTGCACAGAAATGTCTCCAGCTTCTCTGAATTATTTGATGAGATTATGTTCTATAGATGATGAGATGTTCAGTCTTCAAAATTTTACATTGAGGAACATTATTCTTAAATTGTAACAAAATTTGTAGATGCATTTTATTGCAAATTTGTGACTAACTTAAGGGACGAGCTCTACATATAACAGACAACATAGCAAAAATCCAATCAATAAATAGAATCATGAAGTAGTAACACTCCCCACTAATAATGATAATAATCCATCCATTCTAATGGATTACTGATGATAATAGTAATGATAACACTCATTTCTCATCATCATATTCATAATAATGCTTAGCTTAAAGCAGATAACCCGAAAGCTGGAGAGGGAATGGTGTCTCACTAAATTAGAAGATGCTCATTTAGCCTGGAAAAAGAGTTTGTTGCTCTATAAAAAAAGCCCTCCGTAAAGCTAGGACATCTTACTATTCATCATTAATTGAAGAAAATAAGAACAACCCCAGGTTTGTTTTCAGCACTGTAGCCAGGCTGACAAAGAGTCAGAGCTCTGTAGAGCCCAGTATTCCTTTCACTTTAACTAGTAGTGACTTCATGGATTTCTTTACAAATAAAATTTTAGACATTAGAGAAAAAATTATTGGTAACCATCTCAAAGATTATTCTTCATGTTCGGCTGCTTTCAGCACTGCTGGTATTTGTTTAGACTCTTTGGCTCCAGTTGATCTTTCAGAGTTAACTTCAATAGTTACTTCCTCCAAACCAGCAACATGTTTATTAGATCCCATTCCTACTAGACTGTTCAAAGAAGTCTTTCCATTTATTGATGCTTTAATCTTAAAAATGATCAATCAGTCTTTATTAGTTGGCTATGTACCACAGGCCTTCAAGGTGGCTGTAAATAAACTGCTACTTAAAAAGCCATCACTGACCCAGCTGTCTTAGCTAATTATAGGCCAATCTCCAACCTTCCTTTTCTCTCAAAGATTCTTGAAAGAGTAGTTGTAAAACAGCTAACTGATCATCTGCAGAGGAACGGTTTATTTGAAGAGTTTCAGTCAGGTTTCAGAATTCATCACAGTACAGAAACAGCATTAGTGAAGGTTACCAATGATCTTCTCACAGCCTCTGACAGTGGACTCATCTCTGTTCTTGTCCTGTTGGACCTCAGTGCAGCTTTGATACTGTTGACCATAACATTTTATTACAGAGATTAGAGCATACTATAGGTATTAAAGGTACTGCACTGCAGTGGTTTGAATCATATTTATCTAATTAATTCCAGTTTGTTCATGTAAATGGGGAGTCTTCTTCACACACTAAGGTTAATTATGGAGTTCCACAGGGTTCTGTGTTAGGACTAATTTTATTTACATTATACATGCTTCCCTTAGGCAGTATTATTAGAAAGCATTGCATCAATTTTCATTGTTATGCAGATGATACTCAGCTTTACCTATCAATGAAGCCAGATGATACACATCAATTAGTTAAACTGCAGGAATGTCTTAAAGACATTAAGGCCTGGATGACCTCTAATTTCCTGCTTCTAAATTCAGATCAAACTGAAGTTCTTGTACTCGGCCCCACAAATCTTAGAAACATGGTGTCAAACCAGATACTCTGGATGGCATTACTTTGGCCTGCAGTAACACTGTGAGAAATCGTGGAGTCATTTTTGACCAGGATATGTCCTTCAATGCACATATTAAACAAATATGTAGGACTGATTTTTTGCATTTGCGCAATAAAATTAGAAACATCCTTTCTCAGAGTGATGCTGAAAAGGAAATTCATGCATTTATTACTTCTAGGCTGGACTATTGTATTTCGTTATTTTCAGGCTGTCCTAAAAGCTCCCTGAAAAGCCTTCAGCTGATCCAAAATGCTGCAGCTAGAATACTGACAGGGACTAGAAAGAGAGAGCAGATTTCTCCCATATTGGCTTCTCTTCATTGGCTCCCTGTTAAATCTAGAATAGAATTTAAAATTCTTCTCCTCACCTACAAGGTCTTGAATAATCAGGACCCATCTTGTCTCAAAGACCTCATAGTACCATATCACCCCAACAGAGCACTTCTCTCTCAGACTGCTGGCTTACTTGTGGTTCCTCGGATACTTAAGAGTAGAATGGGAGGCAGAGCCTTCAGCTTTCAGGCCCCTCTTCTGTGGAACCAGCTCCCAGCTTGGATTCAGGAGACAGACACCCTCTCTATTTTTAAGATTAGGCTTAAAACTTTCCTTTTTGATCAAGCTTATAGTTAGGGCTGGATCAGGTGACCCTGAACCCTCCCATAGTTATGCTGCTATAGGCCTAGGCTGCTGGGGGGTTCCCATAATGCACTGTTTCTTCTCATTCACCTTATTTACTCTGTTTATACTCCACTCTGCATTTAATCATTAATTGTTATTAATCTCTGGCTCTCTTCCACAGCATGTCTTTTCTCTCCCCTCAGCCCCCCCCCCCCCCCCCCCCCCCCCCCCAGCAGATGACCCCCCCCTCCCTGAGCCTGGTTCTGCTGGAGGTTTCTTCCTGTTAAAAGGGAGTTTTTCCTTCCCACTGTCACCAAGTGCTGCTCATAGGGGGTCGTTTGGACTGTTGGGTTTTCTCTGTATTATTGTAGGGTCTTTACCCACAATACAAAGCGCCTTGAGGAGACTGTTTGTTGTGATTTGGCGCTATATAAATAAAATGGAATTGAATTGAATTGAATTGAATTGAATTGAATTGAATTCAAAGCAATTATGATAAGAAAACTCAAATGGATGTGTTTATTAGCTCATTTTATTTAGTATGTTGCAACTTCAACCATTAATTATGTTGGACTAAAATGCTTTATTTATTCATACTTATTTAAAAGTGTTGCATGTTCATATTCAAATTAAGTTAAATATTAACATAGCACAATATTCTGATGTATTGGCATACACCTACAGTAAATGGAAGTATAGCTGAACTACAAGGATGTCTGTAACAACAATGATCCGTGCGTACTGTAAGAATGCAACATTTGAGGTCAACACTGTAAAACAGTTTGCACACAGATATGCAGCTTTTCAACTGCTTTGCCCAAACCTCAAAATCAAAATGGCAAACATTCATCTCACAGCTCTAAAATTAGGATTCAAAATATAAATTTTGACTAATTATCGATTGTTTTACTTTCAAATGAACTGACATGAATCTATAGTAAAGACAAATATAGCTAAGATGTACAAGGATCTCAATAACTAAAATTCTCCTTGAATACAGTAAGAATTCATCAAATTAGCTCAAAAATATAAACTACATGTAAAAATAAATACTCAAAGATACTCGTGGCTTCTCAGTTGTTTGCCTTAAAATCAGAATCACCAGAAAAATGTCAAATATTCATTTGAACGTTTTCCTTACTTTAAGTTTTCTGCATATTGCCGACTTTAGGAGCCGATGACCTGAACAAATAGAACGACTGACTTGAAGAGATTCCTGGACAAGCATGAATGCATTAACCTGTGAACAACAAACCCATCTACACCAGCTCATTTTTCAATGTCTGCAGTTTTGGTTTAAGTTGCTTTCTCTCATCATCGAGCTTCAACAACACTACTTACATGAACTCATAAAAGCTAATACACTTCTCAGGACAGCTCAGACGCAGAGCATAGATTAGCCCAAACAAACACACCAGTGCATCAGTCCATGAGTGATGAGTCATTACAACCTGATCCTCAAGCACAATGAACACTTGGCGTGGTGAGAAAGGACCTCCAGCAGGCACCTCTTCTTCATCCCCATCAGCAACCAGAGCAACTGCACCTTCATGGAACTCCATTTCATCCTGAAATGTCTCACAGTTTGCAAAATTATTGATCAATAATATCCATGTCAAAGACAAAGGTGAGAACAAATACACATTGTCAGCTACCTTTTACTTTTCTTTAACTTCATTCATTACAACCATTTTTTTTATTCCAATGGGCACATTATTGTAAGTATAACACACCTGCATGTTTCCTGAAGAATCCTCTTTGAGGTAAATGGGTTGGCCAGTCAGGGCTGCTGTTCTCGTTGCATGAATGTCATTTTTGTCCTTAAAGGATAAAAAAATAAAATATGACAATGGGAACTATCATGCTAACAGTAAAGTGAATGTATTTTTACCTGTTTCTCATATGCCAACAGAAGCTGGTCCATATTTTCACCAACCCGTCCAGTTTTCTTCTTTTTGTAAAGTCCAATCAGCTGAGGAGCAAATTCATCCAGTGCATCATGAAACACATGTGGCAGATGCTGATTGATAATCTGATGAAATTCGCATTAGAACTGAGGAGAATTAGCACAAAGGGATAAAATAATAATTAAAAAAACATTGCATACTTGATGAGCACTACATTTAAATAATTGCACTTAACGTGTGTCCCATAAGTGCTGCCATCTTCCCTTAAAGGAGACATATCGAAGTTCCTGTTTCTCTGCCGGTAGATTATCATATCACTGCTATCAAACTACAAAAATGGCTGAACGGCATGGAGTGGAACACTCTGCAACCTGGAGGGGGCGCCAAAACGAGCTGCTCTAAGATGCTCCTCAGAAAAGGTGTAAAAGAGGGTCTGTGGAGCTACAGTAATGAGGAATTCAGACCAAAGCATTGCAGTTCTACTTTATATAGATTTAAATATGATTTCTATATGAAAAGGAAGGATTTAAAACATGATATGTGCCCTTTAAGTTTTGACACAGGAGGAGAAGTTGTGATGATCTCTTCACGCCGGAGGGCAAAGGTGCACATCATGTGTTGATGAGGCAGGCTGACTCACTCTCTGCTTTTAAGTCCTCTCTTAAAACACATGTTTTCTTATTGCCTTTTAACTCAGTTTGAGATGTTGGTTTTCTTTGTTTAATTTCTTAGCTGTGGGTTTTATTTATTTATTAATTCTTTCCTTATCTTATGTCTGTGTTTTGCTTGTTTGTTCTTAGTTTTGAACAGCACTTTGGCCAACTGCATTTGATTTTAAAGTGCTTTATAAATAAAGTTGAGTTGAGTTGAGTTGATGAAAAAGAGGGATGGCTCTTTCACCAGAGGTCTTCTGGAACTCCTCCATCTCAACCCTCCTGGTCTCCAGAGACTCCCTCGTTTCTCCAGAAGGATAACTGGGAAGGAAGTTGACCTCTCCTAGGTCTTTTAATATTGGCTCTTGGTGCAGCTTCTTCTGAGTTTGTTCTGCTGCACTTCCCAGGATTTACAGCTACATCTTTGATGCCAGCTTTAGCCAACTTCTTTCTTTGGTTTCCTATTTTATGTCTCAGACTATTCTTCCATCCTTCCCACCCAGTGTCAGAGGTTTTCTCCTTCAAAACGGATGTTTTCCAACTAAAGCTTCTGCAGCCTTGCCAACTAGGATATGCCTTCAGTCTATAGATTTCTTCCCCCATAGTCTCGAGTATGCTCTGTTTTTGATCTCTAGGGAGTCTAATTACTTTCCCATCTTTGTCATACACTGCATTACCTTCCCTTAGCTCATGTTCCTCCTCATAAGAAAATGTTGGAACAATAAAAACCTCTGTCCAGTGACTAATACGCTCTGGTGTATCTGTGCTATCAGTGCTATCAGTCATGATTGTGTTATTAGTGCTGAATGAAATCTTGTCCAGCTCAACTAATCTGACAACTTTGACAGATGCTGTTTGGCAGGTGTTCTGTTTCAACTAAATTACACAATTCATTATCCAAATGTGGGTCATGAAACTGAAGCCGAAAGTCAAAAGTCAACTTTAGCCTAGTTCTGATCTCCTCTATGAGGACTTGTACACTGCTTGGGCGAGATGGTAAAATGAGTCTTTCAGCATTATTGGTATCAAGCATGACCCTTAGCTTCAATTGCTCTGTTGCCTCCATCTGAGGTTATAGTTTCTGCAACATACAGGATTCAAATCTTATAGTGATATTTAAAGAGACGTTGAGTTGTCATGTAATGTCATTTATGTATTACCTTTACACTGGCTGAAGGGCTGCTGAGATCTGCTGATGTTTCAGTTCTGCTTCTTTAGTCAGACACTGGAAAGAAATGTTTTGTTGTTAGAATAAGTTCATTTGCAATCTTATGAGCAAAATGCAGCATGTGGTCAAACAGCTGGTGCAGAGATTTTATACTATGACCCTTCTGTTGATGCTCCACTAGTTCGTATGACCTCAAGTGCTCAACATACCAAGAGAAAATAAATGTTGTTTCTGATGAGTAATACGAATCTCTTTGAATTCTGACAATGCAGCATAAGCACCAGTACATAAAAAGATGCCAATTACAATGTTTGTGCCATCAGTTGTTACTTGTTTTGTTCCATATAAGGTGTCCCTGTCAGCAATACCTGAGATAAATGTTTGTGTATCTGCAGGTAATGATGCAGTGATGCAGACCGGATGTCTGTACAGGTGGTTTGAAAAACTCTGATGATAACAAGTAAAATGCCATCATGCTTTGATGTCGCTCTGCCAAACTTCTTGACACATTTTTGTGATAAAAAGTTTTCAGTGGTGAAAATAAGTATTATTTTTGTTTTAAGTATTATTGTAGGTACACTTCAACTGATCTAAAAAAAAAAAGGTCTAGAAAATCACATTATATGATTTTTAAATAATTAATTAGCACTTTATTGCATGAAATAAGTATATGAATATTTACAAGCTTCAGCGGATGGGACATGCTAGCTGGGCATATCTTGGCTTTATTCATGCATGCTCAGACATAACTGCATTTGTGAGCTGGTTTAATCTGACTGTTTACTCACTGTTACCGTGGTGACAGTGTTTTCTTGTTTCACGATGTGGTCAGGTTACATGGATCGACTAGTGGACCTCACTTTCATGCCTCGTTTATGGCCACACCATTTTGTAGTATAGCATTAATGGTGTAGCATTAATAACAGTTAGGTTCAGGTGACAATGGAGTGCTATGAGGGGGGCCCATATTTGCCTAGGGCCCCTTCAAGGCTTGGGACGGCCCTGAGTACAGTAATGAAGTATTTGTTACTGCCCACCTTCACCGATCACCCTGAATTGACCTGACTGAGAAAGTAGTTCAAACTGCTTTTCAGCAGGAAGTGCTGATCCTGTGCAGAGCAGGCCTCAGGCAGATGCTGCAGGTTAACTTCTTAATCTGACTTAATCTGACTTCAGCCTGCCCCACTTTCCTTTTCAGCAAAATGAAATGTGTTTTCCAGCTTTACATCTCCTCACAGTGACCTCCAGGAGCATAAGCTTCGAGGTGAGCTCATCTGAAACCAGATTAATCCAACAAAAACTGGGAGGGAGGTTTGTGCAGATTAAAGCTAATCTGCTGGCAGATTAACCTGCTGGATGGCAGCAGACTCTGGGTTTGCTTATGAACTGATTTGCTTTGATTTATTCCAGACGAAGGGAAAGTGTGAGGAAGCCCATTCAGCTCTGCATCGATGCTGCTGGTCTGAATCTTTATATGAAAGATCATCTATGTGAGAGATGAGTTTCTGGAGGACTGGAGCTCACCATCCAGGGGACTGAAAGAATAAGAACAGACAACTAGAAAAAGACATGAAGACGTCCATGAGGAAGAGAGAGATCGCAGCTCTGCGTGCAGCAGCCTTCACGTGCAGGTTTGTGCATTTTGATTTTTCTGAATTAGTCCCACCCATAATCCATAAACCTTTAATTAATGCCACAGCTTTTGATCAATGAAGGGCAGCCAACCCTGAGCCCACCTCCTCAGTCCTGGCTGCAGGGAGAGATCCTGAGCGAGGGGACTCAATTTCTTCCCCAAAGGGATATTCTGCATCACCCCTGTCCAGGACAGATGTGCTTTGGAATTCTATCCCAGGAGCAAATTGCTCCTGGGATAGAATTCCAAATTGCTCCTGGCATCGCCCCAGCACACAAAGCCATGATATGGAGGGGATCCTTACCAACCAGGCTTGGCTTCCAAGAACAGATGAAGCCGGGCTGGCTGTAAGATTTCGGGCATGTCCTGATACTCAGTTTAACTTTTATGTTGGTGTACCATGTTGAGCTCATGTGACCTAGCCTGTTCAGTCTTCATATGTTAAAGAGGAGGGAGTGGCTTCAGTCTTTAAGACAAAGGGTCAGCCAATGGTCCACTGCAGCCTCCCTTCACACAGGTGTTTGCTGCTGTTTGATCCTGTCTCATCTGCTGGTGTCTTTGTTGTCAGTTTGTTGTGGACCTCCTGATTTAGTGACTGAGTTTTGTAGGAGTGTGAGACGACACAGGTTAAGACTGTTTCAGCCGTGACCCTTCGTGTAGCTGGAGCGTGCCCTGCAGTGACCGCGGTGCATCAGGTATTAATACTCTGATGATATTTATGCTCCTCGTCTCTGTGTTCTGCAGCTGCTCGCCTGCTTCTGCACAGGTGGAGGTGGTTCTTCCCGGGACTCGGTTCCACTTGGACCTCTGGCTGAGCTTCACTGTCCAGAACTGGATCCTTGATGTGGGCCGTGCTATTGTCATGGTAACCAGATGATGATTGGTGTTTAATCCTGTGGGACTAATTTTGTTTTTGTGGCTAATCAAGTCTTTAATGGAGGACACAAAAGGAAATAAGTAAGGCTGTTCTGCTGTGGCAGCCGGTTCTGGTCCATTTCAGAGTTTCAGTTTTCAGTAGGAATATTTCTGTGATGATGATGATGCGCTCTCACTGATCTGCTCTGGAGTAATAATCAAATGTTAGTGAGTAATGTGGGGAAACATAAACACTGTGTTTGTGCTCTGGGCAGCTCGTCCTCCCTGCAGACTGGTTTCCTCTGAAGCGTGCCGGAGCTGCAGACTGTCTTCACTTCCTGTACAGCATCACTGCTCCGCTCATACTTCTCAAAGTAACTGTGATGCACTTCATGATACTTCACACAATAAACTTCTTTTATGCTGATTTTCACAGCTTTCATTTATGTTCTTCCATCTCAGATGCTCGAACGCAGCCCCAGGATGTTGCCGGGCCTCGCCGTCCACCTCGGCATCATCGCCATTGCCATGGGAACCGCCCTCCATTTGATGGCAGACTCCATCACAAGACGGCTGCTGTTGATTGGCTACCAGCTGCACCTGCCTGTCAGAGAGAATCCAATAATGAAGGACCTCAACCCTCCGGCCCTGGTAGGTCGTGAGGACACCGGACTGTGAAAGCTGGATAATATATGTCTTTAATCTCTCCCCATAAAGAAGCATGCAGCCAGCTAACATTACATCATGGGTCGGCTCAAGGTCGGGGCCATATCTGTTATTTTAGAGGATCTCTTTAATGATGATTTCCAGCATTTCTGAGCCATCATCATATAAGAGACATGAAATTTTCAGGCCTGAAAAAC
This sequence comes from Amphilophus citrinellus, assembly GCA_013435755.1. Classification (NCBI taxonomy): domain Eukaryota; kingdom Metazoa; phylum Chordata; class Actinopteri; order Cichliformes; family Cichlidae; genus Amphilophus; species Amphilophus citrinellus. Next base: position 59,933,783 of record CM024194.1, on the reverse strand, counting down.
ACATTTAGTCTCACCATCACCTTTACTCCAAGGCAGCACAACAACAACACACAAATGAAACCATTACAACCAGTGGTAATATCACTCCAGCAGCAGCTGTGCTACAGGTTAACACTGGTCAGTGATTGGCCACCGTCTGTGACGGTGCACGGGACCGTGCAGTAGTTCCAGCTGCTGAGGACAAAGAGCCATCTGGACTGAGTGCAGCTGAAGCTGCTGCACTCTTTCCTGGTCGAGTTCAGATCATCCTCATGGTTCACAGTCTGAACTGAATGAACAACATAAAAGTGAAGGCTCAGAACTTTAGCTCTTACAGTTGGACTCTCATACAGCTGTGAGTATGACTGAAACATAATCTGTGACTTTTCTTCATAAATTTGCATCATACCAAAGACAGAAACCCAAACAGCCTCAGCAGCTCACACCCAAACACACCACAGTGTGTGAATTTAGGAAAACTATTGGCTGGATGAGAATCATTTCCAGTTCAGACATTTTGCAGTTGTTTTGCTCAGCATTTGTTAAATGCCTGAAGGTCCAACACAAGAGCAGAGGTCAGATTAACAGAGTTTTGTTCACAGTTAGTCTCACAGGGCTCTGAAACTGGAAAGCATCACTTCTCCCCCAGGCTCCTCCATCTCTCCCAGCCTTTGCTCACTTCTTCAGCTGCTGGTGTCCTGAACAAAGAGAGGTGCTGAGCAAACCATCCACAAGAAGGAAACTTACAGTAATAATCTGGGATTGGGCTGAACTAGGTACTGTATCAGGTCAGAGTCATAATGAGGGTGAGTAATAGGAGGAGAGAAGAGAGAAAGGGAGGACTGAGGAACCGTGACAGTATCTGTGCCGATGATGGATCCATCATCTATTCATAAAGAGAAATAAATAAATAAATCTGCAGTGAGGTCAGAAATGTTTGAGGCTTCATGTCATTAAAGTCATCAATGTTTTTGTGTTTTTCAGGTCGAGTTCTTTGAGCTTCTGTTTTACTACGATGACACTGTGGGTCACATGATGTGGTAAGAAAATAAATGCTTTGTGTAAAGAGACCCATAAAGTGAATCCACATTGAGGTGTTTAAATGAAGTCAGGATGATGACCTGACAGAGTACACACACCGAGGCTCAGGTGAACTCGATCAGGCCAAAACCAGGATGGTGAGACAATAAAGCAGCTAAAGTAAAAGCACATGAGAATATAACCTTTAACCTGACAGAGGATGTAACACGAGAACACACAGACACAGAGACTGTAAATGCATCAGGAAGAAGGAAAGGAAGCAGCCCGTGGTACCCAGGGTCAGCATTTCCTGCCACAGTGTGCATTCTGACTCCTGCTGGTTTTCATACTTCATACCTCATCTGATAAGCTGCTATATAAGTGGCCCTGCCTGTATGTCATAGAATCTGTGGGGACGTGTTATAACGTGACACCATCGGGTCACAGCCTAGCTGACTGAGTATGTGCTGGTTTTAAAGTCTCCATTAACACATGAACACACAATAGTGTAGATAATGTAGCTGTAGAATATTATTTGACTTTTTTATTCTTATAACAAGAAGAATGTTTTTCCTCTTCAGGTACGTTCCCTTCTTCCTCGTCCTGGTGCTCTTCTTCAGTGGTTGTTTCAGTCCCAGGGAGCAGCAGGACAAGATGCCGCTGTCAGCGTGGATGCTGCTTGCTCCAAGTGCTGCCCACTACTGGTCAGACTCCGTTACTGCGATGCCATTTGCAGATGTTTTTATCTGTCCTTTAAGTTCAGTTTTTGAATATATATTTGAGGACCCCCATCCCCTTCACATGACATGAACCAGAGTGTAGCACAGCGAGGCATCACTAATCGATCCCAGTTCTGTATCTCACACACTGGGGAGAAGCTCAGTGATGCTCATTGGCTGATGAGGATGATGTGAGCTTGAATGTCATCAGTAACAAAATGATGATGTCACTCCTCCTCACACTGGCACTCAAACGTAACAGAGAACAAAAGGTGTTTCCTCCCATTTAGGGTTTTTAGGCCTTTGCAGGTGCCAGCAGCTTTATTCCAATCAGGGCCACTATCGTAAAAATGCACAGTAGTTTAGATTTGGAGGCCAGTTCTGTTCTGAGTTAGGGTCAGTTCTGTTCTGAGTTAGGCTCAGTTCTGTTCTGAGTTGGGCTCAGTTCTGTTCTGAGTTGGGGTCAGTTCTGTTCTGAGTTAGGGTCAGTGCTGTTCTGAGTTGGGGTCAGTTCTGTTCTGAGTTAGTGTCAGTTCTGTTCTGAGTTGGGGTCAGTTCTGTTCTGAGTTAGGGTCAGTGCTGTTCTGAGTTAAGGTCAGTTCTGTTCTGAGTTAAGGTCAGTTCTGTTCTGAGTTGGGCTCAGTTCTGTTCTGAGCAGCAGGAGGCTCCAGTGCAGAACAGAGAGAACAGGCGTAAATCGTGTGGGTTGAAAAGCAGCTTACAGATGTGCAGCAACTGTTGGCAACTTTAATAAGAAGATAAGAAATCCCTTCATTAGTCCCACGATGGGGAAATTCAGCGTAGCAGCACCAAAGACAAACAGTAACTAGGATAATTTAAGATAAAGTATAAGAGGTAAAGTAGAAAGAATGATGACATCTGTGTAAACAATGACTACAACATGGATAATATGACCAGTATAAATAATATGTACACAATGGAGGACAGAACATACTATATGAGGATTATATTGCACCTAATCCCAGGTTTTGGAGCAAAAGGAAGCCATAACTTTGGAAAATAATCAACAGTTTTTGATGTGTCATAGATAAAATGGTTATTTTTACCTCATGATGGCGCTAGAAAACAATCTGATTTTAAATTTTAAACCACTCTATGCAGCAAAAACAACTTTCATGTATGAAGTGCATTGGTTATTATTATAAAATATTTAAATAGCTACATTTTAAAGGTGAAATTAAGATTTAGTAGTTTGCTCAGATGCTGTCTGGATAACTTTCAGTTATCAGACTGGAACTCTCCCACTGAGTCTGAGAGCTCGCTATAAAACTCACTTCTGGGTAACGTTGTTGTATTTATCCTGAAATGTGCTATAAATAAAACTGTACTTACTTTGGGGACTCTAATCTCAGTTCTACATAATTTATAGTGTCATTTACAGCCCATCAGAGGAAAATTACTTCAGTAGTTACTAGATGGAGTCTGTTGAAAACTAAGAACGGGTCATTTTACTTGGTTTCTGTGTGTTCGTTCATCAAACAGGAATGACACAAAACAACGGAACAAGGAGCTCAATTATTAAATATAATTAGTCATTTTCAAACAGTTACAGATTAATCTGGGTCAGAGCTGCATACCATGTCCAGTGTGGTACTGGACATGACCTGAAGTACTGACACTCTCTTCAGCTCAGGGTTTCATATAGTCAGAGCTGATCAATCTTGGTTACATCATATACAAAAATGTGCAAGACAAAGGATTCCAGCAGCTGCGTGTTCACGTGACCTCAGAGTTTCTCTTCATCGTTTGTTTGGTCTCCGTCAGTGGCTGATCATCGTCACCCGACAGAGTCCTGACGTCTGTTATTGATAATCTGTGAGTGATAGAGACATACCCAGAACGAACTGTTCTTGGCTCACACCAAACATTATGTGTTTCATGTCATTAATCAGTTATGTTTATTTTCCAGTCTAAGACAGATTTCTCAGGCAAATAAAGGTAAAGATGGTAAGAGGAAACGTATACCATGAGTATATTTGAAACTTCATAAAAACTAATTTCCTTCACGTCACTGAGTGAAACTTGAACTGGTTGGAAGAAGTAATTAAAAGAATTCAGCAGGGAGGCTGCAGGTCCATAAATCTGCATTTAGTTTGAGGAGTTTTGTGTGAGAGCCTGAAGTATGCATACTTATGCTGATATCAGAACATTTCCATAATTTAAAACAGCCAGCTCAGCCATAATTAACAAACTCTAAAGAGCTCAGGGGATGAGTGGCTCCAAACAGGGATGACAGCAGCATAAATGGGACCACAAATAAGCACACTGAAAGCAGAAAATGGATATAACAGAGAAGCTGTGTTAGAAAGCCCAATAGAAGTAACAAAGTATCCAATAGCCCAAATAATCCTATTATAGTAGCAGATTTTAGATTTAAAAGTTTACTTTAATCCCAAAAACTAACTTCTGGCTGTCCTCCCACTGTGTAACAGCTGAACTCAACTGTAAATAGTTTCTGAAGAACAATACACCCCCCACCTGAGGCTGCGTGTGTGTGATAGCCTCCAGGTGTTAGTAATAATTCATTAGGTGCTTCTCAGGTGTTGCTGACTTTCTGCTTTATGCAGCAAGGGCAGAATTCAGGAACCACATCAAGGCCAAAACCTTCAAAGTTGTAAAACTTCTCAGAATTTAACTTAAATCAGAAAACATTTGACATTTCCAGAGTTTTCACTGGTGGATTTAAAGTATCTTTTTCATTTTCCTGTTGAAATGTGTCCCAGAGTAAAAGTACACACAGATCAGGATGCAGAATAGTGACATTTGTCGAGTGTCAGCGACGTGCAGGTGGGATGAATGTGACCTGACCGTACAGACACAGGTCGCATTTGATAAGATCGGATATGTATCGGATTTAGGACCACATATCCAAGTGGCCTGGGTCGCATCTGTAAAAATCAGATCATCTATGTTGTTCAGACTGTCATGAAAAGATCAGATACAGGTCGCATAAGGGCAAAAAAATTGGATTTGGGTCAATCAGGCTGCAGCGTGAACGTAGCCTTAGAAACCACTCAGTGTCCGTGTGGCAGCGATTGGTCACGAGGAAAGCAGATGTCTTCTGCAGCTGGCTGTGAGTGGCTGCTGGAGGATGCAGGCAGTCACACAGAGGTACACAGTGCTGCACTGAAGGCCTCCTGTGGCTTCATTGGATGCTAGCAGGTTCCCACAGTCATCAGTAGTTTGTTTGGAAGATGTTAAACACTCGCAAACTGCTCGCCAAGTAAAGCCAGTGACAGGAAGTTGCACTGAAACATGAGGATGGAAAACTGCTCACTGAGCAGGAACACAGCATCATTGATCAGCAGCCAGAAAGCACTGAAAGAGAAACACATTTAGCACCACAAAAACAGGTTTAAAAAGTTGCTGAATGGATCTGCCGCTGAAGTAAACATTAATCACCAAAGCAGCTCCAAAGAGATTTCATTGATGAAACGGGTTCATGCTTTCTAGGAGACCCCAGGACGCTGTGTCAGTCCTGATGGAGCAGCTGAGCTGATTAGTTTCTGATATTTTAATAATAAAACCTTCTTTGTTCCTGTCAGCAGGTATCTGATCACTGAAGGACAGACCTTCATCCTCTTCACCTTCACCTTCTTTGCCATGACCACTACAGTGATGCATCAGAGGAGGCGGGGTCTGGTTCTCAACAGTAATGGCCTCTTCATGCTCTACAGGTAAAAATGAACAGGACTGTGTAAAACTAAAGGAGTATCTTCTGGTTTACTGTCAATGTGTTAAATGACAAAACTGAGCTCTCTGTGGAGCAACTGAACAAACTGTCAGAGCTACAGCAAAGCTACCAAGTTACAAAGGAGACTGAAGCAATGTATTACAGTTTATTGAAAACACAAGATTATTTATATAGAAGCTGAAGATTGTTCCCATAGAACATCTGTCTGTGGGCTCTCAGTCATCCAGGTCATAGCCTCTCTGGAGCTTGAAAAATAGGCGACTGGACTTGTTTTTGTTTCTTGAAGATGTTTCACCTCTCAACCAAAGGTGGAGAGACCCAGGTATTTTAAACCCCTGTGGGTTTTGTGTCCCTGGAGGGTGGTTATGGTTTCAGATTGAACCAATTTATGTTTCATGTGGCCTTTTGAGATCACTGGAACAAAGGTGTGAACTGCACTTCACTGCCACTGGGACAGCAGACACTACCTTGCTTGATCTTGTGTTTGGGGGGTTTTGTCCTTGGGGTGAACCGCTCTGCCTTAGTTGTGTGACTTGATTTGAACGTATTCTGGGATGTCATGCTTGGAGAAAATCTCTGACAAGCTGCCACATAAGGGATGACAATGTTGTTCCTCTTGTCCTTCTTATTCTCTGTAGTTTGTGTTTGACCTTCATTCCTGTGCATCTTGGCTGATTTGATGAAAGCCCCAGTTGGGGTAACCACATGTTTTGAGGGCTTTCTTCATGTGTGTGTGTTCTTTAGTTTCCCTTCTGCCTCAGAGGGAACACTTTCCGCCTGGTGTTGTAGGGTCCTAATCACCCCAAGTTTGTTGTTCCAGAGGGTGGTGGGAGTCAAAGAGGGAGATACTGGTATGTGTGTGGGGTTTACAGTAAACTTCATGGTGAGGCTTCATCTTCCTCAATAAGCACAGTCCAGGAAATGGTAACTTGTTATCTCTGGTGTCCTCCCCTGGTAAAACGTATGTATTTTATCCACGAGTTGATGTGGTCAGTGAAGGCTTCTACTTCTTGGGTTCTGACTGGGGCCTTAAATCCAGGGGTTGGAAAGAAAATTCACATATTCAACTTTTGTGGTCAATTAATTCCTAAGACGCATATTAGAACACCAGCAACACCTCTTTTCAATCGTATCTTCATATAGAGAACAAACTACATGTCCTCCTCCAAACCTGTCCTTTATTCTGACTCCAGTCTAGAGACAGCTTGTGTGACCCCCTGGTAACCACCAAAAATGAGTCCTCTCAGAGGCAGTTGCTGTGTGGTTGCTGCCTTCTATGCAAATCTGAGAGCGACCAAAGCAGTTGCAGGGAGGATCTTGGTGCAGCACTTTGCAGTTCACTCAGTGACAGCCAGAAACCAGTCTCTGGGCTGGAGGAGCACTGACCGCTCTCTAGGTCTGTGGGACTGTGGCCTAATATGCAATTATACAGTTTTAATGACAAATGCTAAATAATTTTTATTTTGTGCTCTAAGAAGTGCTGAAAGTACATGCTTAAATAAATGTGCTGTGATAGGGAAGGTGGTTTGTTGAACCTCTGCTTGCAGTTTCTCTTTGCAGCTCTGGGCTGGTGGTGATCTGGGTGGCCTGTCTGTGGAATAACAGCATCCTGAGGAAAAGCAAACTCCCCTGGACTGACTTTACATCCCACAGCCCTGCGCGGTTTACACCCTCACCTCAGAGTTACCCCGATATGAGAGGAAGGCTCATTAAGGACCACGTCCTCTGGCCATGACACAGCATTCAGGTGTAACCATATCGACAACTGCATGTGGAGTCAGAGGGCTGCCACTTTATAGGAGAGCTGCGTGCAGAAGGATGATGAGGTTTTACACCATCATGGGAATGTATTTAAGTTCCAGAACCAAAAATCCATAACGGCAAAGGAAAGATTGCAAAGGACTTTTGGGCGGGGCATGTACTCAAGGGCAAGAAAAACGAGCAGCAGCAAAATCTTAATAAAAAAAAAAAGTAGGAGACGTGAATTGCGGGATTGTTGTGACACAAGCAATAACACCAAAAAGTAAATGGATAAGATTCAATAATAGAAATGAAAAACGAGCAAAAATCGGGACCACACTGTGGCACGCTGTGAAAAAACAAACAGAAAAGAAGGAGGTGAAAGGAAACCAAAATAGTGAACTTGGTCGAATTTGTTAAAACAGGTACACAACCTTAATTAACAAACATGACAACACATCGTGACGGCCTGACTGCTTGTGGCAGGGGGAACACAGAGGCGCCAGTGCGGGCTCTCAGGGTAATAAATGAATACCAAGCTTTGATTTGCTGGCAGGCGGACAAAACCAGGCGGGTCAGGAGACAAAACACCAAAACCACTAAAAACTGGGAGGAAACCAAAATTCATAAGACGCACATGCGTGGAAAACTAAATGAGGGCAACGACGAGGAACAGAGGGAAAAGCATACAGCTGAATTAATCAAAGAAACGAGACCAGGGAAAGCAAAACTAAAAACAAAGAGAAATCTGACACAGGAGCGAGGACACAGAGGGAACAACGCTAAGGCAAGCTAATCACGAACAGGGCAGCAAACTAAACACAACAGAGAAGAATGAGACACAGGCAGCGAGGACAAAAGGAAGGCGGACACACAGGGGGACACACGGACGCGAAGGACAACAGGCGGGAAACACAGTGCACGGGAGAACCAGGAGGGAGGAAAACAGGGGGTGTAAATAAAGGATGGGAGAAAAGGAGGGAAGACACAGGAGGGAGACCACAGGAGGCGGAGAACAACACAGGAAGGCGGACACGGGAGAGGAGAAACAGGGGGGGAAACACAGAGGAGAACAACGCGGGGAGGGGAAACAGGAGGGCGAACCGGGGGAGAACACAGGAGGGAGGACACAGAGGGAGAACACAGGAGGGAGAACACAGGAGGGAGGACACAGGAGGGAGAACACAGAGGGAGGACACAAGGAGGGAGGACAAGCAGGAGGGAAGAACACAGGAGGGAGACACAGGAGGGAGGACCAGGAGGGAGGACACAGGAGGGAGAACACAAGAGGGAGAACTCAGGAGGAGAAGAGAAGAGGGAGGACACAGGAGGGAGAACACAGAGGGAGGGACACAGGAGGGAGAACACAGGAGGGAGAACACAGGAGGGAGGACACAGGAGGGAGAAACAAGGAGGGAGAACACAGGAGGGAGGAACAGGAGGGAGGACACAGGAGGGAGAACACAGGAGGGAGGACACAGGAGGGAGAACACAGGAGGAGGACACAGGAGGGAGGACACAGGAGGGAGGAACTCAGGAGGGAGAAGAAGAAGAGGGAGGACAGAGGAGGGGTAACACGGAGGGAGAAAGGAAACATGGGGACATTTTTTGGGAAGAACAGAGGGTTTATTGCTTGAGAGTAGCTAAACTCAGCGGCCAACAATGAACAGAGGAGGCCTTTACAAAAAGTTAAGTAGGTTGCTGCTAGTATGGAAGATGGGTCTAAAGCTCATTCATTTTGTAATATTCTAGCCACATACTGACATGTATATTAATGCAGCCATATAAAGAGGCGTCCTCAGAACTGAAGAAAATGCTCCACCTCTACTCAAACATCTGAAGCCATAAATTCAGAGTAAAGCCATGTTTACTCTTAAAAGAATTGCCTGCAAACAGAGGGAC